>MU130073.1:361593-419598 GCA_015039465.1 Phlegmacium glaucopus | reverse complement strand
GATAAACAGTAGGTGCACAAAAGGTTCGTGCCACAAGGCTAGGGTACAGTGAAGGCTGGCGCCAAGGCTCAAACATACAGTGAAGATTCAGCAAGTTGAGTGGAAGTGATGGTGTCGTATGTGGGGATGAAAATGGATTGTTTTGTGAATCGGTCTACTACGACTAAGACCGCAGTGAAACCTTCGGAGTCCGGAAGGTGTTCAATGAAATCCATGGAGATGGAGTCCCAAGGACGGGACGGAACAGGGAGTTGTCGGAGTAAGCCATATGGTTTATGATGTTTGGCTTTGGACCAAGAACAGGTGGTGCAAGTCCTACAATAGTCAGTGACAAAAACACGGATACTGGGCCAAGTGTACTCTCGACGGATAACCGCCAGAGTCCTATTGACACCGAAATGTCCGGAGACAGGATGGTCATGATAATAACGAAGGACACGGAGACGAAGATCTCCGGAATCTGGAACATAGATCCGTTGATCAATCCGGACGAATCCGGAAGAGTCCTTAGACCATCTAGCATACTTCGGATTGTCTAGATCCGATAAGTAGGACTGTGCAAGGGGATCCGTGGAAAGAGCGGAAAGAATCCCCTTGTTGAGCTCTTCGACGTCCATGGTAAAGATACCACGGAGTACTGTAGGAAGTAATGAAGTAGCTCGGAGTGAAGCGGAAAGTTGTTCGGAAGAAAAGATAGGTTTAAAATTGTGTGGATTGACTTCACCGTAATCTTTCCCTCCCTCCTTTAGATAGAGGTCAGGACAACGAGTCAGCGCGTCCGGCTTTGTTCCGAGACGGCCTGGGCAAAATCTAATAACCATGTTGAATGCGGAAAGGTACTCGGACCACCGGGCTTGACGCCGGGATAATATTTTGGTGGTCGCGAAGTACTCTAGATTTTTATGGTCAGTAACCACATCAATTGGGAAACTAGCACCTTCAAGGTAGTGACGCCAAGCTTTGAAAGCTTCGAAAATGGCAAGGAGTTCCTTATCGTGAACGTCGTAATTCAATTCTGCACCCAAAAAGGTACGAGAATGATACGCGACGGGATGGATTTCTCCATCGGAATCATGGATGGAAAGGATAGCTGCTAAAGCGTAGTCGGATGCGTCAGTTTCCACAATGATAGGACAGTTAGGCTTCCAGTGTGTTAACACCAGAGCGGAAATAAAAGCCTCCTTGAGAGTCTTAAAAGCAAGGTGACAACTGTCATCAAAAACCCACGGAATATTTTTCCGGGTGAGACGGGTCAACGGAACCACAATATCGGAATAGTTGTGGATGAAACATCTGTAAAAATTAGCAAAACCAAGGAAGGATTGCACATCTTTGACTTTCCGAGGCTCTGGCCAGTCTTGAATGACTTGGACTTTCGCCGGATCCATAGAAAGGCCATCAGGACCGATCATGTGACCCAGGTACTCGACGGAATCGGAGTGGAAAACACATTTCTTACCATTGGTGAAAAGATTATTATCTCGGAGCCGCCGGAGGACTTCGGAGACATGTTTGATGTGATCTTTTTCGTTGATGGAGAAAATGAGGATGTTGTCCAGATAGATGATTACGAACACATCTAAAAGATCAGCAAAAATGGTGTTAAGGAAGCGTTGAAACCGCCAGGGGCATTGGTAAGTCCGAACAGCATGACGAGCCATTCGAAAGAGCCATAGCGGGTACAAAAAGCAGTCTTCCATTCGTCTCCGGCAGCGATCCGGACGAGATGGTAGGCATGCTTTAAATCGATTTTAGTGAATATTCCGGATTTGCGGGGAGCATCAAGTAAGTTGGAAACAAGGGGTAAGGGATACTTGTCTTTCCGTGTGATGGCATTGAGTTTTCGGAAATCGACGCAAAGCCGGAGTGACCCATCCTTCTTCTTGATAAACAGGACAGGTGCTCCGAAAGGAGACTTAGAGGGGCGGATGAAACCCATGTTTAGGTGCTCGTCGATGAATTCTCGGAGCGTTCCTAACTCGGATTCGGAAAGGGGATAAATCGGACCCAAAGGGGGCTTAGCAGACTCATCGATTTCGATTTTTAGGTCATACTCTCGATGGTCCGCTAGAGTGTTAGCCTTGCCTTTGGAAAAGACGTCCGAAAATTCATGGTATATTTCCGGAACACCGTCCAGATCGGAATCGGACGGTGTAGCGGAGGCTGAGGCGGAACGGCCAGCAGCCTCGACTGGATCGTGAACGGAAATGGAGTAGCATTGGGCTCCTTCGGAACGGATGGACCTCATGAAAGCTGCAGCAGACACTAAGGAAATTTTAGGAGCGGTCAATGGTTTGGGAACAAAGGGGATATCAAGAGGTGGTTCCGGAATAGTCTCGCAAGGTTTTTCAACCTTCGAACTCATGGAAACCGTATCAGACATTGTAATGTTAGATACCGGAATGGGTGCCTTGGCGGAAACGGAAGCGGGAACTGGAAGGATAACTATACGGTCTCGGAAAGTTACACTGCTATCAACCCAGTCAATCAACGGATTATGTTGGGTGAGCCAGTCAAGCCCGAGTACAGCAGGAAAATCGGAATCCAGTTTGGTTAGTAAGAATCGGATTTTGTGGACGGTACCACATGAGAACTGAACGGAAGCAATGGTAGCATGGGTGATCATGCCCGGAGAAGAACCATCGATGAGACGGAGAATCATAGGAGTAATAGGAAAAATAGGAAAATCATTGGACTTCGCGTAATGTTCATCCATGAAACAGTGAGTGGAACCACTGTCAATGAAAGCGGAAAAATCGACATTCGGAAATTGAACGCAAAGAAGAGAAACAAAGACTGCTCGGGTTTTTGGAGATATTATTGCATTTAGAACTGCAACAAGCTCAGCACAGGGCTTCTCGCAATTCACCGTCTGTGCTGAGTCCAGTGAATTGCTTAGTCTTTTTTTTTTTCTGAACTGGAGTCCTTTGGCTTAGCCGGAGCGGACTCGGAGACGGAATCAGAAACGGTAGAGGCTCGGCCTTTAGCGGAGCTTGCCTTGGCAAGGTTACAGTCAGGGACGCGATGTCCCGGCTTGCCACAGAAAAGACAAAGTTTATTATCCATCCGGCGTTGCCTTTCTTGCTGGGTAAGTCTACCCCGCGAGTCCAGCTTGCCTTCTAGATTAGGTTTAGGAGGAGTGGAAGATGAAACCTTACCGGAGTCTGCGGGCTTAACGGATTTTTGATCCGAAGGCTGAGACTGTTTACCGGAACTGGAAGAAGGGTTGGAAGAAGAGGGTACGGAGGAGGATGAAGAAGGGGTAGGACCCTTCGGAGGGTTTTGGCGTTGCTGCGGAGCGGATTCCCGAGAACGTTCTTGCATATGTTCCCAGTAGCGAGCATCGGCGTTTTGAGCTTTTTGACGCATCGCGGTTAAAGACCGGGGCTTGCCATCACCTTTGCTGATTTCATCCTTGATTCGGGAAGGTAAACCTTCGTAAAACCTATACCTCAGAGCAGGCTTGCCCCAAGTACAGCGGACTGCCAAGGAGTTAAACCGGACTAAGTAATCGGAGATACGTTGGCCGTCCTTCATTCGGAGATTGGTGAGTTCGTGTTCTATGTCAGCGGACTCGTCGTAAGGACCGAAGTTGGACTGAAGTTCGCTGACGAAGAGATCCCAATCTTCAAGCCAAGACGGAGGCTCGTCGGTGAGACCGGAAATTCCAGGTTCGAACCATTCCTGAGCAACGTCCCGGAGATAGGACAAAGCAAATGTCACTCGCTTGGAGTCATCTCGGAATGTGTCGGAAGAGCTCCGGAAATAGAGCTTGCACTGGAAAAGAAAAGCTTTCAGTTTCTTAGGATCCTTATCTGTGAAGGGTTCGGGCTCTCTAAGTCTGCCAGCCGAATCGGACTTGGCTGAGGATTTCCCGAGGGAATTTAAAGCGGAAACAAGTTCATTGATATGAATAGATGGAGACTCAACTTCGTCCGTAGCCATCCGAGGTTCGTTGATAAGACTAGCCTCTTCGACTACATCGGGAATGGGAGTCTGCCTGGTAGGAGTATTTTCGTGGGACATGTTTTGTTGTATCGGTAATTGAGTTTTGGAAGTTTTGGAACGAGTTAGCATAGGAGTGGGTGAGCAGTTTGAATATACTGTTAAGTTTAAAACAAGGAAGTCATGTCGGAGCTACTCCGGAATGGACGGAACGGAACCGGAACAGTAAGCGGAAAGGACATTGGCCTCAGTGTGTGTGCTGTGCCGCCCAGCTCCTAAGGTGTCCTGATTTCGGAACGGAAGAAGAAGTAATAAGACGGAAGACCTCAGTGACTTAGAGGACGAACAAGAGGAGGAAACAAAGTTGATATTCGAACTAAGGGAAAACATACAAGTTCGAGTACTTTAAATATAAAAGGACTTGCAATGGCGTTCCTGGTCAACAAAAATATTATTGCTGATCGTACTCTCAATGTCTCCCGGACTATGTTCTGCATTGTTTGGTGACTAATCGACATGGCTGGTGTGCATGTACCATCCGTTGGTTCCTTGGCTAGATGATGCAGCAAAGCGATCAATCGTGGTATTGGCGAAGAATTGGTCATGGGTTTGGAGTTTAGATCGTATCCTTGGTACCGTCATTTCACGGAGAACGTCTCGTTTTTGGACGTATGAAGAGTAGTTCTGGCATATATGTGCAAGGCTTTGTACATTGTTGTTGTGGCTATCGGACCCACAAGTCTTCGCCTGAGCCGGATCGGAGTATCTTGCCATCCCTCGCTCCTGGATGTAACAGTTGGGTAGGTTATTGATGTTGATTGTAAGAGGATTGTTCACATAAATATATGTTTGGATTGGGAGATGCAGTAGTAGAAGTATTCGCAGATCGCCGAAGTCGACATAGACAAATGTGGAATAGAGCGGTATCGTTGGAGACATCATTGGTGAGGTTACAGTTTTCAGTTCCATTCTCGGTCTCATTCTCACCACCGCTATACACCTTATCCTACTCCTTCAGTCGTACACCTTGTACAGTTATTTATGTAAGACCAAGGATACGAATCAGGTTGAGTACATGTGAGTGCTTGAGTCGGTTGATACATAAAACTGCAGTGCATGGCCGATTAGCGACGAGACGAAGCCAACGACTTTTTTCAGCTTCTTACACAATATTCATGACGTAACTACTAAGTAACTGATGTTACAACACCTGTCTACGACTTTGGGCGTGCACCGATGGTCAGACGACTTGCCTGACTGGCACAATACTGAGGCGAAGCCATATGCGGATGATGCGTGGCAATGCGGGGGTACCCTTATCGATTGACCTGTTGTTCATTCGTACGTCCATTGTCATAGTGTTCTCGCAGCCTTGATGCCCTCTAAAAAGTGAGTACTTGAGTTCTCATTGCGGAGACGATTTGCCTTTAATTATGAATGAACAGTCGCCGACGAAGGATAACTGGAGTGAGAGAGCAGGAATCAACCACTATCGTAGCGCCACCGCAACCACTTTCAATCCAACCACCCCCACCTCCTTCTGTTAATGCAAATGAAAGGGCTGGTTCATCACAGTTCATCCTAGTGTGTTTTTTTCTACCATTACCTCTTGCTAATTTGGGCTCATCGTGTCTCTAAGTTCCCTTCTTGAATCTCGCAATGTGGTCATCCATGATGGGCAGTTCAATCAAATTCGTGGCCACCATACCAACCTTGTTATAAATTTGAACCGTTATCGCGCACCAATACTGATTGGTAGCGTGAGAAGAAAGCTTAAAAGTCGCCATCATGAAAATAAGCGGACTTCAAATTCACTTACCTATTTTGGAAGCAGCCCTGAATCGTTGTTACAACTTCGAACGGCTCAGAGGCTTCTGGCCGTAAACAGTCGTATATGGGTTCGTTCGTTCGTTCGTTCGTTCAGTGAGCTCAAAAGATTACCAAGAGATGAGTCTCAAGGCAGCGTCTTAGGAGTTTGAGAAAGTCTTAGAGCAAAGTTACCGAGGTAAGGATCTCAAGAATTAGCTAAGGTTACATCTGGTGTAACTACGGTATTTATAGTAAGTAAGAGGAAGTCGTGCATAGGTGAAACGTCCGCATGTAAAAGGGTTTGCATGAGTATAAATGGGTGAAACAATGAAAAGGGTGAGGAGGGCATATGTAATCGGAAATGAAAGAGAGAAGGTGGAAAGCATGTAGGTGAAACGGGCACATGTTCGGTGGAGATAAGAAAAAGAAAAGAAAGTTCGTAACATTACCCCCGTTTTACGTCAAAGACTCCGAATTCGACTCTGAATCTAAGAATAGTCCTTCTCGCTGTTCGAGTCGGCATTGTTGCCAACCGTGGCCGTCTTCAAAACAATTGTTGCACTGTTGATAAACGTTTGGTGGTGGAAAGTCTTCTGGTAAAACGATTCGTGATCCATCGCCTAGAGTGTAGCACCGCCGAGATGTGTGTCCGTCGGAGTCACAAAGAGAGCAGTGTCGTTGAACGAGAACTTCATCGTCGTCGTCGACGTTGATGGGGTTGGAGCGTGAACCGGGGTCGGTCGAGTCAGGAAGAGGAAGGGGAGAAAACGAATGCCGTCCAGGGTAGGGAGTGTGTCGTCGTGTGCCAATAGGATCGTTCCTTTTGAGTCTGATGAACGGTTCAATGTGGCGGACCAGTCCGCTACTAGCCATGTTGTCGTATACTGTGTCGGCTTGCGACTGAAGATAGTTGAGTTCCATCTTCGCCCATATGATGGCTTGATCGACGTGATGAAAATAAAGAAATTTGGTGTATAAGACAGGGTTTGGTCGAAGAAAGGGCACGAGATTGTTGATGTCGTGTCTGTTTTGTATGTAGGAGGAAAGTTCTTTGTGGGTGAAATCATAGATCGGTGTTTGGATGCGAGCGGAGCGAGACAAGGAAGATGAGGATGGAATTCGAGGCATAGTTTCAGAAGGATTTTTTTTTTTTTTTTTTTTTTTTTGCAAGAACAGCTTGCGGTCTGCAAGTGTTCTGCGATGATCTGTGAGTATGTGCAATGATCTGCAATGATCTGCAATGATCTGCAATGATCTGCAAGTATCCGCAATGATATGTGAGCATCTGCAAGTATACTGTGAAGGTTGTGAAACCGCGAAAATGGTGTGTTTACATCCCTAGACGTCTCCTGGGTCCTATCAGCGCCTCTTAAGGAAACTGTCTATATGAAACCGCCGCTATAAATCGTTGTTTGAAAAGAAAGAAGTATGTGCTGTCAAAGGAAGAAAGATAAAGAGAGGACAGCTGCGAGAAGAAAAGAACAATGGAAAAGAAGAAGGAACAATAAAAAGATCTGTAAAGTGTCAAAGTGCGAGAGAAAAGAAAAGAAGGCAGTGTACATAGTCCAATAGCAAAAATATATCGACTCCATAGGCGTGTGGTCATGTCAAAAATGTGAAAGGTCCTGAGTCAACACTTGAAAGGCGCAGCCTTGTTCCCGAGAAAACACTACTTGCCCATGGTCCCATGTCGCGCAGCCTTGATAACACTTGACACTCTGCGAGAATAATCCTCTGCTGCTGATTCATCTGCAATTCCTGCTTAGTCGTGATCCTCCTGGACTTCCTAAATTGTCATAAAGAGGGTGGGAAGGCTTCAGGTACCGCGTGAATGATGGTTTTGGCAGTGAATGATAAGATAAGAGGTAGATGAGTGAGGATAGGGGACTGAGTGAGATCCAGGAGCGAGGTATGGCAAGATAGATAGCTGAGGCGAAGACTTGTGGGTCCATAGCCACAACAACGATGACAAAGCCTTTGACATAATGGGAGATGTAGCTGATGCGTCCATAAACGGGCCGTTCTTGAAATGATGGACCAAAGATACGATCAAACGCGAGCCGATGACCGATGCAAATAGTAGATTGATCGCTTTGTTGTATCACTAGCCAAGGGACAAACAGATGGTAGATGTTAAGGAGCATGTCGATAGTGTAAATGATAGACAACATAGTGGAAGACATTGAGGATATGATGAGCGATGAGGATGTTATCATTGAATGAATGGTTTTGTTGACCAGGAACGTGATTCAGGGCCGCTTCCAAAATAGGTAAGCAAATTCAAAGTCCGCTTATTTTCATGATGGCGACTTTTAAGCTTTCTTCTCACGCTACCAATCAGTATTGGTGCGCGACAACGGCAGTTGCTGCCAGTACACTATAACCAAGCTACTGGTATCCCATGAAAATCAATGACCCCTGTCTGTCAATAACTTTGACTTGATGGCTTCTATTGACTTGACTTGTTGACAGACAGCATCAGACCCCTGTCATTGACAACACTGCACTCAAGACCTCACACTGACATTCACACTGATTCACACTGATTCTCACCTTCTCACACTCACACTGCACTACTCACAGTGAGCATCAATAAATTTATTCATGACGCATCATATAGTAAATAACTGTAGCAACAAGGCCTTTTTGTCAACAAATATAAGTCTGGTATTCATTTTTTTGATTGAAATATTTTCTTCATGTGTAAGTATATTATCTCTAACTTTGGCATAATACTGGTTCATGTCAAGTGAGATATAATATAAATTAGAGGTGTATTCTATTAGGCATAAACAAACACTACACTGTGTAAAGTATTAGTTAATAAACCTGGAGAGAAACTTGTTATGAGATGATCCAAGAAGTTGCTTGGAGTCACAAACCCTGCCACATCTGAGGTGGCATTGTCATAGTTGTGGTACTACTCTGAGTCATAGCCAGTGAATGTGAATGTAGTGAATCATTAGTGAGAGACAGTATGGTTGGTGCATGTGGAAATGCAACAGAGGCAAATATGGTACCAATGTTACTAAAATAAAATAAATATATCACTCCTTGAGAATGTAAATGATAACTTACAGGCTTACCTTAACCTTGTGATGGTCAATCTGGTATAGAACAATGCCAGACACAGTGGGTGGTTCTAGGATTGTTTCTGGAGTTGCCATGTTGCCATGAAATTCAAGGCTATGATGTTGAATGTCAATAGTATATTAAGAGCTATGAAATGTTTTCAACAAAAGAAAAACCTGTTTTACTTTGGTTTTACTGCTTACTGCTTTGGCTGCTGAAATTTTACCTCTGCGCGATGAGGATGACACCCTCAATCCAACCCTTCCACTGTTAGATGTCATTGACATGTTCCCAGAATTTCAGACACATCTGTTAGGGGACGTCAACTACACCGTAGAACAGTGCTTGTTAACTTAGGACTTAGAGAAGATGGTAGTCACCAGTAACCAAGTTTATATCAAGGTGTTGTTCCAAGATGACACCTGCTACCTTATATACACTGCTGGCAGCAGGTGGTGTTTCTGATGGAAAAACTTATTTGTAGAAATGTTTTGTCATTTCTGATTACATTTTTCCTAAAGTTACACCAAAACAACTTCCTTATAAGGAAATTAATTTGGTGTAACCTTAAGAAAAATGTTTTAAAAGTGACAAAACATTTCTAAAAATAGGTTTTTCCAAAAGAAACACCACCTGCTGCCAGCAGTGATACATTATACATAGATGGACCCAGGTAACTACCCTAGGCCCAGGTAACGACATGACACAAGTGTTAGGGGACACCCAATTTTGAGCCCTACTCCAGACTCCCAATTGGCCCCGAACCCAATCTCACTCCTGAACCTGATTTCACATCCAAACCCGATCTCACTTCAGAACACCTACACTCCACCTCATTGGTGAACTTGACTGCTTGTCCGAACTGATCGGCTCTGACTCTACCACAACTCTCGATCGGACACGACCTGAACCAAACTTACAACTTTGTAATTATTTCATTATTTTATATGACACCACTTTTATTATTTTATTCTCGTATCATTTATGTTAGGGCAACTGTGGTACTGACTTAGTCAGACTAGCAGGGGATCCAAAGTTAATAATATTTATAGGTAATAGGTTACATCAACTCACCTAGCAGGGAATCCAAAGAGGAAAGGATAGGGATCCCTGCTAGGATAGTGGGGTATTTAAGTACTAATATGGACATAATGGAGATATGTAAATAAATAAAGAAATGGTGTGATAATAAAGATAATAAAAATGGTGTCATGTGAATATAAAATAAAATAATAAAATGAAATTGGATTGGGAGTTGGGCTGATTGAGATTCGGGAGTAGGGTCAGCCCGGGTTCGGGTCAATCTCGTCGGTGAGGTGGAAGGTATTGAGTCGCGGTTGGGTCTTGATTCCAAAGTAGAATTGGGAGATGGTTTGAAGTCGGGACTGGGGTAGAGTTTGGGCCCGATTGGGAGTCGGTGCTTTGGTTGAAAAACGGGTGTCCCCTAACAATTTATTTATTTATTTTCATATGTCCGTTATGTCCATATCTGTACTTAAATACCTCTCACCTTAGCAGGGATCCCTATCTTTTCCTTTTAGGATCCCCTGCTAGGTGAGTTAGTCAGAGTCACATTTATAATATATTAAATTTAGGATCCCCTGCTAGCTTGACTAAGTCAGTGTCGCAGTTGCCCTAACAGCGAGAATGTAGATGTAGGGCACACATGTTCTTAGGAATGTGTGTGATAAGTATCTACTTGGAGATGCACATGTGTACACTACTAAATAAAGAATGGCAAGTGGTAATTGTTAGGGGACACCTGATTTTCGACCGAAGCACCAACTCCTGATTGGGCCTGAACCCTACCTCAGTCCCGACTCCGGAATCAAGACCTGGTATAAATCATTGTTTGTGTTGTTATATAACAACCAACCAGAGAACCAGTCTTTAGGTCAAGAGTCTCCTTGTTGTTTGTTTAGGGAAGGTGTAACCTTGACTTGTAACACACAGAGGTAGGGGGTGAGAATAGAGATGAGAAGGATGAGGATGAAGGTCTTGGAGGGTGACTGAGGTAGAGGACGAGGATGAGGATGGGTAAGAAAGAGTCTTCAGTAAGACTATAGCAGTAGACAGTATGGGATAGTAACAGATAAAAGGCTGAAAAAGCGAACTTGAGGGAGGAATTCACTGGAACTCCACTGAGATGATGACTGTAGGGGACTAAGAATGAATTGGGAGAAACTACCTATCCTGGTACAAAAGAACAGTATTTATACCCTAAAGATGAGGCTATGTAGAACAATAAAAAGAAAGAAGTATGTGCTGTCAAAGGGAGAATGATGAAGAGAGGACAGCTGCGAGAAGAAAAGAACAATGGAAAAGAAGAAGGAACAATAAAAAAATCTGTAAAGTGTCAAAGTGTGAGAGAAAAGAAAAGAAGGCAGTGTACATAGTCCAGTAGCAAAAATATATCAACTCAAAAGGCATGTGGTCATGTCAAAAATGTGAAAGGTCCTGAGTCAACACTTGAAAGGCGCAGCCATGTTCCCGAGAAAACACTACTTGCCCATGATCCCATGTCACGCAGCCTTGATAACACTTGACACACTGCGAGAATAATCCTCTGCTGCTGATTCATCTGCAATTCCTGCTTAGTCATGATCCTCCTGGACTTCCTAAGTTGTCATAAAGAGGGTGGGAAGGCTTCATGTACCATGTGAATGATGGTTTTGGCAGTGAATGTGAGTGCGATCCAAGAGCAAGGGATGGCAAGATAGATGGCTGAAGCGAAAACTTGTGGGTCCATAGCCACAACAACAATGACAAAGCCTCTGACATAATGGGAGATGTGGCTGATGCATCCATAAAGGGGCCGTTCTTGAAATGATGGGCCAAAGATATGATCAAACATGAGCCGATGACCGATGCGAATAGTAGATTGATTGCTTTGCTGGATTGCTAGCCAAGGAACAAATGGATGGTAGATGCTTAGGAGCATGTTGATAGTGTAAACAATAGACAGCATAGTGTGAGACATTGCAAATAAGATGAGCGATGAGGATGATATCGTTGAACGAATGATTTGTTGACCAGGAACACGATTCAGGGCCGCTTCCAAAATAGGTAAGTGAATTCAAAGTCCGCTTATTTTCATGATGGCAACTTTTAAGCTTTCTTCTCATGCTACCAATCAGTATTGGTGTGCGATACTGGCCTCAACTCGGTACCTTCCACCTCACTGACGAGATTGACCCAAACCCGAACCAACCGGTCCAACTCCCAAATCTCAATCGGCCCAACTCCCAATCTGATTTTGACTTCTTATTTTATTATTTTATTTTATCTTCACATGACACCATTTTTATTATCTTTATTATCACACCATTTCTTTATTTATTTACATATCTCTGTTATGTCCATATTAGCACTTAAACACCCCACCATCCTAGCAGGGATCCCCTTCCTTTCCTCTTTGGATCCCCTGCTAGGTGAGTTGATGTAACCTATTACTTATAAATATTATTAACTTTGGATCCCCTGCTAGTCTGACTAAGTCAGTACCGCAGTTGCCCTAACAGTAATCTTGTTAGTCCATGTAAAATACTGTTTGTAATACAATACTAGGGGGAGGTTGTGATGGAGTTGGTAAGCATATGTAAGTACCTATGTAGTGTCCTCTGACAATGTTGAACAAGTGTAGAAAGCTATAAAAAAATAGTAAATTTAATGGATGTAGGAAGTAAAATGTATATCTCATATGTCTATGAAATGTTGAGGATCAGCAACATCAAATCAGTCCTCAAAAAATTGACTAAGTCTTGAGTGGGTGAGCCACTATGAAAGGGTGTGAGAGGGTGGAGTGAGTTCTGAGGTGCCACAAATGGTATATACTTGAGATTTCACAAAATACTGGGCTTTAAGATTCCTAAATTTCTGTTAAGTTGGTTTATATAGCAGTTCTTGACTGAAATACATGAAAAAATAAATGAGAAAGGGTGGGTACAGTCAACTTGGAGACCAGAAGTGGCATATCAAACTCATCAGATATGACTGCACCTCACCAAAATTTGACGAGATTTTGTTTGGATATAATCTAGGAGTGCTTGGATGTCTCCTTGAGGCTTTTCAATGATATTTGAGTGCATGGCAGAGTGAAGGTTTTCTGCCACATTGGCAGCATGAAGGGATGGTGGTTGTAGGGGGTGAAGCGGTCATGAGTTTAAATGTGCTGTTGTGATGGTGACATCACAGTTATGATTATCTGTATTTTTCTGATTTTTTTTCATAGGGTACAGCTTATAGGGCTGGGATTTGAGTGATCAAAGTATTTAAGTCAGGAACATCCTAGTGTTGTGTGGGGAGTAAGAGAGAGCTGTTAAAAGATAGAAGGATTCTTCCTGCACCAATACAGATACACAACCTCAAGAGCATCTGAGGGCTGCCCCCACCATGTCAGGCCATGCCCCCATAAACAGTGTTTCCTTTCTGGGCTAAATTGGGGATAGGATCACTTCAGGCATACCCCTTTAGTGCTTTGGGGGATGGAGGGGAGGGGATATGGGCACTAGGCGCCTAGTAGTCATAGTTTCTCATCACTACATTGTAATGTCTGCATGGAGCTTTGCTCCCTAGACCTAAATTGACACCCAAAAAAAAAAAAAACAAAAAGAGAGAGCTATTGGTTGTCAAGGTTGAGATGATATCAAGCATACAGTGGTGCATTTGACAATGTGACTGAGGTTGAAATTACTAAATGTATAAGTGTATAAAAGGTATATACTAACTCATAAATTTAAACCATTTACAAGGTTCCACATTATGATGAGGTTTTTGTTAGTTTTTTTTTTTATATCTTTGTCTTTGGGTGAAAAGAAAGTTGGTACCATAGCACTTACAGACAACTCACAGGGAGTTCGGGGACCAAACTGGGTACAACATTTCAAAGAGGTTTAGACATGAATGAAATTGTTACCTTACTGTAAAGCAAGGTTTCTCCAGGGTCTAAACAAAACAATCCCTTGCTTTTGACAAATACAAATAAATAAGATATGGTGTCATTCATGTCTAAACCCATTAAAAGCACCAAAATGTTATAGATGATTGTTGTACTTATTTGTCGCTGATCATCCCCTCATGCTGTGAGTTGATTCTATCATTCTAATTTGTGACATGCTCTTTAATTAACAAGCGCCTTAACCACTGTCCATCTTTGTTCACTGCATATCAAACCTTCACACCATGCTGTCCTAAGCAGTGGACTCCTCCCACTTTTGTGACCACTCTGATTGCAAACATCGTCTCATAAAAGAAACAAACCAGGCTGGCCCTCTCCCCATTCCTGTTGCTGCTAAAGGCAATTCATGATCCATGCTTGCAAAAAGTTCTTAATTGCCACCAGCTGCTGACCCTGCTAGAACAAAAGCCTGTGATGTGTGCGTTGTTGCCACTTAATAGATCTCACCATAAAAAAACTCTCATCCTATTCATCAAGACACAGCCTGGACCACCTGAACACCCTCTATGATCCATGCATGCTGTGTGGCACCTACCTAGACCAGGCTCACCCTCTCCCCATTCCTGCTGCTGCCAAAGACAATTCATGATCCATGCTTGCGATGATGTACCTGCGGTGAGGACAGACCGCAAGTAGTACATAGTTCATGGGGTTGATGTAGTTCTCTTTAGTAGGTGATAGTGAGGTTTTATGAGGTGCAAAGGTTTGCTTTAAAGTGCGAGATAATGCGCAGAAAAAGCGAAGTTTGCAGGATAATTTCCAAGGAGTGCAAGAGTAGCTTAGTATGACGTTCCAAAGGTGGGATCAAAGCTATGGTAGTTCATCCATTCTCCTCTGTTTTTCCTTCACCTTACTTGCTACTGCTAATAATATAGTAAATAGCAAATAGCTAAGTGTGAAAAGGTGAAACAGAAATGTAAAATGCGGGTTAAAGTGGAGTCACATGGATCCGGTAATTTGGTAATGAAACATAGGAGATAAGAGCCAAATAAAAGGAGACAAGATAAAAATAAAGGTGATGAGTAATACAGTCACCTGAGTGACCTTCGTTGGAGTCGTGTTTAAAGATTGCAAGAACAGCTGGTAACTGTGAATGATAATGTGAATGTTGGTGATGACTGCAAGTATCTGTGATGATCTGCAAGTATTCTGTGATGATCTGCGAGTATGTGCAATGATCTGCAATGATCTGCAATGATGTGCAATGACCTGCAATGATCTGCAAGTATCCACAATGATATGTGAGCATCCGCAAGCATCTGTGAGCATCTGAAAGTATACTGCGAAGGTTGTGAAACCATGAAAATGGTGTGTTTACATCCCTAGACGTCTCCTGGGTCCTATCAGCAAATGGCTCTTAATCACCAGCACACCCTTCAATGCATCAACCAGAGAGGTTTCTGCTGAAATTCCTTTTCGCTACCTTTTCCTGAACATTGCATGTCAACACCACATTCCTTCCTCAATCCCCCAGCAAAAGGAGAGACCAAATAAGTAGTGATTGTCAAGGGTTTCAAAACCCCTGGAGGGTCTGGGGTAATGGTACAGAGGGTACATCAGCAAAATTGGGGATTTCCCATAGTTTTGTTAGGGGATCTCCCTTTGATCCTACCCTACACCTCCCAGTTGTTAAGTTTGGGAACTCTATTCCAGAGTATTGGATGGAGTTTTATCAGAACGGAACCACAGAACAGAAAAGGACTCTAGCCTCAGTGTATGTGCTGTGCTACCCTAAACCTTTGTGTCCTAATTTCGGAGTAAGAACAGAACGGAGTGGAACCAGAAGTTGCAGGGACTTAGAGGAAGAATAGGAGGAGGAAACTAGGTTGATATTCAAACTAAGGAATACATACAAGTTTTGGGTACTTAAATAATAAAAGGAATAGCATCCAAAATATAAAAGATAAATATAAAGTGCTGCGTTGTCGCGCACCAATACTGATTGGTAGCGTGAGAAGAAAGCTTAAAAGTCGCCATCATGAAAATAAGCGGACTTTGAATTTGATTACCTATTTTGGAAGCGGCCCTGAATCGCGTTCCTGGTCAACAAAACCATTCGTTCAACGATAACATCCTCATCGCTCATCATATCCCCAATGTCCTTCACCATGTTGTCTATCATTTACACTATTGACATGCTCCTTAACATCTACCATCCGTTTGTCCCTTGGCTAGTGATACAACAAAGCGATCAATCTACTATTTGCATCGGTCATCGGCTCGCGTTTGATCGCATCTATGGCCCATCATTTCAAGAACGGCCCGTTTATGGATGCATCAGCCACATCTCCCATTATGTCAAAGGCTTTGTCATCGTTGTTGTGGCTATGGACCCACAAGTCTTCTCCTCAGCTATCTATCTTGCCATACCTCGCTCCTGGATCTCACTCAGTCCCCTATCCTCACTCATCTACCTCTTATCTTATCATTCACTGCCAAAACCATCATTCACGCGGTACCTGAAGCCTTCCCACCCTCTTTATGACAATTTAGGAAGTCCAGGAGGATCATGACTAAGCAGGAATTGCAGATGAATCAGCAGCAGAGGAATATTCTCGCAGAGTGTCAAGTGTTATCAAGGCTGCGCGACATGGGATCATGGGCAAGTAGTATTTTCTCGGGAACAAGGCTGCGCCTTTCAAGTGTTGACTCAGGACCTTTCACATTTTTGACATGACCACACGCCTATGGAGTCAATATATTTTTGCTATTGGACTATGTACACTGCCTTCTTTTCTTTTCTCTCGCACTTTGACACTTTACAGATTTTTTTATTGTTCCTTTTTCTTTTCCATTGTTCTTTTCTTCTCGCAGCTGTCCTCTCTTTATCTTTCTTCCTTTGACAGCGCGTACTTTGTTTCTTTTTATTGTTTTACATAGCCTCATCCTTAGGTATAAATACTGCTCTTTTGTACCAGGATAGGTAGTTCAGTTAAATTCATTCTTACCCCCCCCACTTTCATCATCTCAGTGGAATTCCAGTGAATTCCTCCCTCAAGTTCGCTTTTTCAGTCCTTTAACTGTCAATCTATCCCCACTATAAATTACTATAGTCTTGCTGAAGACTCCCTCTTATTCTTCCTCATCCTCTTCCTTAACCCCTCTGAGTTTGCTTTTTCAGTCCTTTACTGTCAACCCACTGTCAACTGCTATAGTCTTACTGAAGACTCTTCCTCATTCATCCTCATCCTCCTCACCTCTACTCTTGCTCCCTACCTCTGTGTGATACAAGTCAAGGTTACACCTTCCCTAAACGAACAACAGGGAGGCTTTTGACTTAAAGACTAGTCCATTGCTCTCTGGTTGGTGTTTTATAACAACACAAACAACGATTTATAGTGTTCTGCTCCCGGAAAGTCCTGCATTCTTGGGTGAATAATCCACAGCAGGCGTGCTGACTGATAATAGGAAAGTGATGACAAAGAAATAGTTGTTATGGAAGGTGTGGTAATGGGTTTGGAGTATCATCGGAGGAGCCAGAATGATACGGAGAAGTCTCGGAGTTGGATGTAGGAGGAGTAGATCCGGAAACAAGGGAAGGTACTGGAACAGAGTACAGAGTACCGGAGACAACTCCGACGGAGCTGGACTGGAGTCACATATAATGGAATGTAATACCAGTCTACACATAACACCACCTGTCACCTTGATCTCACCCATCGTACCGCAACCCTACATTATCACCTAGGCCTACAGCACTACCAGACCTAGATCTGTAGTCTTAGTCATTATGCCTTAGTCATGAGGCCGGTTAGCTATCCACTTAGTAGTTTAGTATTACAGACCAATCCTTATCACTATACAAACAAGTACATACGTGCACACAGACCATGTACCTTAGTATAAATAGTTAAGGTGCAGATACAGGATCTGTACCTTGGTCAATAACAATGTTTATAGGGTTATCCAAGAATGTGAGTGTAAGGAGAGTTGCTTGGTTTAACCTTGTGACTGTTCCCTAACAAGTTTGTCATAGTTATGTCACACCAAATTATAGTAGCCTATAGTCACATCACATAAAATTATAGTATCTACAGTCACATCACCATAACTATAGTGAGTTAGAGTTTCCATAGTATTCATGTTGCACACACCAGTGCTGTCTAGCACAGTCTAGCTTTGTCACTCTGTCACATTAGAATACATCACACATTTTTTGAGATTTTCATTAAGTTAAATAAGCCAACCCTAAATAGAGTCTGTGCACAAAAACTAAAATTACTAAATATATAAGTTCAACACTTGTTCCCACCGAGCTCATCACTCCATACCGCCACCACTACCACCTGACAACAATACCACAACAGCAATAACAACAAATGGTGAGCACCTTGACAAAAAACAATGATAATAAATGACAAAACATTGATGACGCTTATAGTGGTGACAACAACAACATGCGACAATGACTACAACAACTACAACAACATGCAACAACAACTACAACAACATGCAATGACAACATGCAACAATGACATGTGACGACAACATGGTGCGGTGACAATTACAGCATGTGATGACAATGACAGTGTGTTATACCACATGTGTAAGCCCTTAAATTTCCCCTCTATCATAATTCATTGTTCTAATTCCATCTTAGGTGTAAATTGCAATGATGACAATGATCCTTTACAGTAGTATAAGTGATAGGGGATACTCATTGTATCCGCCTCTATGTATGCTTAGTATGTATTTACCTTCACTTTCTGAGTCTTTCTCTATGATCATATTCCATACCACATTACCCTTATCCTACTCCTTGTGTGTACCCCCTTATCATTGTAGTAGTAGTCCCTTCGCCGATGACATCGTAACTGATGTCATACTTATATTTGGTATCTACCTTGCCCTACCTTCTATTATGTCCTAGCCACATATAGTCAAATTAGCTCACATGCTTGTAGTATATAGGTGTAAGGTGCTTATCTTTGATAAGCACCTTTGTATTTCACTTGATTCCTGGGTCTCTTACATCCTCTAACAATAAGTAGTATATTATGATGTTTAGACTACTATTACTTAGTTGAATATGATTTTTTTAACAATTTCCTTACTCTGGTTGTGATTGCTATTAGAATATTATGAGTATAGGGCTCCCTAACTACAGTATTAGCCTAGCCCTTGTTAAGTTTAAAACAAAGGGAGTCACGTCGGAGTAACACCGGATCAGACGGAATGGAACCGGAACAAGTAACGGAAAGGACTTTGGCCTCAGCGTATGTGCTGTGCTGCCCAGCTCCTACAATGTCCTGATTTCGGAACCAGAAGAGAATGGAAGATGGAAGACCTCAGTGACTTAGAGGACGAACAAGAGGAGGAAACTAAGATGATATTCAAACTGAGGAAAAACATACAAGTTTGAGTACTTAAATATAAAAGGAATTGCAACCGAAATATAGAATATAAATATAAGTGCTGTGTTCTGCTCCCAGAAAAGGTCCTGCATTCTTGGGTGAATAATCCATGGCTGGTGTGCTGACTGATAGTGGGAAAGTGATGACAAAGAAATAGTTGTTATGGCGAAGGTGTGGTAATGGGTTTGGGATATCGTTGGAAGAGTCGGAATGATACGGAGAAGTCTCGGAGTCGGACATAGGAGGAGTAGAGTCGGAAACAAGGGAAAGTACTGGAACGGAGTACAGACTACCGGAAACAACTCTGACAGAGTTGGACCAGAGTAATGTATGATGGAATGTAACAGCCCTATATAGCACCTTATAGCACTCTATAGTGCTGTCTAGTGTTGGGCCATTTCTGGATAGCATTACCATGACACCGGACAGCACTATAAACAAAAGAACCTTTTCTATGGTTCTATGGTGCTGTCTGGTGCTGTCTGGTGCCAGTAAGCTGGCCCCAAGTTTGCTGATGTAGGGGTAAGGGTTGGCACTTTGTACCCTTGGAAAACCCTTACCCTTGACAAGGGTTCAAGGGTTTTCAAGGGTTTTTCAAGGGTTTCAATTTCTATTTTTAACATAAGATTTTGTCAAAATCTTAGCTTTTTCTGCTTCCAAGTTATATAAATTCTACATTATTGGATTTAATAAGTATAAAGCTGTACAATAAACTAAATATGTGAATTTGACATATTGAGGCAGTGATCTATCCTAAATTACATGTAATAGAGCTATTAATGCTTGATAAGGTAAATAAAACATGGTAGGTAATCAGATTTATATATATATATAAAGCCTTAGAATAATACCCTTGACCATACCCCTGTACCCTTCATACCCCTCAAAACCCTTAGCCTTACCCTCCAAAACCCCTACCCTTGGACAGGGGTAGTGTTAGGGGACACCCGCTTTCGACCGAAGCACCAAATCCCAATTGGGCCCGAACCCGACTCCACTCCCAACTTTGAACCACCTCCTGATTCTACTCTGGAATCAAAACCTGACGATGCCTCAGTACATTCCACCTCATCGACGAAACTGACCTGAACCCAAGTCAACCGATTCAACTTCCAAATCTCAATCGGCCCAACTCCCGATCCAACTCCAACTTCTTATTTTATTATTTTATTTTATCTTCACATGACACCATTTTTATTATCTTTATTATCACACCATTTCTTTATTTATTTACATATCTCCATTATGTCCATATTAGTACTTAAATACCCCACTATCCTAGCAGGGATCCCTATCCTTTCCTCTTTGGATCCCCTGCTAGGTGAGTTGATGTAACCTATTACTTACAAATATTATTAACTTTGGATCCCCTGCTAGTCTGACTAAGTCAGTACCGCAGTTTGCCCTAACAGGTAGGGGTAGGGTTGCTGTTGTCTGGTCCTGAACCAAAGTTCAGACCGAACTTTTCAGAACTGGACCGAAAGTTTGGTCCAAAGTTCGCATTTTTGCTGAACTGAACTTTAAGTCCAGTTCAAGGTTTGGTAACCTTACAAAAGTTTGAACTTGGTTTGAACTAATCCTATAATGTTAGGGGATGACCTGATACACTGTGGTAAACTAAATGCACTGGGGCAACCGGTACATCAAGCCATCGAGTACTCAGTCATGCTAGTGGAGAACCCCGTAAGTGTTGTTATTGACCAAGGTGCAGAACCTGTATCTGCACCTTAACTACTTATACTAATTGTACATGGTCTGTGCACTTGTTTGTACTTATGTATGTATGATAAGAATCAGCCATGAATAATACTAAATTACTAAGTGGATAGCTAACCGGCCTTGTGACTAAGGCATAATGACTAAGACTACAGATCTAGGTCCAGGAGACAGGTAAGGGTAGGTGCTAAGGTAGTAAGCTTGTGATGGGATGTCACATGGTGACAGAGGGTGTCAGGTAGTGCCGTAGGCCTAAGCGATAACATAGGGTTGTTGTATGATGGGTGAGATCGAGGTGACAGGTGGTGTTATGTGTAGACTGGGAGGTGTAGGGTAGGATCAAAGGGAGATCCCCTGACATATAAGGCAAGATTTTTTGATAATTTATGCTTCTTTTTTTGAAGATTTTAGGCCCTCAAGGCTCTCCAAGGGAGACCAAACAGAAGAAATCTCATATAGGTATTAATCTTGGTGGAGAAAAGATTGGTTTGAACCAAGTTTGAACCTGAACTGGACCTGAACCGAAGTCCAGTCCAAAGTTTGGTCAAATGCCTGAAGGCCCTGAACCAGACCATAAGTCCAGTTTGGGGTTCACAAAAAAAGGCCAAGAACCAGACCAAACCGGACTTTGGCATCCCTAGGTAGGGGTTTGGAGGGTAAGGGTAAGGGTACAGAAGTTTTACCCCAAGGTTACCCCTGACAATCACTACAAATAAGGGCTGCCAACTCGTTTCACCCGGGTAACGACAAAATATCTCAATGTTTATTACAAAATTAATGTCAATATCAACAGCACTCATTGCTGGAGCATCAACTCCTGACCCCAGCACCAGTGTCAATTCTGAAAGTAATAATTCAAGGCCCATTCCCAAATTTGCTTTCACTCAAGAAGATGCTGGTGCACATGTGTTGTTGAAGGTGGATGGAAAAAAGAGGGTGGTGGATGAAGATGATGATGCTACAGCAACCAAAAGAGAATCCCCACTTGTTGAAGGTCCAGCAAAAAAAAGAAAAAGCAAAACAAATGGTAAATACCTTCAATCCTACCTGCATTGAATGGCTACTAATTCAGAATAAATCCTTTCAATGGAATCAGATTATCATGCTGCTTTACAATGAGTCAAAGTCAACTCTTATATACATTTTACTCTGTCTTCAATAGCTAAATGCGCTGGTATCATGACATTCCAAGATGCTTACAAAGTCAGCAAGGTGGTCGACCCCTAGTATCGTATTTATTTGTGTTATATCATGATGTCGTAACACAACAAATGTTGACCCGGAAGAAACCTTGAGTCCGTGATAACGTGACCGGATTTCCTGAAATTCCCACATTGAACGGCGCCACGTCTTGAGTCTCCAAAGGTCCTTTCCTCGTCGGGGCTGCGCCTTCATTCATCTCTTTTGTATTCACTCTTCCATAATCTTTGTTATATTATATCCCACCCGGTAAAAGATCCCCAAGAGACGTCGCGAGGATGTCGGTAATGCTCACCAAATTCGAATCCAAAAGCAATCGCGTGAAAGGTATCACTCTGTGGCCTTTTCCAAGTATACCGTATCTGAATAACCAACGATGATTAGGTCTTGCATTCCATCCAACCCAACCCCTGCTAGCGGCCGCCCTTCACAATGGTAGTGTCCAATTGTGGAATTATCGCATGGGTGTGTTGGTGGATAGATTTGAGGAACACGAAGGTCTGTTGCTATGGGCTGCAACGAAGGTTTTTCGTCCTTATGTTCTTGATAGGGCCTGTAAGGGGCGTTGCGATCCATCCCAGTCGAGCATTGTTGGCTACAGGAGGAGATGATTATAAAATCAAGGTCTGGGGTAAGCAAGGAAGGCCCATGCCAAACTTTTCGATCTAAGCCAGACTGCAGATATTCGACCTCAAAATCGTCGCTGCCTCTTTACCCTTCATGGTCATCTTGATTACGTACGGACTGTCCAATTTCATCATGAGATGCCTTGGATCGTGAGTCATTTTGCACTGGGTAGAGGTTTCTCAAATTTAGCCTTTTTTTTCGGCTTGATGCAATTGGTAGCTTTCTTGCTCCGACGATCAAACAATTCGTATCTGGAACAGCACATCACGTCAATGCATTGCCGTCCTCACTGGCCATTCACATTATGTCATGTCTGCACAATTTCATCCAAAAGAAGACCTTATCGTTTCGGCATCTATGGACCAAACAGTTCGTGTATGGGACATCTCAGGGCTTCGCAAAGGATCGCCGAATAATGCAGGTCCAGGAATGTCAACTGGCACTGGTACAAGCAATTATGAAGCCTTTGACAACTTCTCCACAGTCAAGCATGTTCTCGAAGGTCACGACCGCGGCGTCAACTTTGCTATGTTCCATCCTACTCTCCCTCTTATCATCTCTGCTGCGGACGATCGCGTTATCAAGATCTGGAGAATGGGCGAAACCAAAGCATGGGAGGTGGATTCTTGCCGTGGTCACTTTAACAACGTCTCCAATGCTCTTTTCCACCCTAAACACGAATTAATCGTGTCATGCGGTGAAGACAAAACCGTTAGGGTATGGGACTTGGCCAAAAGAACGGCTATCCAGACATTTCGAAGGGAGCAAGATCGTTTCTGGGTTCTTGCCGCGCATCCGAATCTGAATCTTTTTGCAGCAGGACACGATAGTGGATTGATCGTTTTCAAGCTTGAACGCGAGCGGCCTGCCTTCTCTGTCTTCCAGGACTCTCTCTTTTATGTCCGCGACAAATATGTCCGTTCATATGATTTCAACACTGGAGCTGATATCGGCCTGCTCAGCGTTCGTAAATTTGGTAGTCCATATGTCCCACCTCGCACTCTTAGCTTCAATCCCGCTGAGAGAGCAGTCATCTTGACAACCAGTTCGGAGAATGGCATATACGAATTGACCAACCTCCCACAGCAAGCCCAGGGCGAGTTAAAGGATTCGAGTGTGGATGGTAAGAAGGGTAATGGCCAGAGTGCAATCTTCGTTGCGAGGAACAGGTTCGCGAACTATAACAAGGCAACGCAGGTAAGTTCCTCTCTTGGCCATACAATCCCTGATCTCCTCATCTTTCATTTTTCTGATTCAGCTAATTGAAGTTCGTGATCTTTCAAATTCCGTCGTCAAATCGATTAAGCCACCCGTTCAAACAAATGAAATCTTTTACGGCGGCACTGCCTGCCTCATTCTCAGTTCGGCAACTTCTGTTGTGCTGTATGATATTCAACAACAAAAAACGATTGCCGAGATCAACAGTCCTCCAGTGAAGTATGTGATTTGGAGTAACGATTCCTCTTTGGTCGCCTTGATGAGCAAGCATAGTGAGGCTCGTCTTTTCTTCTGTCTGAAACATAACAGTGACTCTTGTTGTCGTGCAGCCATCACCATAGCGAATAAGACTTTCTCCCAGCACAGTCTTATCCATGAAACCATTCGAATCAAGTCCGGTGCTTGGGATGACGCGGGCGTTTTCATTTACTCAACCTTGAACCACGTCAAGTACTGTCTCGCACAAGGGTCAGCCACACATATTAAATTATTTTATACTTGTTGACGCTTAATACCAGAGATCATGGTGTAATATGTACCCTCGATAACCCTGTTTATCTAACCCGGGTGAAAGGCAAAACTGTATATTGTCTCGACCGCTCTGCTCGTCCACGGACCATCACCTTCGATCCCACAGAATACCGTTTCAAGCTGGCGTTACTCAAAAACAACTACGAAGAGATGCTTTATATCATCCGAACTTCAACGTTACTTGGGCAGAGCATCATTGCGTACTTGCAACAAAAGGGTTTCCCTGAGGTAATAATGCTCGTTTCTAAATGATGACCATTATTGAAATTGTGATTTTTATATATAGATTGCATTGCACTTCGTTCAGGACACTAACACGAGGTTCGAGCTTGCTATTGAATGTGGCAATCTTGATGTTGCAATGGAAACTGCAAAAACTATAAATCGTCCAGAATGCTGGGAGCGGCTTGCTCAACAAGCATTGAAGCAGGGCAACCACAAGGTTGACTCCATTTTTCATTCATAAACACCTTGATTTACACTATAAATAGGTTGTGGAGAAAGCCTACCAACAAACGAAGAACTTCGATAAACTTTCTTTCCTATATCTGGCCACTGGTAGCAAAGAGAAGCTCTCAAAAATGCAAAAAATCGCGGATGCTCGTGGTGACCCTATGTCACGATTCCATAACGCTCTGTATGCTGGTGATATTCAAGGAAGAATATCGGTTTTGAGAGACGTTGGACTTCGTATGTGGTTTTTTGAAATATTTTCTCTCCATATATCGAAATTCAAGGCGTTACTAGATCCTTTGGCCTATCTGACTGCTAAAACGAATGGCCTTGACGACTTGGCTGCTGAGATTCTCGAAGCAGCAGGCTTGACTGAAGCTGACGTCGACGATGTACCTACTTTTGGCGCCTCGACTCTACGACCTCCACCTGTCGTAACGCCAACTACTGATCTGCTGTGGCCTTCTTTGTCTTCAGGCGAGAACTTTTTCGACCGTGCACTTGTCAATGGCCAGCTGGAAGGTGGCGTTGAGCCTGCATACGTCAACGGCGACGCTGCTGCTGGTCATTCAGCTCTAGATGCCTGGGCTAAAGAGGAAGAGGTTCATGATGAGATTGACCCTGAGGAGGGCGGTTGGGAGCTTGATGCTGATGGCGGTGAATTCCAATCTGCTGTTGAAGGAGAAGACACTGTTGTCGTTGAAGAAGAGTTGGGTGCAGGTGCAACTCCTGGACCTAATGAAAGTGAACTTTGGGTCCGGAATTCACCACTGGCTGCCGATCATGTTGCAGCTGGGTCGTTCGAGACAGCTATGCAGGTATGATTTCATCTTCCTTGGATAAGATGGCTCCAATAACATCTCTGTTAGCTTCTTAACCGACAGTTCGGCGTTGTTAACTTCCCTCCTCTCAAGCCTCTGTTCCTGTCGATATACCGCTCATCACACACTTACTTGTCTCCCTTTGCTTCACTTCCACCGTTGAAGCTTCATATCCGACGTAATCCTAGCGAATCGTCTCCCGGTCGTGTGTTGCCTGTGGCCGTGCGATCACTGCAATCTATTCGCTCGGAACTGGCAGAAGGATATCGCTTTGTATCCGGGAAAAAATTGACTGATGCCCAGAACACCTTCCGTTCCGTTTTGCAGGCTCTTCTGCTGGTTGTTCTTTCTTCCGATGATGAAGCGAAACAGGCAAGCATTTGTATTGTTATTGATGATGTTTATCATACTGATAAAACTTTATATCGTAGTGGAGAGAAACTGTGACGGCTGCTCGTGAATACCTTCTTGGTGTGTCTATAGTATTAGAGCAACAACGAGTTGCCGAGGAGGAGCCGGATAATGTCACAAGGAACCTTGAATTGGCTGCTTACTTTACGCAATGCTCTCTTCAACCACCACACTTGCAGATTGCCTTGCGTAGTGCCATTGGTGCATTCGCCAAAGCTAATAATCATGCACATGCAGCTAGATTTGCAAAACGCCTGCTGGAACTGAAACCTGACCCAAAAATTGTCGCACAGGTATAGCTTTTGCTATTTATCCTTTGTTCCTTGTTCTCAGTCCTTTATCTTTTCGCTATCTAGGCTCGGGCGCGTATTGCTGCTGGCGACCGTAACCCTCGCAATGCCGTTGAGATTGCTTATGACGAATTCAGCCCATTCGAAATCTGCGCGGTGACATATACTCCCATATACAAAGGCTCGCCTTCGGTTCATTGCCCATACACGGATGCTGCTTTCCTGCCTCAGTTCAAGGGAACTCTAGACCCTCTTACTCAATTGACGGAGATTGGCGGATCTGCGTCCGGTTTGCCGGCCTCTTGGTGAAAAGGGACACAGTAGTTTAGAGGTCTTATGCTTCGGAAGGATCGTTTTTGTGTAAAATAGACATTCGATATTTTTCTGTTTATTTGCATGTGCTTGGCACACCTTATTTTAATATTCGACACTTGCAATATTCAATGAGCACATGGGAGTACAAGGACTTACTCCTTTCCTACAGAAGAGATGGTAAACGGTCTTATGAACAATTCTGGGGGGGTTGAAAAACTTACCTTGAATCAGTCCAGTTGTTCTTAAAAAACTCCCAAATCGCCTTCAAGACATCCAAGGCAAGAGAATTGTCATGTGAGTCTTGTTCTTCTCTCACAAAGTTTGGGCCTAAATTTATATCTAGCGATGGAACGCTTATAACACAACGTTTGCACTTTTCACAAGGTTATGGTGCATGCCGACATGTATTGGGCTGGTACAGGATTGCGAAGGAACTGGCTGATAATGGAGTCTCTGCAATATGCGTTTTCGATGGGCAGGGTCGGAATCATGCCAAAGCACGCGAGGCAAGACCCAAATTACTCCTATAACGATGACTCTAGTTTGACGAATGGATTAAACAAGGGTGAGCGACGACACGAAGTACGCCGTCTTGCAGCTGCACGAGGATCTATCGAAAACGACCGCCTGCAACGGCTGATTCAACTGAAAGTTATCACAAGCCAATTTCAAAGTTTTGATGTAGACAAAAAGCGTTCTGTTGCAGAACGCCTTAGCGATGTTTCGCTCTCACTGGAAGCCGGAGCTGCAGCTCCGCTTCCACAGGACACTCTTCAACAGGCCGATGGAGATTCTAAGCCTTCACTCCAAGAGCAGGAGCCACCACCACTATACCCTAGCCTGAAGACTCCTCCGTCTGATATTCCTGTCCGTATTGAATGTTTCTTTCCTTGATATATCACTCTGACAGTTAGTTCGGTTACATAGGCTCCTATTACCGCTGACCCAGATCAAATCCTAAATATTATCAAATCTTTATCTCTAAACTTCAAAGCCAATGTCGCGAAACTTGCGTCCATGCCCTCTGAAGCACCACTTCTATCGGCAGACGAGGAAGAAGACCGTGTCGACCTCGTGATGACCAAGGCTCAAAACCAACTTACCGTTGATGAAGGCAAAGTATGGGAAAAAATCGACACTTCAATCTCCATGTACTTGAAGCCCGCTGCGCCTCTAGATTTTCCTATCTCTACCATCAACGACATTCATACGTTAGTGGACAAAAGCCACTCCATCACAACGTCTTTCCAACGACGCACGGATATCCCAACCCCTCAAACCTATCAAGAATGTAGAGAAATTCTTCAAGCCATGGGAATTCCATGTATTGAGGCCACCGGCGCTATTGAGGCAGAAGCTCTTGCTTCCGCCATGTTTCATCAAGGACTGGCAGATTTTGTGGTCACAGAAGATACTGTGCGTAATTAACAACTAAGATACTTTGAGCTCCGGGATCTTACTAACCTTTTCTTTGAAGGATGTTCTCGTTTATGAAGCGCCCATGATCAAGAATATCACGAATCGGCTGGTACCCCTTGTCATCGTTTCTGGTGCAGAAGTTCGGGCTGAACTCGACTTGGACCGGAATTCTTTCATTGATTTCGCCCTCCTTTTAGGAACAGATTTTACTCAGCGGATCGTCAATGTGGGACCTATGCGTGCTTACAAATTTATCAAGGACCATGGCTCTATAGAACGTATAATTGAACTCGAGACCAAATACAAACCGAAGCTATCACAAGAGGATTACCTCGCTCAGATCGAGATCGCGCGCCTTGTCTTTAAAACGCTTCCTGCAGTTCCCTCGTTAGAGGTATTGAAGACCACCCCGAAAGACGACGTTGAAGTAACGAGAGTGTTACAACACTATGGACTCAGTTATGCATTGAGAGGAGAGGCAGACGATTTCAATACTCTCCTAGTTGGTAACTATTTTGGAGATAATCCCACTGCGTAGTGGCCACCCTACATATTTATTACGGGGAACAACTTCATTACGGTTTCATGTAATCCTTAATGAAAAACGTACGCCTTGGTTACACATTTAATGCGCTGAGTAGTCACTAGGCAAGGATGACCTCGTCTTATGCTACTGGTGACAAGGGCAAGGCAGAACAGTCATGGTCACAGAGAGCTTAATATGACCAGCCAAACCCCAGATAGATCTAGACAGGTTCTGCCATGGATAACCGCGTGTGGGTTCATCGTCACTGAAAGTGAATGAAGGGAGACTTGATAAGTTTCAGTTGTGTTGCATTTTCTGTGTAATTAATCTAAGCATATGTAAACTTATACCGCCAAAAAGGATACCAAGTTGAGGATTGAGATGAACTTGGACGGTGCATTCTAATACTTAACTGTCTGGCTGCTAATTTAACTGTCACCTTGGCACTTATTTCTCTGAGAAGGACTGCAGACTACATGATACTGTGATACAACATTGGCCCTAACCGACGAAGGGATAGGTGTGCCGATATGCCGTTGTTTCTATCTATTTGCTTTAGCTTTACTAACGAACTCGAAAGTTTTCTACTATCGAGCAATCGAGTAGAAATGTTGCGTACAATGTCAGTAACAAATCTTTGGTTACCTTTCTATACTCACAAATCTACTTAGTAAACCCAAAAATGCCCGGTCTAAAAGGGCCTTAGATGCCCGTCAACCTAAGGAAATCGAGGATCCTCGGACAACTATCTTTGTGAAGGGTACACATACCGGCGAAGCCCTCAACTCTGTCATGCGTGAACTCGTCAGTATTATCGTTATACCACCTTTTTGAACCTATCCAATGAATCCATAGATGACTCTAAAGCGCCCTCATGCAATTGCATTCAACAAAAAAAATCCAGTTCATCCTTTCGAAAGTGCTTCATCTCTAGAGTTTTGGGCGAACAAAAACGATGCTTCCATGTTTGTGGTTGGACAAACGACAAAAAAACGTCCACATGGATTAACTTTTGTAAGGATGTACGATGGGAGTGTGTTAGATATGACCGAGGTTGGGGTTGAAAGTTGGGTAGGAATGGCAGATTTCAAGGTATGTTTTCGTCTTCATCTTAATCTCAGTCATAGTAAAATTGCTTGGTTCCTTTTTTTCAAGACTCCAAAGTCAACGCCAGGCCACAAACCATTGATGCACTTTGCATCGGAGCTGTTTGATACCCATCCCCGTTTCATACAACTGAAATCAATCCTACTCGGCTTTTTCAATGGCGAGCAGATCGAAACAATATGTCTCCCTGGTTTAGAACACGTTATTAGTATATCATGTGCTCCAACACCTGCATCCCTCAACAACACCACCGTAAACATGTATCCCAATCAGCATCCTTCCCCTGAGGACACTTCCATCCTTCCCAAAGTCCATATCAGGACATACACCACCAAGTTGCTCGCTTCCGGAACACGAATACCTCGTGTAGAACTGATTCCAATGGGACCTTCTTTAGATCTAACACTCCGTCGTCATCAATCCGCTGATCCTGAAATGTTGAAACAAGCAATGAAACGACCAAAACTAAAAAAGACGGATGTGGAGAAGGGACTTGGGAAGAAGAAGAAAAATATGGATGTGGACGAGATGGGAGATCTTCGTGGACGGGTGCATGTTGGCAAGCAGGACCTTTTGAAGTTGCAAACACGAAAAATGAAGGGTTTGAAACCGGGTTTAGACGAAGTGGATGGCGTAGAGATGGGCGACCCAGATGGATTTGGAGATTCACAAGGACCACGGAAGAGGAGAAAGCAAGTGTAGTTTTACTTGAATTATTTCGTCCTGTCAGTCTAGTTTTATCATAGGTGCCAAATAACTTGTTTGAACCATCAATCATGAATGGACATTTGAGAACCTTTGTTTTTTTGAGTTTCGACTGCTGGTAGGTCTCTTACTGATATTTTCTACGACATTTGTTAAAGTCCCGCTGATCCCTATGTATACCGTCGAATTAACAAACTAAAAATAGAGATGCAGCTGTTGATGCATAGGTTCACTGTCTTTTGAAAAAGATGATGGCTAGGAGAAAAGATCGAAGAACTTCACTTTCGAGGTAGGTACGCCTCGAGAGTCGGCTCTGGGCTTGAGTCTTCCTCTGTCATTTGCCTGGCCCGCGTTGCTGCACCGTCGGCCTTACTAGTATTAACTACCCCAATAGGACGGTTGTTGAAGATGCATAGTTACAGATTCAAGGATGTATAGCTTTATTGTGAGATGCACACTGCTGAGGACCCTGCTGACATTGAAAGGGGGGAGAATATATGCCCAAATATCGTGAATATGCATGGCAAGATAAAAAGAATATGAAAATACCCTAAAAACACTTTTGCTATTAAAAGACTCAGATAATGAATTATAATTATTTAATTAAATAAACTATGCTCACTGCCTTCATTCCACTGCGGCTAATATGATGATCGAGCGCCACTGATCGGCTACTAACTAGCTATCAGCGCTAACGCTCCGAGGTCGCTATAATCATAACATAATGTAAATCATATGGTAAAGCATTTATATTTAGCACTCATGGCTGCTGAGTGCTGAGCAGTGGATTGGCAATGTTTGGCACCAGCCTTAGGCTTGGATGAGTAAAGATGCAGTCCTGAAGTTCCGAAAATTGGGACACTGTAACACAGGAAAGACTGGACGAACAGCTTCCGACTCCACCAGTGACCCAACCTGATATTTCTATATGGCGTTAGCTGCTTCAATGCAGCGAGCTTGGACAAGGGTAATTACTTTCTACAAGTTTCTTTGGAATCTTAGATCAATCAAGCATCATCCAAATGATTTCGCAAGTCTCTTCCGGCGCTTGGTGGGTTTGTGGAAATATTTATGCTCAAAATGGCAAAATTTGTATGGGAAGCAAAGGCGCCCGAAGCCACCCACCTCGAATCCAGGATCTAAAGATGGAATCGATTCAGGCGATCAAGCATCTGAGCATTTGAAGGAGTTTGATGACACCAACGTTGATCAGATGGTGGTCCCTCTTGATAATATCTCATGTTCCATGAATCCTTATGGCACTGGAGTGCACGATTCTGCTCGATCTTCGCAGATGTTAAATGCATCCAGGTCCTCGCATAACCTCGGTATTATCTCTCGCAGCCGGACTACATCACGTTCCTCCCACAGTGTTAGGTCGAACGATGCACAATCACCCCTTGGAGGTGGATACACGGTTACAGTTCAACCCACAAGTCCACGCCGGACATATTCCATGTCTTCACCCGAACTTACGCAACCCCGTGCCGTTGATATCCATGAGGCTATATTACATCATCCTCGTATATCTCAATTTTTCCCGGCCGAGCCCCGTTCGGATTCGCCAGTTGAATCTATAGAGCTATTTTCTGGGGGAGAAATCTCTAGCTTACGCGTCCGTACGCCTGCTTCGGAGCCACCAATTGAACAATGTACCGAAATGCCTTCGCGTGGGGCGGTCGGGACCAGTTCCCAAATTCGGATTTTATCTGATGAGATGGAGATTCCGCCATTAGACCACACCCGCATTTGCGCAGTAGCACCGGAAAACTTTCAACGATACGAGAAGAGGCGTAGGATGTAAGCATCTACCCACTACTAAATTTTTTTCATCACTTACTATAATATCTGCTAGACCGAATAAGGCAACAAGGGTAGAGATGAAACCAATGGCGATAGATTTTTCGGAGTAGGTGCTAAAGCTCAATCTAATCTCGCTTTGAATTGAATTCATTTAGCCGCTCGGATCCGCCTGGTTGGACGCTTTGTACTCACCCAGAGGGCGCTTGCTATTTTTACAACGCAGAAAAGGTTTTCCAATCCTGTAATGCACAAAAAGTTGGAATTAAATCAATTTCAGAGAATCTTTACAGATGTGGATCTATATGACTCCGCTTATTTCAAGAGGATCGTTCGTCACATCGGCATCATCGAGACCTTCATAGCCACAAATCATATTCTAATCCCTGCGGAGACTGATCTCGTGCTTGATATAAACTTGGATGCGAATGACACCTATGTGACTGACTATTATTTCGCAAATCATCAACTCCGAACTATCTTCTTTTTGGACCACTTTTCTTCTGACCTCTTACGCAATTGGGAGGAAATCAAAGGCGTTAGTTCCAGTAGACACCTTCGTATGTCTTCCTCATGCTATCGATGCTCGACTTGGTTCATTCTCACGTATACCCCCAGAATACGAAATGGAAGCTCAATATTGGTGCGAACCCTCAGCGCTCGCTATCTAGCTGTTTCTGAATTTCATGGTCGTAGGTGCCATTGTGTAGCATATCCAAGTGCCCTTCAATTGACAAATGATCTGGTCTGTCAATTGAGAGGTACAGTGATGCATTTTATTGGGGGTCAGTGCTATGCATTCCTAGCTGCAAACCTTATCTTGATCTTGAGGAACCTTGAAGACAGCATAACATCACCCTACGCTACATCACCATATACCTTGGACGATCTGTATAAAATATTATCTCTGGCAGATAGCCTAAAAGGTTGATATTTTTCGCTTGGATCACATCAGATGGATTGAGAGTGCCCCCAATTACTTAGAAAACGTCGGGAAACCGGATGGTGCCTATGGAGGCAGTAGTCTTCTCAGTCAGCATAGATTTATCACTTTTTACACTCAATTAACTCATCGTTCTATTTATTTAGGCCGATTCATGTTTGTGTTCAGTACGGTCGCCTTTCATTACATATTTCTTCCAGATATATTTACTTTCTACCAAAGGTCATATGAAATTTCTTCACTTTTATGGACAACCAGAAGCACGTTTAAATCGCGATCACTCTATCTATGGCACAAGGACAAACAAACGAACATGGTTCATCAAAACCATTTCTCTTTTTCTTTTCTCAGCCCCAGACGTTCATCTGAAGATATTGCAGAAGATGTGGGTTGACCGTACCCTGCACAAGGCTGTTTGGGAAACATCCTTGAAAAAAGTGAACGATGAATGGCGAGAATTCATCCTATACGTGAGTCATAGTATTTAACTATGACTCGGACAGGCATATCCTCATCAGCGTGATATGACCCAGGCCACTGTACTGTTGAATGCGAACGTGGCCTTTCTGGGAAAACAGAGTGGCGATGCCAACAGATCTCCCGCACAAATTTCAAGCTATTGTTCCATTACTGCTAGTATCGGCAGTATCATTTTAGGGCTGCTTTTAGTTCGACAGAACCAGACAAAAAACAGAGACACAGCTGATGATGCGGTTAGTGCATAAATTTAGTATGATGTGCATCCCATTCTAAATTTGCACAACTGTCATTCAGCAACGATTCCTGAGAACCAGAGCTCATTCTTTGTTTGGTTTAGAAACCCTGGCAATCATGTTCAGCTTGCCATATGCGTTGCTGATGTGGAGGTGAATGATTTCATCTGGAACTTGGTTTGTATCGCACATCTCACATCTTTTTTTTTCCGCAATAAAGCATGGTCTCTTTTCTGACCGCATTTTTACTCATGTGCCTCCAGGACGCAGGCATTGTCGATCGCACTATCATCGGGTCTTTGTCCGGAGTCATTGCAGTCCTCATCGCCTGGTGCATTTGGACGTCCTGGGAGAAACAACCTGACTCTGATGCAAAAGAGCCTGAGGAATCGCTGTCTTTTGAACAGGATGATGAGTCGGAGAAAATATCGAAGAAGTTCACTTTCGAAGTAGTTGTGCCAGAACCTACTGAAGAACCTCAACCTTCGGCTTTCCCGTCATTCGCTTGGCCCGCATTCCTGAACCGTCGTCGTCAGTCATCATACGACTCCAACAGGACGGTTGTTGAAGAAGACCCATAGTATACTACAGATTTACGGATTTATGGCTTTGTTGTAATTGTAAGATGCACATTGACGACTTTGATGACACTGAAGGGGACCCGGGACAATGTATGTACTTATATCCATATGTCTCGTCTTATATATCATCCTGTATTCTTGATCATGAGGAGAAATTATATTTATACCATATACATGGGCCTTTGCTCCGGCTAATGTGGAGATATGTATGATCGAGCGCCAATGGGCTACTACGCTGATGAGCGTTCTAGCCTCGGGCCAATATCCAAATAATCATAATATCTGATAATATGATCAAACGTTTAGCGTTTAAGTAGCGCCTATGGCTGCTAGCGGTTAAAATTTGCTTAATGTCCCATTTCAGTCATTTGCCGGGATCCTAGTATGATCTTTCGACAATATAGACATATTGGTCCGCATAGATAGCATCAGGTACCGTTAAATATCTGTCCGATGTCTGGATTGATAATAGAGACAACAACGGTCTAGTCCATTGCACTTCCTTTGATTTATCCACAAGGATGGTACAATCGCGAGAAAGGCGGAATTGTTCTTCACCGTAGTGCGTTTCATATCTATTGTAAACTTTTTTAAAACAGCAGTAATAAGAATGAAGAGCGCCAAGTAAAGGCCGCTGGAACTTACGAATAATAGACCGGGTGCGGCCTATCGGAGGGGAAGGATACAAAGTCTGAAATATCACTGAAATATCCCCACCGGAACACGGAAGTAGGTTCTGACCGACATATGCTACGATGTTCCCCTCATGAATGCGATCTAGAGAAAAATGACAGTGTTAGAATAAATGTCCGCCCCACTCTTGACATGCAGTATGGTTCACCTGGCGAAATTTTGAGGAGTTCAAATAATTTTTCGCATTGTGCGGTGGTGTAAGAAAATGTGGACGAGTTAGACGTAAGATTGTCTAAGAAGTCAATGAGTGGCTTGAAATTGGCCATTCGATTTTGATGACTGACCAGCAAGAGCGTGTAAAAATACAAGTATGAGATCATCTATCATTAGGCCTTTGGTGGTAACCCACCGAAATGCATGCAAAAATTCTCTATATGACTCCAATATTGGGCTTCCAGCAATAATTTTGATAGAAGTGATTAGCATCTGAATGTCCATGGTACTTACTGAGATGAGGCTCCGAAACAACAGACTTGGGGTCCATGTTTCGTAGTAGTGTACTCCGTCAGCCAGAAAAGTGTTTCTGTAGCACGGTCAACGAGACGAGGATGACTGTAGCTACTAGCAGTAGCTACAGTCATGCTCGTCGATTTCAATGGAAAAGTTCGACATTGCCGTCGAGTTCCAATCATTGACTTTCAGCCTGCCTTTCGACTTCTGTTGCCTATGCACAGACTTCCTCGGCAATGTTATGATCATACATTTATGCTTCTGTGACGACTTGCAGTCCGAATTTGGGGCAAAAATAGGCCTTGCCTTCGGGATGGATGTACGCGAACCATTGCGGTGGCGTATATGTTGGACTGGATGGATAAAGTTCGATCATGACAGAAACTGCATTTCCTATGGTATTCACTCACGAGGGATTCCGTGAGGATTGGAACATTCCCGATTCGATGATAGTAGACTTCCCCCCGACCCTGTTGAAGGCGGTTGGGCATCAGTAAGTATGCTCCTGCTTAGAAGGACAACAGACGTACGATTTCACTGCATCGTACCGGGCGGTAAGTTGGGGCCAAAATTGGATAAAGAGTTCCCTCAGAGACGGAAAAGGTGGATTCGTTTGGCTCGCAGACATTAGATGTGGAGGTGATTAGTGATTTAATCTCGTTTAAATAGGACATCTCACCATCTTTTCTCCCGCAGTAAAGCATAGTCCATTTCCTTTTGCTCAAATACTTCCAGCCTAGCTCGGGGACAGTCGCTCGCTCTGTCGTGGGGATTTGTCTGCAGTCATTGCAGTCCCCATCTCCTGGTGCCTTTCGACATTCTGGGAGAAACGAGGACTGTCTTTTGAACAAGATGATAACTCAGAGGAAAGATCGAAAATCCACACTTTCGAGGTAGGTACGCTTGTCTTCCTCTGTCATTTGCCTTGCCCGCGTTCCTGCTACACCATCGGCATAATAGAACGGTTATTGAAGATGCACTCACCATCAACTGATTATCGATAGTTTACGAAGTCTGCCTACGGGAGACTAGAAGATGCATAGCTTTATTGTGAGATGCATACCGACGTTGAAGAGCATTGAAGGGGGAGAATGTATATCCAAATCTCGTCGTGAATATATACATGGTAAAGAATATGAGAATACCCTAAACATATTTTTAATATTATTTAAAAGATGATAAATTATGAATTATAAATAATTATTTGATCGAGCGCCCACTTATATTAGTCCGATATCCCCATAACATAATAAATAATGTAAATCATAAGATAAAGCATTTAGCGCTTAGCGCTTAGCGCTTATGGCTGCTGAGCATGTGGCTTGGCAATGTTTGGCACCAGCTTTAGGCTTGCAGTTCTGAATTGGGACACTGTAACACAGGAAAGACTAGACGCACCAAGGACGCTCAGCTTCCGACTCCAGAGTTGTAGGCTACTAGTGACCCAACCTCACATTACTATATGGCGTTAGCTGCTTCAATACGGCGAGCCTGGCCAAGGGTAATTACTTTCTACAAGTTTCTTTGGAATCTTAAGTCAACCAGGCATCATCCAAATGTTTTCGCAAGTCTCTTCCAGCGCTTGGTCGGTTTGTGGAAATATTTACGCTCAAAATGGAAAAATTGGTATGGGAAGCAGAGGCGCTCGAATCCACCTACCTCGAATCCAGGATCCAATAATGGAGTCGATTCAGGTGATCAAGCATCTGAGCATTTGAAGGGGTCCGGCGATGACACCCCCATTGATCAGATGGTGGTCCCTCTTGATAATATCTCATGTTCCATGGATCCTTATGGCACTGGAGTGTATGATTCTTCTCGATCTTCGCAGATATTAAATGCATCCAGGTCCTCGCATAACCTCGGTATTATCTCTCGCAGTCGGACTACATCACGTTCCTCCCACAGTGTTAGGTCGAACGATGCACAATCACCCCTTGAAGGTGGATACACGGTTACAGCTCAACCCACAAGTCCACACCGGGCATATTCCATGTCTTCACCCGAACTTACGCAACCCCGTGCCGCTGATAACCATGAGGCTATATTACGTATACCTCAAATTTTCCCGGAGGCTCGTTTGGATTCGCCAGTTGGATCTATTGAACTATTTTCTCCGGGAGAAATTTCCAGCCTACGCGTCCGTACACCTGCTTCGGAGTCGCCAATTAAACAATGTACCGAAATGCCATCCCGTGGGGCGGTCGGGACTAAATCCCAGATCCATATTTTATCCGATGACATGGAGATTCCGCCATTAGACCACAACCGCATATACCCTGTAGCACCAGAAAACTTTCAACGATACGAGAAGAGGCGTAGGATGTAAGCATCTACCCAATACTCTTTTTCACCACTCACTATAATATTGTCCAGACCGAATAAGGCAACGAGGGTAAAGATGAAACCAATGTTGACGGGTTTTTCGGAGTAGGTGTTAATGTTGATTATCATATCGCTTTGAATTGAATTCATTTAGCCGCTCGGATCCGCCTGGTTGGACTCTTTGTACTCACCCGGGGGGCGCTTGTTATTTTTACAATGCAGAAAAGGTTTGCTAATCCTATAATGCACAAAAAATTGGGATTAAATCAATTTCAGAGAATTTTTACAGACGTGGATCTATATGACTCCGCTTATTTCAAGTTGATCGTTCTACACATCGGCATCATCGAGACCTTCATAGCTACAAATCGTATTCCAATCCCTGCGGAGACTGATCTTGTGCTTGATATAAACATGGATGCGAATGATACCTTTGCGACTGACTATTATTTTGCAAATCATCAACTCCGAACTATCTTCTTTTTGGACCACTTTTCTTCTGACCTCTTACCCAATTGGGAGGTGATCAAAGGCGTTAGTTCTGGTAGACACCTTAGTATGTCCTCGTTCTATCGATTCTTGACGTGGTCCGTTCTCATTTACACCTCTAGAATACGAAATGGAGGCCCAATATTGGTGCGAATCTCCAGCGCGCGCTATCTAACTGTTTCTGAATTTCCTGGTCGTAGGTACCATTGCGTAGCCTATCCAAATGCCCTTCAATTGACAGATGATCTGGTCTGTCAATTGAGAGGTACCGTGATGCATTTTATTGGGGGTTAGTGCTTTACATTCCTAGTTGCAAACCTTATCTTGATCTTGAGGAACCTTCAAGACAGTAGGACATCACCCTACACCATAGTGCCATATACCTTGGACGAACTGTACAAATTGTTACCTCTGGTAGATGGCCTAAAAGGTGATATTTTTCGCTTGGATCAGATCAGATGCATTGAATGCCCTCAATTATTTAGAAAATGTTGGGAAACCGAATGGTGGCCATGGATGCACTGGTCTTCTCAGTCAGCGTAAATTTATCACTTTTTCCATTCTATTAACTTATTATTCTGATTATTTAGGCCAATTCATGCTCATTTCCAGTATGATCACCTTTCATTACATATTTCTTCTAGATATATTTACTTTTTACCTTGCCTCAAAGGTCGTACGAAATTTATTCACTTTCACGGACAACCAGAGGCACGTTTATATCGCGATCAATCAGTGTACGGCATAAAGACCAACAAACGAACATGGTTCATCAAAACGATTTCAATTCTTCTTTTCTCAGCGCCAGACGTTAATCTGAAGATATTGCAGAAGATGTGCGTTGACGGTATCATGCACCCAGCTGTTTGGGAAACATCATTGGGACAAGTGAATGAGGAATGGCGAGGATTCATCCTATACGTGAGTCATGATATTCAAGTCTGACAAGCTACATCCTCATAAGCGTGATATGATCTAGGCCACTTTACTGTTGAATGTGAACGTGGCCTTTCTGGGAAAACAGAGCGGCGATGCCAACAGATCTCCTGTACAAATTTCAAGCTATTGTTCCATTATTGCCAGTATCGGCAGTATCATCTTAGGTCTGCTTTTAGTTCGACAGAACCAGACAAAAAACAGAGATACAGCTGATATTGTGGTTAGTGCATAAAGTTAGTATGATGCACCTCAATCTGAATTTGCACAACCGTCATTCAGCAGCAATTCTGGAGAATTAGGGCTCATCATTCAAGTTTGCTTGGTTTAGAAACACTGGCTATCATGTTCAGCTTGCCATTTGCGTTGCTGATGTGGAGGTGAGTGATTTCATCTGGACCTTGGTTTGTACTACACACATCTCACACCTGTTTCCCACAATAAAGCATGGTCTCTTTTCTCACCGCATTTTTACTCATGTGCCTCCAGAACTCAGGCATTGTCGATCGCACCATCATCGGGTCATTGTCCGGAGTCATTGCAGTCCTCATCGCCTGGAGCATTTGGACGACCCGGGAGAAACAACTTGCCTCTGATGCAAAAGCGCCTGATGAATTGCTGTCTTTTGAACAGGATGATGACTCGGAGAAAATATCGAAGAAGTTCACTTTCGAAGTAGTTGTACCAGAACCTACTGAGCCTTCCGCTTTGAGATTAAAGCTCCCGTCATTCGCTTGGCCTGCCTTCCTGCACCGTCGTCGTCAGTCATCACGCGACTCCAATAGGACGGTTGAACAAGACCCATAGTATACTACAGATTTACTGGTTTATGGCTTTGTTGTAAGATGCACACTGACGACTTTGATGATACTAAAGGGGCCCGGGACAATGTACTTATATCCATATGTCTCGTTTTGTATATCATCCTGTATTCCTGATCATGAGGAGAAATCATATTTATACCATATACATGGCAAGATCCATGCCTTTGCTCCGGCTAATGTGAAGATATGACGGTCGAGCGTCACGCCCATGGGCCAATACTATTCCCAATATCATAATGTATCCGATAATATGATCAGCGCCCATGGCTGCTACTAATAGCGGCTACTTAATCTCCCATTTCAGTCATTTGCCGGGATCCTAGTATGATCTTTCAACAATGATCGATTGATCACTGATCCACTGGCAGACTCCGGCAGATCAAGGAATTAGACATGTGTCAGAATGTAAATCTAAGTACTATACAACGTCAAAAAAATTCCGAGCTTCCGAGGCTTCCGCTGTCAGTCTGAGTACAGTTTTGTGGTCCCTGAGAGTCCCTGAGAGTCCCTGAGTAAACCATGGCTGTGACAGGTTTCCAACTTCCGGGGTTTGCTGCCTTTTATAGGTTTCCGGGAGGAGAACCCCATGGATACTAAATGGTACTGTGGCTGCTGCATTTCTGTGGCTGGTGCTACATTTCTGTGGAGTAATCTGCAAAATTGTACCGCAAAAAAAGTACACCACATTGAGAATTTACATGCAACTAAGAAAAGGGCGTACTCTTTACGACAAATTTCCTACATAGCCTTACATAGCTGCGCCTATAAACAACCATTTTTAGTAAGACCCTTCTTCCTCACTCCAACACTACCCCAAACTGCCTCCACAAGCCTCCACATCGCGCATTTTTGAGGTTGCCGGTCAATAGAAACAATATGTCATTGACAATGGCCAAACATCACAGTGGGGTGGTGGCTCCACCTGTTGGAGCATGTAGAGAAGGGTAATTGTTAGGGTGCCCTGCTAAAAGTGGTTGGTGTATACATAGGTGCGGGAGAAAAAAGTGGAGCCCTGTCTCCGTTTTTGCAGTTAGCTGTAATGTGTGAGGAGCTTTGACTGAATACCGATATATTTGGCCAAAGTGTGAAATTCTCGACTTTCGGAACTTCATCTTTACGCTAAATAGATAATTTTAGAAAGAATCGGACCTCATGGTTCACGTATAACATGTAGCAAAAATCCTTTGATTGAGTACTTTGAAATGATGCGTAGTACAATGTCACAAACTTTTTCTACGCTCACAACTAGACTAGAATACACGATCAAAAGGGGCATTAGATACTCATAAACCTACGGAAATTGAGCCAGTGTTGTCGCTATTTACACCCCCACTGGACCGAGTTTGGAGTTGAAAGTAGGAACTTATGGTACATTCCTTTTTTTTGCCTTCACTTTCATCTCAGTCGTGGGACTGGGATTTTACTACTTTTCTCTTTGAAGGATGTTCTCGTTTATGAAGCACCCATGACAAAGAATATCACGAATCGGTTGGAAGTTGGAAACCCCCGTCAACATTTTGGGTGCAGAAGTTCGGACTGAACTCGGCATGAACCGAGATGAGTTCTTCATTGGTTTTGCCCTGCTTGTAGGACTCATTTCTCAGCAAATCGTCAATATGGGACCTATGCGTGCTTATAAATTTATCAAAGGACTTGAGATCAAGTACGGACCCAGTCTATGACGAGAGGCTCCTCTCGCCTAGGTTGAGATCGCACACTTCCTGCGGTTCCCTCGTTAGAGATGAAGGCGATATTGAAAATTTGAAATTACGAGACTAACGAGTGTGTTACAGCCGTTTGGACTCAGTTAGGCATTGAGAAAAGAGGCAGACGATTTCCATACTTACTATTTTGGAGATAATCCTAGCGTCTCAGCGGTCGATCTACAAATTAATTAGTATTTGATTCATGCGGTTCCCTTGTGAAATCCGCATGCCTTAGTTGCAGCTTTAATGCGCTGAGTAGTCACGAGGCAAGGATGGCCTTCACGTTTTATGCTACTGGTAACGACAAGGCAAGGCGGAATAGTCATGGTCCAAGCTCAATATAACCAGACAAACCCCAGAAAGATCTAGACAGGTTCTGTCATGGATAATTTGAAGCCGCGTGTTGAACATTCCATGTTCATCGTCGCTGAAAATGAATGAGTAAGCAGACAAGAGTTTGTAAGACTCGTGCCTCGTGGGTCGGTCGTGTTGCATTCCCTGTATAATCTGTAAAAAATTAATCATATTGTACCAAGAAGAGTAGTACACCACATTGAGGATTTTCTTGCTTTTATTTTGATCTCAGTCATACCTATTACTAAAATTACCTTTTCAAAGGCTCCAAACTTCAAAATCAACACCAGACCACAAAGCATGGAATGTATTTCATTTTTCATATAACTTAAAATCAAATTTAACAACGGCTAGGAGGTCGAATCAATACGGCCCCCTGAGAACACGTCATTAACCTGGGCTCCAACGCCCGCGTATCCTAACCAATATCCTTGTTCGGAAGAAGCCTTCATCCCAATATCCATACACTTACTTGGTTCCTTGCCTCGGAAACATGAATACCTCGTGTAGACCTGACTCCAATGGGGCCATCTTTAGATCTTTGAATGCTCCGTCGTCATCAATCTAACAGATTTGGAAAAAGGGCTTGGGAAGAAGAACACAAGTATGGATGTTTAATGAGACAGGTGATTTTCGTGGACCGGTGCATGTTGGCAAGCAGGACCTTTTGAAATTGTAGACACGGAAACTGAAAGCGGATTTGGACAAAATGGAAGGCACGGAAGGAGGGGGGCGCCTAGATGAATATAGAGACCCACAAGGACCACGAAAGGAGAAAAAAGAAGTATAGTTATAGTTGGGTTCTGTCTTGTCTCATCGTTATACTTATCATCAATTCATGGGTGCCAGTTAACCCGTTTTGGCCATCATTCATTGGTGGGCCTCTTCAATGGAGTTTGCTCTATAGCGCCGACAAAGGTCCAGCTGAACTGCGGGGAGTGATAAACGCTGTGTGCCAAACTATGATACAAAGCATCCTATAATACACATCATCTACAATTTAGTACCCCAAAAACCTGGGCGCAGAGGTGGAGGTACCTCAAGGATGATGACATAGATCAAGAAATGGGATCTATGATGTTTGACATCATCAGTAAACCTTTTGGGTATCGGTGATGGTGATGGATATGGCGAGAAAAGGGAAAGAAACTACACAGCGGATTGTTTCTGTTGAACAGAGCGAAACCTGCGGAAGATTCTGCACAGCCTGGCCGTGTTGGAGGTTAGAGTACGCAAGATGCTGGTCTGTGAGGTTAACTGCTGTAAGCCCACAAAGAATGCGAGAATGAGAAATATAAATGGAATGGCTTGGATTGGATGGTTATTTTCCCAGATTAGGACTGCCCACTGGCAGAAAAGGGCTACGAAGCCGACGAGAGAGAAAACTCGAGGGAGAGAGTAGGCGAGTGCAACGCCTTGGAATTTGAAACGGTCAGATCGGACTCCGTTAAGATAAGTTTGCTAATGAGGGGAATGAGAAGCTGATTCTGTAGTCGAAAAAATAGGACTGTGCATACAGCTTGATGAGCTTCGGCATTGTCCATGCCTTCATGTCGATGGAGAAGAAGAATTCCAGTCAAGAGACTTGTGCTTGCCATTATGCTGGATGCATATGCTAAATATGATGATACATGTTGAAAGAGGCATACTATATGCAACCTATGTGTTAGAACCAAAAGATCAGATTCGGAATAATCGTTCAACAGCGCCATGTGTACGAACAGGAGTAATATAACCGATGTGCAACAATCTTGGCGCCAAGTCTTAAGGCAGGTCCCCATAAAAGTAGTCCAGGCATGGCCATAGACATATTGATCCACATAGAGAGCATCAAGTGCCGTCAAATATCTATCCGATGTTTGCAATGATAACAGAGACAACAACGGTCTAGTCCATTGCACCTCCTTTGATTTGTCTACAAGGATAGCACAATCGCGAGAAAGGCGGGATTGCTCTTCACCATAGTGCGTTTCATATCGGTTGTAAACTTTTAAAAATAGCAGTAATAAGAATGAGGAGCGCCAAGTAAAGGCCGCCGGAACTTACGAATAATAGACCAGATGCGGCCTATCGGAGGAAGGATAAGGAGTCAGAAATATCCCGGCCGGAACACGGAAGTAGGTTCTAACCGACATAAGCTACGACGTGCCCTTCATGAATACGATCTAGAGTAAAATGACATGTGTTAGAATAGACGTCCGGTCCACTTTGACATGCAGTATGGTTCACCTCGCGAAAATTTGAGGAGTTCAAGGAATTTTTCGCATTGCGCGGTGGTGTAAGGAAATGTAGACAAATTAGACGTAAGATTGTCTAAGAAGTCATGAGTGGCTTGAAATTGGCCATGCGATTTTGATGACTGACCAGCCAGAGCGTGTAAAAATACAAGTATGAGATCGTCTATGGCCTTCGGCGGTAACCCACCGAAATGCATGCAAAAATTCTCTATATGACTCCAATATTGGGCTTCCAGTAATAATTCTGATAGAAATGATTAGCATCTGAATGTCCACGGTATTATGTGGTCCTTACTAAGATGAGAGTCTGAAACAACAGATTTGAGTCCAAGTTCCCCAGTAGTGTACTCTGTCAGCCAGAAGAGCGTTTCGGTGGCACGGTCAATGAGGTAGTAGCTACAGTCATCGTCGTCGATTTCAAGGAAAAGTTCGACATTGCCATCGAGTTCCAAGCCTTGAATTTCAGCCTGCCTTTCGACTTCCGTTGCCCATGCACAGACTTTCTCGGCAATGCTAGGGTCATACATGTATGCTTCTGTGACGATATGCAGTCCAAAGTGGCGGCAAAAATAGGCCTTGCCTTCGGGATGGATGTACGCGGACCATTGCGGTGGCATATATGTTGGACTATATATATAAAGTTCGATCATGGCAGGAACCGCATCTCCTATGGTTCACTCACGAGGGATTCCGTGAGGATTGGAACATTCCCGATTTGATGATAGCGGATTTCCTTCTGACCCTGTTGAAGTCGTTTGGGCGTCAATAAGTATGCTCCTGCTTAGAAGAGCAACGAACGTACGATTTCACTACATCGTACCGGGCGGTATGTTGTGCCAAAATTGGATAGAGTGTTCCTTCTGAGACGGAGAAGGTGGATTCGTTTGGTGGGTCAACGCAAGGCCTGTATTCTTGCGGTTTGCAAACGGATGACATGGATAGACGTTAGAAGACGAGGTGTTGGTTCTAGGACTCAATATATATAGCATTATAGTCTATTATAATCCGGGGGCAGTGAGTGTCATTGTTCAATGTTGCAACGTGTACAGGTTTATGTGAAATTGTATTTGATCACTAATTTCCATTTCTAGAAATCTCGTGATCGGGAGGAATTCAACGTGGCAGTGTCCAAATCCGATCTTTGTTACCGGAGTACTGCCACTATTAATTTCAGCGGCCTAGTACTGCACTGGTTGAATTCTTGGCCTTCCGTTGTCGTATGTATCAATCATCTTCCATGGCCCAATACTAACAGCCCTAGGTACTCGGAATCCGACCTCATTTCGGCTGTATTATTGTTGTTTGCTTATTAAGACCTGGGTAGTTACAAGTGGCCAGCTTCAAGTTGTGGCCAACAGATTTGTAAATCAATTAAACATGGATTCACAACCTGATACAACCATAAAGTGCGCTTTACTTTGTTTAATAGATCAGATTGAGTTAAATACTTCATCAACAGTTCTTCTAAGGCTCCTGAAAGAGAGATAGGAGGACGGGTTCAAACATCACATGAGGAACCCAATACTTCCAAAACTGAGCAGGCTGTCGACATCACGTATAGCTCTAATAGGGATTCAAGTCACATTGACGCCACTAGACTGCAAATCCCAGAAAACACTATCTCAGGTATGGCAGCAGGCTTCGATCTGCCAGTGTGTTTATAATTGATCCACGGCGATTGATCCCAAAGTATCAGGCAAAAATGGGTCAGATGAAGGTGGGAGAGAGGAGGATAATGAAGAGGATGAGGAGGAGGAGGAAGGGGAAGAGGAAGAGGAAGAGGAGGAAGAGGAAGATTCAAACGACGATTTTCCCGAATTTGAAGGGTGAGCAAAAACTTTCAATAATTCCATAGAAAATCACAACATGGCTTTGATAGGGGTGAAGCTCGCGGTCGCATAGTTAATCCTGTCGTTGGTCCAAAACCCAGGCCCATTCGGCCTAGGTAATCCAAGGCGAAGTTGCAAACTCGCATCATTCGGACATAACCGTAATCCTTATTACATTCGGATAAACGGTTTGTCTCGTTATGCATTATGGATTGTCTGTCAGTAGAAAAATTTTGTTCTGGCAAAATGTTCTCCCCCTGTCTGACTTGCGGGGTTGGATATAAACACAGGCTAAAGCTGTAGCCGGTTCAAAGAAGACAAGAAAAATTCAATGAGACCACAAAAATTTTCAGATGTGCTCCGCTCCATTCAAGTTGTCGCGATGTAGCCTGGCAGGTAAATACGATCATTGATCATCACATGCATCACATCCGATCACTTGTTTCAATGATGGCTGCATGCATGACTCTACCCGTAGACAACTATGAAAGCCTTAGGTTCGTAGTCGGTTTTCATTCCCCGTGCCAACCTCGTCTCCGGAACCTACTTTTAAAAAATCAGCAGTCGGGCTGTGTTTTACATTCCTTCAGGTTGATGGCACCGCGTTTAGCTCAAAGGATTTAGAATTTTAATGACAGGAAACCTCCTGAAGCAACGACTTCACAGAAATGAACCTAACTTTCAATTCCCGGTTAATTATTCTGCAATAATTTATAGGTCAAATGTTACATAATATAGTGTGAATAGATGGCTTCGAGGCCGTAGTATCTGAAGGTTCCCTGTAAACTTTGGATTTCATCTCCGTCCGCCCGACGCCGATGCTGCGGTGGAGTAGGTTCAGTGGCCCGGCCTCAGATAGCCTCAGATACTAACTAATTGACGTCGGCTTCGGCTAGGAGATTGGAGTGGAGCGGGAGCCCAAGCCCCTCTGATGGATCTCCGTGGATCTCTGTCATTCCCCCTGTGGATTGAACCTCTGAACATCAGAGTGGGGGTGATTTTTTATTCATTGAGAAACAGGTCCTCAATCTGAGCAGAATAGGTGACGAGAAACCATAGCCTTGTGAAGTAACGTTTTGTCCAGCTTTAAGTTTGTAGAGCCTTGTTTAAATTTTTATTGACACTGTGTAGGCAACGCCCGCGGACCGGACCGGGAAGAGGGCCTAAAAAGCAGTACAAATTGAGTACAAGCACTGACAGGGCTTGCTTCCTTACCCGGGCCGTGGAAACGTTAACGTTTACCTACGCTAACCAGCGTTAACCGCGCGGAACTCTCCCAGCTTCCGCATTGCACTGCAAAAGAGGTGTGCTGTATAGACCTAGAGGAAGCGCACGCCGATGCTTTACTCCCAAGTGTCATAATACCTTCCACAGCTTCCTCGGTTTGGTAAACTCGCTATGTGAATCCTCAAAGCGAAACTGGCTGAGCGAAGATCTGGAAATTTCTCAGGGACCGGTTCGTTCCTATGAGCTAGTACCCATAGGACAGCTAGCACGAGGCATATATGGCTGTCAACTTGACATATCATCTATCACTTACCCCACAACATATTTCCTCATATTTCACTCTTCTATGTATATACATCTAACTCAGGGGTGTATTTGTTACTCATCATTCTGTCAACGTATACATATTCGGTTTGATTTTGTTGTCCATTGATAGGCCATTTGGATTTTATTTGAGATTCATTCGATCCCATTCAACTATTTTGAACCCAGCACCACAGCCGGCGGACTTTAAAACAGCAATGCTGTGCAATTGTTGAGAACTCTCACGTCGGTGACGGTGGCACCTTGTTCAGCTCGCACTGGTTCCGAAAATAGCAACAACGCTAAACGGTAATGCTTCCAGTACATTGTATGCTGTCCTTTCATTGTTATATCAGATACTATTTTAACTCACTATATCTACTATCATTGTTTCCCGAATATTGTCAAAAATAGAGGCATTTATCTGGTCCTAAAATCCTTTAGAAATATTCTCACAACTTGAGCTAGACTTGTGTCTACAAATATCAAAAAATGGCATATATCATTTGTATTGCCATACAGGTACTAAATATCAAAACAAAAGATCAAGGCTATTATTGTTGTAGGAAATGAGTCCATATATGTTGCCTTCCTGATTTGTGTAAGAAATTCAGGGTAAGGCCATTTAGGACCTAGGTTTCCCCATTTATGTAAACTTTAATTTGACATTATGAGATTGGACCTTGAAAGCTTGGAAGAGCAGCTGTGCTGTACTAGTAGTGTGGGGTTGATAATGAAATTCACTTGTCAACCAGCACTTTCTGAGCTCAAACTTTCCCCATAAAAGTAGTATTAATAGTCCCAGGAGGATAACCATAAAGGACAATCCCAATTCGGGGTTTGACCGCCAAAAACATGTTAAAAAAGGTCAAAAAATGTGTTATCCATTTTAGGTTCTTGTTTTCCCAAAAAGGCTGAAGAAGGATGGGAACATAGAAACATTTTTCGAACTGATATGATCCGTTCTGGATATTGATAAAACAATGTATCTGTGAACAATGCCAAGGATGGTCTTTATTTGGCTGCTTCATCGATAGATGAGTATAGTAGTCCGTAGTACGAACTTCACAAGAGTAAAATGATCATCATTTACTACCGGTATGCACTAGAGACTATATGTTACCTCACTCTGAACTTTACGTTCTGGCATATGTCCAATTCCCTGATTCGCATCAATCGTCCATCGTCAAACCGTTAACGCCATCATAGGATAACGCGAAATGAGGGTACTGAAATGGGTAACATAATACAAGTAATACATACAACCGCTCGGAGTCATGGGCGCTAAGTGTTAAAACGCTTGGCGGTTTGATCGCGTTATGATTATGGGGATCTTGGCCTGAGGCCCGAACGGGGAACAAAATACACCGCTCAGCGCGCATTGGCGCTAAACGCTGGGGTGTATCATATATGATCATATATTATGATTATGGGGATCTCGGCCTGAGGCCCGAACGCCAGCGCTGATAGCTAACAGCTGGCACTTGATCATCACATTAGCCGTGACAGAGCTAAAGCATGATCTTGCGATTAAGGGATTTATCAGCACGATCGAGTTTAGAATATATGAAGGAGACAATATTTTGGGTACAAGTAGTTAGAGGTGGACGAACGAGGCAGAATTCGTCGAGTGTAGTGTACCGAGGTTTGACGGGTTGAGGTCACGTGATATACTCGTCTTGCTCCCATAACCGCACGCAGGTTCCTCGATCTTCTGCTTGCGCGCTTATTTCAGAATTAAGTCACATATTTTGCATAATTTTTCGTATACTAATGACAGATAACACAGAATAACAGAGAGCGGGGAGAGTCAGCTATTCCATTTTCTCGCTCATTCCACTGGCAGAATTAACTTATGTTGCATCATTATACTCCGATCCACACACATTTTTGGCTTTCCACTCCTTCATTGCTCTTGAGCGTCCCAACCGCAAATGTTATATCTTGGGTGCGTACATGTGCAAGTCTCACATGATTTGCCATATTTGTGTATTATTATTTGATGCAAGATACCGTGTAGTGGATGAGTGTACCAAACACACCCGTAGCAAGTGTTTCAAACACTGTGATAGCTATCAGCAACCCTGGGTCCTTGTTGAATGTTGAAGTTTCATCTTCTTGATTTACATTGTATCCAACGCCTCCATAATCAGGCGGTGCAGACTGTGCAGTACCAACGTAGTTAGCGAGCGAGAACACGGACTATCATGCCCTTTGCGAGGCTGTTGCTACCTGGAACGACATGCTCATGCTCTAACCTGACATCAAGTTCAATTTGGACAGCAGGGGTGAATTAGATTCAATCTCTAGCACTAATCCAATCCCGCAGACCTTTCATTCCTCTTCGTATCCCACTTTTCGCTATGCCTCTGACGCTGGACGGTCTAGAGGCTTCACGAGCTTGTAATCAGTCCTTCAGGCCGATATCTGGGAATGCTAATAGCTTTCAGGACATTGCTATACCCCGGGTGATTCAAGAGGTTTGCATGGAGATCTTGACAAGGTGTGGCGTTGCACGACGAGCTTTCCCCAGACCCTCAATCTCTGCGGACGCAGTCCCAACGAGCCCCACAGCAAGGGTTTTCATCTCACATACTGCTATAACCCACGTTTTACGCCATCAGCACACCTCATTAGCAACACAACCTGAGCAGGTGATCTGCGAGCACAGATGCACGGACTCGATTCTGAGTCGGGCCTGCAGATTGCCCCACGAACGCATGCATGGGCTCAATTCAGGGTCGGGCCCCTGCAAACATAATTCAGTTGACGTGAGTTGGGCCTGCAGAGAGCCCCAAACTCTTTGCCTCACTTGGGATGGGCTCGCAGATTGCCTCACGACCGCGTTTAGTTGAGTTAGAGTTGGGCCTGCAAATAGCCCCCAAACTCTTGACTCATTTGAGATGGGCCCGCAGATTGCCCCGCGAACGCGCTTAGTCGGTGCAGGAAAAAAAAAGAATTGGGCCACCGTCATATCGCCCCAGCAACTTGTACTAGATAGACTCAATAACAAGAACTATATTGTTATCTCGCACTACAATTCATCATTCACATTTTTCACAAACTTACTATTTGGATCACTCAAAGGAACAGAGAATGGGGAGCGTCGCCCAACACGCTTGCTCAGGAACAATGGCTAATGGCACAGATATCATAAACAGATTGTCGACTGGTCGACAACCGTAAGCCCAAACACTGGCGCTGATAGCTAACAACTGGCACTTGAGTATATCACATTAGCCGTAACAGAGCCAAGGCACGATCGACGATCTTTCGAACAAAATGAAGATCAAGTCTAGATAGAATACGTACATGAACGAGACATTTTGGTATAAGTAGGTAGATAATAGATACATTCTCCCGAACCCCTTTAGTGTCATCAAAATCGTCACCAGAACTGTCGACATTCATCTTACAACAAAGCCATAAATAAATCAGTAGATTTTGGAGTATACTATGGATCTCCAACAACCGTTCCATTGGAGTCGATTGATTGACGCCGACGGTGCAGGAAGGCAGGCCAGGTGAATGACAGAGGGGCCATCAAGCCTAGAACCGAAGGCTGAGGTTCTTCGGTAGTTTCTGGCACAACTACTTCGAAAGTGAACTTCTTTGGTCTTTCTTCGTAGTCATCATCATTTTCAAAAGGAAGTGAGTCCTCAGGGGTTTCAGCATCAGAGGGCGGATGTTCTTCCCAGGACGTCCAAATACACCAGGCGGTGAGGACTGCAATGACTCCAGACAAAGACCCGATGATACACCGAACGACAATGCCTGAGTTCTGGAGGCACAGGAGCAAAAAAGAGACGAGAAAAGAGACCATGCTTTATTGCCGGAAACAGATGTGAGATGTGCGATACAAGGCGGGGTCCAGATGAAATCATTCACCTCCACATCAGCAACGCATACGGCAAGCTAAACATGATGGCCAGGGTTTCTAAACCAAGCAAATGATGAGCTCTAGTTCTCAGGAATCGTTGCTGAATGACGATTGTGCAAATTCAGATTGGGACGCATCATAGTAACTTTATGCACTAACCGCGTCAACAGCTGTGTCCCTGTTTTTTGTCTGGTTCTGCCGAACTAAAAGCAGCCCTAAAATAATACTGCCGATACTGGCAGTAGTAGAACAATAGCTTGAAATTTGTGCAGGAGATCTGTTGCTATCAGGGCTCTGGTTTCCCAGAAAAGCCACGTTGGCATTTAGCAGTACAGTAGCCTGAAACATACCCCGTCGGTGGGGATAGGCTTGTCAGATGCTGAATACAATGACTCACGTATAGGATGAATTCTCGCCATTCCTCGTTCACTTTTTTCAAGGATGTTTCCCAAACAGCCTTGTGCATTATACCGTCAACCCACATCTTCTGCAATAATTTCAGATGAACGTCTGGCGCTGAGAAAAGAAGAATTGAAATGGTTTTGATGAACCACGTTCGTTTGTTGGTCCTTGTGCCGTAGACAGATTGATCACGATTCAAACGTGCTTCTGGCTGTCCGTAAAAGTGAAGAAATTTCATATGAGCTTTGAGGCAAGGTAAAAGGTAAATATATCTGGAAGAAATATGTAATGAAAGGCGACCGTACTGAACACAAACATGAATCGGCCTAAATAAATAGAATGATGAGTTAAATGAGTGCAAAAATGAGAAATTGACACTGACTGAGAAGACTAGTGCATCCACTATACGGTTTCCCAACATTTTCTAAATAATTGAAGGTGTTCAACCCATCTTATCAGTTCCAAGCGAAAAATATCAACCTTTTAGGCCATCTGCCAGAGATAAGATTCTGTACAGATCGTCCAAGGTATATGGTGCTGTAGTGTAGGGTGATGTCATGCTGTCTTCAAGGTTCCTCAAGATCAAGATAAGGTTTGCAACTAGGAATGTAGTATAACACTAACCTCCAATAAAATGCATTACGATATCTCTCAATTCACAGACCAAATTATCTGTCAATTGAAGGGCATTTGGATAGGTTACACAATGGCACCTACGACCAGGAAATTCAGAAATAGTTAGATGGTGAGCGCTGGAGATTCGCACCAATATTGGGCTTCCATTTCGTATTCTAGGGGTGTAAATGAGAACGGACCACGTCAAGAATCGATAGAATGAGGAGGACATACTAAGGTGTCTACCAGAACTAATGCCTTTGATCTCCTCCCAATTGGGTAAGAGGTCAGAAGAAAAGTGGTCCAAAAAGAAGATAGTTCGGAGTTGATGATTTGCAAAATAATAGTCAGTCACATAGGTTTCATTCGTATCCAGGCTTATATCAAGCACAAGATCAGTTTCCTCAGGGATTAGGATATGATTTCTGGTTATGAAGGCCTCGATGATCCCAATGTGTAGAACGATCCTCTGGAAAAAATCGGAGTCATATAGATCCACATCTGTAAATATTCTCTGAAATTGATTTAATTACAACCTTTTGTGCATTACAGGATTGGCAAACCTTTTCTGCGTTGTAAAAATAACAAGCGCCTTCTGGGTGAGTACAAAGAGTCCAACCAGGCGGATCCAAGCGGCTAAATGAATTCAATTCAAAGCGATATGATAGTTAACATTAACACCTACTCCGAAAAATCTGTCAACATTGGTTTCATCTCCACTCTTGTTGCCTTATTCGGTCTGGACAATATTATAGTGAATGGTGAAAAGGATTGGTATTAGCTAGATGCTTACATCCTACGCCTCTTCTCGTATCTTTGAAAGTTTTCTGGTGCTACTGGGTATATGCGGCTGTGGTCTAATGCCGGAATCTCCGTGTCATCAGATAAAATACGGATTTGGGAACTGGTCCCTACCGCCCCAAGCGAAGGCAGTTCGGTAGACCCTCCGACTGGCGGCTCCGAAGCAGGCGTACGGACGCGTAAGCTGGAAATTTCTCCCGGAGAAAATAGCTCTATGGATTCAACTGGTGAATCCGAACGAGGCTGCGGGAAAAATTGAGGTATACGGGGATGATGTAATATAGCCTCATGGATATCAGCAGCACGGGGTCGTGTAAGTTCGGGGGAAGACATGGAATATGTCCGGCGTGGACTTGTGGGTTGAACTGTAAACGTATATCCACCTCCAATGGGTGATTGCACCTCGCTCGACCTAATACTGTGGGAGGACCTCGATGTATTCCGACTCCGAGCGATAATGCCAAGATTGTGCGAGGACCTGGATGCATTTAACATCTGCGAGGATCGAGAAGAATCGTGCAATCCAGTGCCGTAGGGGTACAGAGAACATGATATGTTGTCAAGAGGGATGACCGTCTGGCCAACGTTAGTATCATCGGCCTCCTTCAAATGCTCTGATGTTTGATCGCCCGAATCGGCCCCACCACCGGATCCCGGATTTGAGGAGGGTGGCTTCGAGCGCCTTTGTTTCCCATACCAAGTTTGCCATTCTGAGCGTAAAACTTTCAACCAAGCGACGAAGCACCGGAAGAGCCTTGCGAAAACATTTGGGTCAAGGGTTGGCCTAAGATGCCGAAGAAACTTGTAGAGAGCAATTACTCGCGGCCAGAGCCGCTGTATCGACGCGGCAAAGACCATATACCAGTGGTAATGAACTCGGAAGCTGTGCGTCCGGCCTGTTCCTTTGATTCCAAGTAAACGAACACTGATACTTTTATTGTACGACTTAACTTGGAAGTGGAGATTCTTGTCACCAGAGGCGGTATACGGTGAGCAGAGGTTGCCACTAAAAGGTATGTTGCCTCACTGCCTCGGTCCTTGGCATGTAGACGCGCGACCAGTCCTTCTGTTGTGTTCTCAAAAAACGAGGCGAGGAACCACTTCCCGATATAGAAGCGGAGTTTGAACACCAGTATTAAAAAATAAACGGATGCATTTTAATAGATTTTAATCGAACCTCACAGGCCTCACCCCCCAATCATGACTTGGTAGAATTTTGTTGGTGCCACAGTACTATCATTACCCTACACCTCGGTCAGCCCCACATTCCGGTCAAACCATGGTTGAGTCAATCAGGTTTGACAGAGTTGATTTTGGAAATCAACAGGCTCCTCTGTGACTGACCGGCCTGTAGGGTAACGATAGTGACTTCCCCTACACCTTCAAAGAAATGATTTGAAAGAACTTGGGACAGGTCTCACAAATTTTCATTTTGAATAAAAAACCTGTTCGAAGTTCGAACCGCAATGGTTCAAACTATTGGTCTGGAATGGGTTTTCAGGTATGATGAGGATTTGGAGGCTCTGAAATTTTGGAAAAGTGCACGAGGATAAGTATATATGAATGAGGGTTGTATAGAAGAGGTCTAAGGATATAGTAGCTAGCTTTTGGGGGATTCTTTGGAAACTAAGTATGTTCGCTGCAGAATGATAACTTCCTTAGAAACCCTACTATACGTTCTATACAGGATTTATTCTTATGTATTACCAGCTCCACTATAATCAACGTTGAAGGTTGGAGAATTCTACAAAACTCACTGAGGCGTGACGTGTGTTCGTTATTTCCAGCCGTTTCAGAGCCGTAGTGTTTCGGAGATTGAATATATTGGCAAGCCGTCAAGTTGCCGGAGCGGAGTCTGGCAAGATTATTGGCGCCTTTCCATTGTTCCAAACGGGGTTATTTCCACATACGGCACTTGCCGACGCTCGTCACATTTTCGAAGCGCTGGTTTAATCCCAAGTTCAATCTCCCAAAAATTCGAGCAAAGTTCCTCTCCAGTTCTTCATGACATGAAAAAATATGTAGGTGAAGAATAGAGTCTTTTTCAAGTGTTTTATTACCCCCCCCACAAAAAATTCAGAAGGGTTAACACGGCGTTGATGTGCAATTGATGTGACTCCGAGTCGGAAATTAATTGATTCGGAATTCAGAGGAGCTCTCTACATGGTTTGAGGCTAAGCAAGCTGTGATATTTGACACTGAAATTTTTATCTTTCTTTGTTATTAATCCTAACACAGCCTATAGAGGCGTATACTATATAGATGACTGCAAGTTACTCACTGCTGAGTCCATCACCCAATTACCTCTCGCACAAGCAACAACATGCCTCACAAGATTTCCGCCGCCGAGTCGAAAGGAAACGAAGAACAGACTCTCACCTCCGACTCAATCGAGAAATGTACGTGTAGCATTGGCTCATGCCTTCAATCATCCTCCTTCTACCTTTCTTACCTGTTGTTACCAATGTCAGATAATATGGAAAACAATTTCCATTCCTCCGACTCCGACTCGGACTCCGACGAAGAACCTTCGTTTCCCTAGTACGTAGCTTTTCTGTCATGCAGGAGCCAAATTAATATTTGGAAATTCAGTGAATATCGCGGAAAACAAAAAAATAACATAGGGTCGGTTGAGGGAACGGTTGCCAGGGCAACAAAGGACCTGAGCGATGAATCTGAAGACGAACTCGACAAACGCGCTGCGGATAAGAAGAACAAGGATGGGAAGAAAGTCAAGAAGACTGGAGCCAAGAAAAACCCGTAGAAGATGGCTCCAGCGTGTGTGTAGAACAGCCATCAGATTGGTTCACTATAGATTCGATTCAGGTACATTAGACACCCGGACTCTACCTTGTTGATATTCTCTCATCATTCCAATTCCTCCTTTTTTTCCTCCTTTTTAATACTCCCGTAAAGTAAGCACTTCAAGGTGACAGGAAGATTGATATTATTGCCGCTTACGAACTTGAACGATATCTAATGAAATACCCATATGCATACTCGGATTGAGGACTGGCAAATCGGATGACCATCTATTACAAGTCCCGGTGTGGCGAGACAGAGCCTCTAGGTCTGTAGCTCTGTATTAGCCAGAAATCACGGATGGTGACACTTTTTTGACGCCGTCGAGAGCTTCTGACGCCCAATGCATGGCGATGAAAGGGCGGCTAGAATGTTGAGCGCTGAGCGCTGACCATGCGATGACCCGGATGCCACGGTTTTGTAACCATTCGCATCGCCGCGCTTGGAAGCGCCATGCGTTCCACACCCAGAGCTATCTCAAAGAGGAGATTGGCGTTGACATTTATAATTGAGGTCTCAAGCACTAACTTGAAGGGGTTGCGGTAGAATTTACTTGCCATGCGAAACCTATCGGCATCAGAAAAGCATTAATTTCCGTTTGCCTTGCATTGAGCCTTCCCGCCGGTCAATACGCTGTGAGGAGGGAGTATCCCTGCCTCAAGTAAGAGAAAACAAAACAATTCAAAAATATAATTACGCCAGTAAACTCAATAATCCGGGACCTACAACCGAATGCACTTGCATTCTTGAAGACCCAAAATAAGATAAGTTTCATTCTTCCCAAACCCTTTTGTAAATAGCTCCGGAAATGCTTAAATTCAAATTACCCGAGACAACGGAATCTACAAAGTATTTGTACTTACTAAAATGAGATCTACGGATCTTATCCAAAAAATGAACAAATTCATAGTGTAATAAATAAATAACTACGGAGATTTAGTATAAATAGTCAGGGAAGAAATCTAGGATCACTAGTCCAATATATCTCAAATTACAAATCTACAGATCTATACTGTCCGGGACTCACAAAAGTTTATACTACCTAACTACGGAACGTCATTGCAATTTAAGCAGTACAAGACCCTGAGGATCGACGGAGTCGATTCTCCCGCGTATCCCTCCTCTCTCACAGGACACACAATTTAACTTCCTTACACTAGCCCAGCAGGGGGGTTACAGAGACTGCTTCACAATCTGGAGCCCACCGCGAGGGGGGTTTTACAGAGACTGCTTAACAATTGCTCAGACAAAACCGAATTGACAATCAAATAACGATTGGATCATATAATCTGGCAACCGAGGACCAGGATCAAATAGCAACGTACACGCATCAGACATCAGAACAGCCCTGGTCAAGGCTGTCAACACCTACAATACCACCAGATTCGCCCTCTCCTCCTACATCCAGATCACCTTCTCCTCCGAGATTCCAGCCAGCTGTTTGGCCCCAAATTAATACTACTGCATACAGTATGCCCACAGCAAGCAATAACGCTCCAGCGACGAATACGCTGACCATCCCTATGCCTGCGCCAAGCCATCATTCGGCTCCTAAGTTCGATGGGAAAGCTACGTCTTTAATTCGCGTTCCTGGACGAAATAAGCCAACTAGGAAAAAC
>MU130073.1:323926-355708 GCA_015039465.1 Phlegmacium glaucopus | reverse complement strand
GGCAGCAAGATGGTTCTGTATGTTGCGAAAGGTGGAATGTAAGAATACGACGACGGGCATCTTTGTGAAGAATGGTTGACTGGGAAGTCAACTTTTAAAGTCCCCGGAAGATGTGAGGAGGGAGTATCCCTGCCTCAAGTAAGAGAAAACAAAACAATTCAAAAATATAATTACGCCAGTAAACTCAATAATCCGGGACCTACAACCGAATGCACTTGCATTCTTGAAGACCCAAAATAAGATAAGTTTCATTCTTCCCAAACCCTTTTGTAAATAGCTCCGGAAATGCTTAAATTCAAATTACCCGAGACAACGGAATCTACAAAGTATTTGTACTTACTAAAATGAGATCTACGGATCTTATCCGAAAAATGAACAAATTCATAGTGTAATAAATAAATAACTACGGAGATTTAGTATAAATAGTCAGGGAAGAAATCTAGGATCACTAGTCCAATATATCTCAAATTACAAATCTACAGATCTATACTGTCCGGGACTCACAAAAGTTTATACTACCTAACTACGGAACGTCATTGCAATTTAAGCAGTACAAGACCCTGAGGATCGACGGAGTCGATTCTCCCGCGTATCCCTCCTCTCTCACAGGACACACAATTTAACTTCCTTACAACGCTCTGATTAGTTGTTACATTTGAATATAGATGGAAGGGGCCCGAAAGTTTGGCACTGACCTTCCAACATGGGACATTTCCTTTTGTTATCCTGACTTCCTCGCCGAATCCCACGGGAACGACAAGGGCGCTTAAAGGTATAAAAGTCATAGCTTTCAGAGTTCTCGGCCTCAAACACTTCTGACTCGCTCCACCACCCGACTACTAGTATTCCCCCAGGATCGCCTTTATCTATCAAGTAACACAGCAGTGAGTTGCTTCGACCACTCCGATATCGGTTACTGATATGATGTATTACTATATGTTCAGCGTTGAAGCTTGGAGAATTCTACAAAACTCAAATAAAACTCGTCGGCAACTCGTCGGTAAAATGTGTCCGGCCGTTTTACAGCCGTAGTATTTCGGAGGTTGAAACGTTTGCAAACCCGTCAAGTTGCCGGAGCGGAGTCTGGGATCGAAGTTGGCGCCCATCCAAATAAGGTCGTTTCCAGAAATTCCACATACGGCACTTGCTGTGTACTACTGTGACATTTTCGAAGCGCTGGTTTAATCCAAGTTGAATCTCCCGAAAATTCAAACAAAGTCCCCCTCCAGTTTTTCATAACATGAGAAAATCTGTAGGTGAAGAATATAGTGGCTTTTCAAGGGTTTTATTACGCCCCCCAACAAAAATCAGAAGGGTTAACACGGTGTCGGATGTGAAAATAATTGACTCTGAATTCAGAGGAGCTCCCTACATGGTTTGTGGCTGTGATATTTGACAGTTTTATGTTTGTTCTTTGTTATTACTTGTAACACAGCCCATAGTAGAGTATATAGAGCGTGCTCCATTGACTCAATGTCACTCACCAAACTCATCACCCAACTAAAGCAATAACTTGAACAACACATCTCTCAGCTCAAGATGTCCGACTCGAAACTTAACGAAGAAAAAGTTCCCACCTTCGATTCCGGCGATAAGTGTACGTGTAGCATGGGTTCATGCTTTGATTATCCTCCCTCTATTTTTCTCACCTGTTGTTACCATGTCAGATAACATGGGTAAAAAATACCATGACGCGGACTCGGCGGACGTGGACTCTGACGTAGAACCTTCGTTTCCCTAGTAAGTAGTTTTTTTGTCATGCAGGAGCCAAATTAATATTGAAATTTTAGTGAATATCGCGGAAGGCAAATTAATGATGCCTCCGGCTCGGTCGAGGAAACGACCGTCAGGGCAACAAAGGACCAGAGTGATGACTCTGAAGACGAACTCACCACACGCGCTGCGAAGAAGAACAAAGATGGGAAGAAAGTCAAGAAGGCTGGAGCCAAGAAAAATGATTAGAAGATGGCTCCAGCGGGTGTGCAGAACATTCATCAGATTGGTCCACTATAGATTAGATTCAGGTAAATTAGACACCTGAACTCCACCTCCTTGATAGTCTCTGATAATTTCAATTCCTCCTTTTTTCCTCCTTATTAATGCTCGCATGAAGTAGGCACTTCAGGAAGATATATATTATTGCCGCTTACTAACTTGAATGCTATCTAGTGGGATACCCATATGCATACTCGGAATGAGGACTGGCAAACCAGATGACCATCCATTACAAGTCCCGTCCCGGCGTGGCGAGACAGAGCCTCTAGATCTGTAGCTCCCTATTGGGCAGAAATCGCGGATGGTGACACTTTTTTTGACGCCGTCGAGAGCTTCTGACGGCCAACAGTGCATGACGATGAAACGGCGGCTAGAATGTTGAGCGCTGAGCGCTGACCATGCAATGACCCGGATGCCACGGTTTTGTAACCATTCGCATCGCCGCGCTTGGAAGCGCCATGCGTTCCACACCCAGAGCCATCTCAAAGAGGAGATTGGTGTTGACGTTTATGATTGACGTCTATCATGCACTAACTTGAAGGGATTTCGGTAGCATTTACTTGCCATGCGAAACCTATCAGCATCAGAAAAGCATTAATTTCCGTTTGCCTTGCCTTGAGCCTTTCCGCCAGTCAGTACGCTCTGATTAGTTGTTACGTTTGAATATAGGTGGAAGGGGCCCGAAAGTTTGGAACTGAATTTCCAACATGGGACATTTTCTTTTGTTATCTTGACTTCCTCGCCGAATCTCACGGGAACGGCAAGGCGCTTAAAGTATAAAAGTCATAGCTTTCAAAATTCCCGGCGTTAAACACTTCTGACTCTCTCCACCACCCGACACTTCTGACTCTCTCCACCACCCGACTATTCCCCCAGGATCGCCGTTATCTATCAAGTAACACAGCAGTGAGCTGCTTCGTCCACTCCGATATCGGTTACTGACAATACCCTGTCCTCTCTCTGTGAATGTTTGAAGTTCAAATACTCGCGGATTAAAAAATGGGATCTGTCGATAAGCTTTCCGTCACCGGTTACTCTGGAGCGTCCAAGAAAAGGGATGCAAGTGTTGCTAATGCTATCGAGAACAAATGTACGGGTTTCGACGCATACTCGTGCTCAGCCTTCCGTTGTCCTCACCCATTGTTGCAGCTGTTGTCGACGACGGAGATTTGGCAGATGACTCAGACGAAGAACCTCCAAAGTTTCCCTTGTATGTACTTTTTTTTTTTGGGTTATACAGAGGCCAAATTGATGTATTGGCCTTTTTAGCGAGTATCGTGGAAAAACCGTGCATGTTGGAGCAGGCAATGACTTGAGAAGCGAGACAAATACTGTCAGGCAAAAGAAGGAAGATAGTAAGACGAATAAACAAGAGGAAACCCAAAACCAAGAACAAGAGAAAAAGAAGGAACAAGAGAAAAAGAAAGAAGAAGATGACGATCTCGACAAACGTGCCAAGGCCGCAAAAGCGGCTACAAAAAAAAAACTAAACTAAATTAATAAGTCGGACGCTGGTATGAAAAGTGAGTTCTCCCGTTGTTCATAGTGAAACTATATGGTTAATAACCCAACAGGTCATTCTCCTCTTGTCCATGATGAATGTTTCTGCTCTATATCGTTTTTCGGATTTCGGGTTCTCGATGTGTCGTATGAGCCATGCTTGTGGTGCAATAGGTGGAGCGTCGAGGGTGCGATTTAAGGTGAAGACTGCCCGCTTGTTTGATGAATAAGAGAGAGATAAAAGAGATATAAACATTGTAATTATTTAAAGGGTACATAAAGTGCACTTATATAATAGGGAATTCCAGATGGCTCAAGCTTGCAAATAGGATAAGAATCACACACCATATATACTCAAACACGTCCCCATGCGGCTGACTATATACACAAACGCTTGCGAAGCGTCGTTGATTCAACCTCCTTTCGTCATCTTCTGGCTCTGGCTTTCGGCGTCCAACTTTCCGTCTCAGTAACCCTCGATGGCATCACAGGCAATGGACTAGCATCGTCCGCTGACTTGTGCGCTTGAGAATCAGATTGAGCCGCATCTGATGACTCTCTCTCAGCTTTCTTCCGTTGGCATTGGTGTTCTCCCCCGAAACCACCCTGCGTCAAACGCCCTATAGTTCCAGAGGGTGCAGTAAACGCTGAAGAGGATATTGGCGTCTTCGATTGGGATTTCGGTGATTTGGCGGGAGTAAGGAAAGCAGGAGGTCGTATTTTCGGGCCATTCTTTGGGTAAAGTGTACCATTATTCGACGCTGGACTCGGAACCTCTTCTACTTTGCTTTCCAGGCCATTTTTTTGTCCTCCGCGTATATCAGAAGCTCTGGCGTTGGTACTATGGGCCGAATCGTCCTGGCTTCGAGCCCCCGCTTGTTCTTGATGAGGATATTCACCCGAAGAAGAAACGTCGGTCAATGCTCTCCGCAAAGCTATTTGCGTGTCTTCTTGTCTTAATCTCAGCCTTTCTTGGTCTTCAGCACGATCCCTAGCTTCGATCAGAGCCACGTTATCCCGCACGCGTTGTTGACGCGCTATGTCGGCTTGTAATTCCTTCGAGGAAACAAAAAAACCGGGTACGAAATTTCATTTTGATGTTGAACCAGGAAAAGAACAAAAAGACAGACCTGTATCGTTGGTGGATGAGGTCGGGTATGAGCGAGCCATGCAGACCACTGGACTGTTGTTCCGTTTTTCAAAAATAGGAAGCACACACAAAAAAAAACATAATGAGTGTGATTCTGTAGAGTGATATAATAGTTAACAAAGACGCACTGGGAAGTCGTTTTCCTCCACCGGTGTACTTCCACATATCCTCAGGATCTCGATACTGTATACTGCGAATTGGTCGGGTCAATTCTACACCAAGTACGACACGCGAAGGTAGAAATATGAGAACACCATGCCAAAGAACCTCGAGATCAACATTTACCATTCGGTGACGGGCGTTCATAGAAACGATTTCCTACACAGGTCCAATATGATAATTCGAGATGAAACAGAGTATTTGGTGTACAGAAAAAGACATACCTTCAAGGTCTCGGCCTACACAACGAATCTATCATAAAGAGCAATAATGAGGTCTGCATGAACTCTGCAACAAGATAACTTCCTCAAAAGTGAGGCTCACAGGATTCCGGATGGCATTCCAGAGTCTTGTCATGAACGACATAAGTGCCCAACCACAGATTATGTTTGGGAGATGTACTCGTAGTAACAATATGTAGTTCCAAAAAGAACGAAACTGGAATAGAGGTTTGCCACGTGATCGCGGCACTTGCGCAGGAGGGTTTGAATGTCCGTCTAATCAAGTATTTATTACAACAGGACAACGACATTGCTCCAGAACAGCTAGAAATCTGCTCCACCAAGATCCTCATCATCCAATTCTCCATCTTGAATTTCCTTGACAAGTTCCTTCTCTCTCTCCCTCGCACCTTCAGCAGCAGCCAATTCTTTCCGATGTGCATTAAGCGGGTATCTCATGGCCTATCCAGTCAGAAAATCCCTCATGTCAGAGGGGAGAGGGAGAAAGAATGAGGAGAAGAGAAGGAACCCACCTTCACGCTCTGATTGTGTAAATCCAGACAAAATGCAATTCTCCTCCCGAATACCTCGCTGACCTCTGGCCCATAGCCACTTTTCTGCGTTCCAGATTCCATCCATCCTTTTTCATGCACAATACGGCCTTCGATGACTCCATCTCGAATAGCCTTGCCTACGATGTATTCGGCATCTTCTTCCGAGTCTAGGTGGAGTTTGACACAAATGTCCCGTAGGGAGATACGGGAGTAGGAGAGGGAGAGTCGTCGAATACCAGTCTTGATAACGTTTTGGCGGAGCCGGATGATGAGCGTGTAAGTATTGTCCTCTTCAAATTGGGAAACGTGTTTGGACAGAGTACTTTGGAATTGTGAGAGGGAGCCTGTGCGGACGGCTAGCGTAAAGGGTTGTCAGTGGTCGTAAAGGTTGAGTGATGATAAAATTTGGGAGTAAATACCTTTGACGATATCAAAATATGCAGTGAGTGCCTTTTCCAATACGACATGTCTGAATAAGCTTCGATCGGGGATGTCGCCCATCAATAACTCGACAACTATGAAATACTTGTGTACAGCCTGGGAGAAGCCTGGAGCAGTCTTCGGGGGAGGAGCTCGTCTGATGGCTTGCTGCAAATTGGTATGTGCATCGGTGTAATTAAGTTGTACCACCTTGATTCGGCCGAGATAGTAGTGGTATCGCGCAAATTGTGCATTGCTTGCAGAGGCGGGGAAAGTGGTTTTGGATACGAGCTTGTCAGCTTGGTCGTATAGATTATAGCTGATATAGCTCCTCAAAAGACAGTTGATGAGAGCAGCCTGCGCTTCATCGTCGTGACGTAAAGAAGCCGTTCGTTGAGCTGCAAGGAATAGTCTGTTGAGATATGGTAATTTTTTCCTTAGTTAGCAAAATCGAAAAAGTACATGTACAAACGAAGTGGCTTACGGTCGTGCATCGGAGAGCTCCCCAGCTAAGTCGTATGCCCGATCAACAGCAAACCAGATTTTTGCAGCGATAGTATCCATGCTTCTGCGATTCAGAGCCTGCATCTTCTCTACAGTCTCATTAGCCAATTCCAGAGCATTTTCATGAGTGTCTTCTGATGTAAGGAGGTGGTAGAGGATGAGAAGACGGAGATACATCTCTGCTTCGGGTAGCGGCTCGGGGGTACTAGGTAGATCTGCAGAGTCAATTTGCATCGACTGATCGGCGGGGGAAGATGCAGAAGGTAGCCATGAAAGCAAAGACTCCTTCGTTGCATTATCTATCGATATTATTTGGAAATGATGAACTCAAATAAGTATGAATATGAAAAGCAAGTCACCTTTAGGATAAATCGACTCGATAGCTTCTCTGAGGACAGTGTCGTTGATTCGTTTCCGCAAAGCCGTCAGTGTGCGTAAAACACGATGAGTAAATCGAGGTTCAAGGGTGGAGACTGCTCGCTCAAGTAGCGCGACGTTATTCTTGATTTCAGTGACTGGAGAGGGTGGTGAAGGTTTCTGGTCCTCTTCATTTTTTTTATCTGACAATTTGTCCTCGGCGGGCTTCATTTCAACGTCGGCCATGATGGAAATGGGAGAGACGGTTATTTCAGCTCAGAATTTGGGTGACGCGTCGCGTTCAAAACTTGACTTGTATTTATTTGCACATGTTTCCTGTCGACCGCCGTCTCGATAGCTAAGTGGTATAGCATGCGATTGCAGTAGCTGTTATCGCAGGGTCCGGTGTTCGAACCACCGTCGGGACTGACTGTGGAATACATGCCCCTATTTTTGTAAGAGGAGACTGAGGGAAAACGAGTATACGACGAAGGATTTTTATTCCAAGTGTGAAAATATAAACAACAAAAGAAAATAATTGAAACGGAACATCTTGTAAGTATAGCGGAGCACATGGACTCGAATGTTAAATATCATTCTGACATTTGTATCAAACGCTGACCATCAAATATCGTCTCGATAGCTAAGTGGTATAGCATGCGATTGCAGCTCTGATAGCTACATATCGTGAGGTCCGGTGTTCGAACCACCGTCGGGACTTGTCCTTTTTGTCTAGATCTTTTTGTTGTAAATACCTTTGTTTTTACAAATACTACTTCCTCCGTGTTGTACCTTCACATACCAGATTTGAGAGCCATCTAATGAATGATATTGGAATAAGTAGTACTGGAGAAAAGGAAATGTTTGATTCGGTGGAGGATGCCAAACTGAGACGCGCTCACACGCTAACACGTCAGAATTACTCTCCTCCTCCGCGTCGTCTCAATATGTTTTCATTATTTCCTGTTCTCCTGCTTGCTTTATCGGCACAAGCATCGATATTAACGCTGAAATCTCCCCGTTTCACAGTCACAGAATCAACAGGCTCGCAAATCCGTTCAGAACCGTGCGTCATGCTTGTATCTCCAGAAATTTTGTGTTCATAACAAGGCCCCATCCTTCACATAGAATATCTCTTGAACACAAACCATCTACACCTGTAGTTCTCTCACAAACAGATACACTTAAACTCACATTCCAAATCATCGATGATACAGACAAAGGCGTGCAACCCCACCAAACGTTCCTGCGCTTCTATGACAAGAAATCAGGCGAGGAAGGTATACAACCCATACGTGTAACTCTAGGCGGGAAAGGCAAATTCGAACTTGTATGTCACAAATTTCACCCATTAAATACTTCATTGTATTCAAGGAGTTCTTTTAGAATTTATCCAAACCTCCCCTCTCGCTACCTCCTACACCCAAAAGCGACCCACTACAAGTGACCCTCCTCATCGGTTCTCCCCTCCACGACCCTCTCTCCATCGAACTCTTCGACCTCATTCTCCCTCGCTCCCCTCCTGCACCTGAACACCCGGACGAAGCTGCTTACCGTCCTCGCCCTGAAATCAAACACACCTTCCGCCCAGATCACAAGGCCCCTCCGCGTTTCATCTCTGCAGTTTCAGCGGCTCTGGTCTTGACCCCTTGGGTTATTCTTTTGAGTTTGGTAAGCTTTTCCCCCCCCAATGCATCATCATTGTTTAACTAACAACCATAACAGTGGTCTCAAGTTGCCCCGCGCCCAGCACACCTTCTTTCTCCTAGCATTTTTCCATTCATTCTATGTCTCGGCGCCTTTGAAGGCCTATTATTCTGGTATTGGGTTGATCTCAAACTTGGCCAAGTCCTCTTTTACGGCGCATTTCTCTCCATCCCTACTGTCTTTACTGGGAAAACCGCGCTGGCGAACATCGGCAGCCGTCGTGTTGGCAGAAAATGATGATTTGGGCATGCAAGTATCATATGATACATACGTATTTTAATAGATAAATATGTATGTTTTTTGGCTTTGTCGAAATCAAAAGAAACTCGCAGTGCTACTATGAAACAAAAAATTGTAATTATTTGCGATTTTCATTACACTAGTAAGAGATCAATTGCAATGGGATGGAAATTGAAACTTGCAACTTTTTCTCAATTTCAGGCAAGCTATAACATTTCAATGCATAATAAATACATTGCCTCCCCAAGCCCTTCTTTCAGGGTTACTGGGGCGTGATTATCTTCGGCACTCCTACACCTGGGCTGATCAGTGGCAATGACGGTCCAGTTTGGAATTTGAAAGGGCCAATCGGAGGTCGGATGCTACCTGACGTGCTCCCATAGAAGGGTTTCGCAGGTGGAGCTTGAAATGGGTGAGCTTCGGTGTTGAAGACCCCTACAAAGTATGGATTCGAAGATTCAGCAATTATTGTATAAAGTCAATGATGGAAGTACTACTTACATTCATCGAGACTGATATGGTTTGGATCATCAAATGTCAGATACCTTGGGGAGAGAAGGTTAACCATGAAGGTAGCAATATTCTGGAATGATCACAACTTACAGATATTTCAACACCTCGGCGAACCAAAAACTCTCCGTATCATCGACCTTGTCAGATTTAACATTATTCACATCAAATAACCCCGCGAACCCAGTAGGAGTCTGCAAGAACTTGTTAAAGCTATTGACTGCACTTGCAGCGCGGTCCAAATATTTGCTGTCTCCAGTGACGCGATATGCATAAAAGTTGGATTCTAGAACTTCAGGTCGTAGGATGTAATCGGCGACGGTAATGTAGTATCCATGTTCATTGAAGAAAGCTAGTTGATCAGCGGTAGGTGGATCGCCGCCTGTGAAGTTACCATCAGAGGAAATGTAAGCAAAAACTTCGGGGCCTATTCCGGTTCTGTTTAGAGATGCCATATCACTTGGAGTTCTTGAAGGAAAACCATAAAACGTACGCATCGCTGGCATAGGTATTCCAGCAACCGTCAATCAGTCCAAGCGCAATCTCCACAATAGTCACATTGTTCAGAAGACGTCCGCCTATTATGCCAAACTGTCAATATATCCTGCTCTGGTAACAGACGAGATAAAAAAAGTAAACACAGACCCAACAACCAGTTCCCGCCCATGAAACATTCCAAATGCGATCCTATATGGCGTATCAATTTTTGATCATCAAAATCTGCCATGTACAAATGGTTTCCAACAGTCGAAGTCTACAAAAAATAAGATAGTAAGTAACGCTGGTATCATGAACAAATAAATCATATCATATTGCCCTACCCTCAACATATTTTTAATGGACGAATCAACAGCGGTGTGCCATGTGTCCGCGAATAAGTTGTTGTCGGTATTGGATAACCGAGCAAACTTGATGAGGTATTCAAAGTAGCTATCCGAACCCCCTCCCCAGGTCTATAAACAAGCGTGTTATTAGGAATATTACTGCAGACTGGCGAAGGTAACTCACAACGTAACCACCTACGAATTGACCTGAAGCAGGGTCGATTCCTTGTGCGGCAAGTCCTAATGGTTACATGAGTTAACGAAGTGCTTTTTCGACGACATGGCGGCCGGTTGGAGTAGTACGGACCTGGCAAAGGTGCGGGCTGGGAAGAGATGTCGACACGGTGTTAGTTCGGCACGTATATAAAATGTCGTACTCACAAGGTTAGCGATGTGGGTGACGGACTTAAGAACCAAATCAGCATATGTCTGGTTTCCTGTGTGTTTGGTAAGTGTCGAAAATTCGAGCGTAAGCTTTTAATGAGAAAATGTGTGAGATCGTAGGGAAATGGGAATCAAGCAAAGCGTTATTACCGTTCCGGCCTCTGCAATGTTCGACTGAAGAAAGAAATAAGGAAGACAAGTGTGAGAATTATGGGCGTTTGGAGGTAAATCAGGACTCCAAAAAAAACGTACGGTGTCAATCGTCGGGGTATTAGTCGAGAAATCCAGAAACCCGAACGGAATATCATTCGACTGTGGTACAGATGAACGTTGGATGATTATGCCTCTTCGTTCCGCGGATAAAAAACTTACTCCAACCCATGCAAATGCTAACTTATCAGCGACTTCCTTAGCCTTCTCTAGAAGAGCGGGGAACTTCTGACCGCTCAACTCGTATGAGCTGAGAAGGCCACCCAGATAACGGATGGTGGTCTCGAATACGCTGTAAGAAATGAACCATTAAACCTTGAACGAGAAAGGAGAATAACAATTATAAAACTGACCTCACAGTGTCGGGTGTCTGGGATATGCTGAAGTCGATATGGCTCGAGAAATTTACGGCCTCCTCAAACAAATCCTGTGGTAATTCCGATCAAAAATCAATGACGATAACTCGGGGAAAAAAGGGGCTCACATCCAGTCCCATAATATGCTGTAATATTCATGAAATAGATTAGCTCGTCGTCGAATTGAAAGGTCGAAGGTAAACACCATGGTAGACATAGCATCGACAATGGATGCACCTGGGTTCGTTCCTAATTTCAGCACTCGATAGAAAAGGACGGTGTAAACAAGCAATTACCCCATCCATTACGCCCATCGGAAAAACCTAAATTCGGGAAGGAAAGTAAGAATTAAGCCAAGTAAAATTTGCAGGCTCTCTCGCTTACTTTGACTTAGAGGAGAAAGATCATCATGACCAAACGCAAACTTTCTAAAAAGTTACCAATAAGTAAAAGAAATGACGAGTATTGAACGCGCTGAACTCACTTGTATGCAGCGTAGCTCTCTGTGAAGATCTTTTCAACAGCGGCCTGATTGGCAGCAGCACTTGGGGGAAGAAAGATATGAGGGTTTTGGACATTAGCAGAAAAGGCCGTCCCTGTGAGAGCCAGTGCGATCGTAATACATCCTATGAAGATCATGGTGGAAAAATATGGGAGGAACCAAAGTTGGTGGATATATCCCGCCTTTTTATGCACTTGATAAGTACACGCGAGCCTCGTGGATCTTGCTTTATGTGAGTTTCCATCAAGATCTCTAAGTAACTGGCATTTTGTGTGGCCGGAGTTAGAACTCTCTCAATTTGCGTTGAGCCGGGGTGATCCTCAAGCTGGACTTTTACGTCCGTCAGAGAGCGTCATCACAGAGAGCGTCATCACAGAGGCCTCCATCCGGTGCATTGGGCCCATTTGTGGGATCCAAACCCTCTATCGTGGACGGGAAAGAGCATCCACTGGGGGCCGCGGACACGACAAGTAGCACGACATGCGAAAACGAGACTTCAAAAGGAGCCAGGATTATAGAAATACAGCCGCTTGGGAGAATGGTTTGTAAAAGTCAGGTTTAGAGCTTCCCCGACAGGGTAAGCTCGCAGGTGCTAGTATAGTATTTCCCACTTCCTCGCATAGTGTGCATCTCGTGACCAAGAGAAGGCCCGCTGGACGCGTGGTAGGTCATGAACTGTGTGAATAACATTGCTCCACCAAAGGCATCGAACTGGGGCTGAAGAAAGATTCTTGAATTGATGATCGACCACTAGGTACTGCGTTTCAATTTGTAAGCTGTGAGCCGGGCATTCCGTTCAATTCTATCCTATGAGTGGCAAATACCTGGGGCAGCAGCGTACACGAACAAGCAGCACGATGAAAGATTCTTCAAAAACCTAACGTACCCATGTCTGTCCACCTTGTGCTTTCAGGGCCCCGTGAGGTCGGCCCGTCGACCGTTCAACGGAATTTGCAGAATGTTAATAATGACAGGTGAACGTTATCACAACCGTAAGGAAAGCAGCTGCAGCGCATGATACATATTAGAAGAGAAAAGGCAATGCGCATGGAGAACACATCGGAGCTGAACCCTAGGTGGTGTTGAATGCTAAGAGCCAACTAATAGGAGCGACTTGAGGCGTTGAGGGCGTTGAGTTGTGCGGATTGGGACTTGGCTCTCAGAGTCCTGGTGCCTGTCTGAGGTTCAAGATTGAATGTGGGAATTGGGCTGTGGCAGCTAGTATGTCCCTTATTGGAGGCTGAAGGCCGTATTCCCGAAAACTTGATGCCTCCTAGAAAGTGAGTATTTCAGTTCTTATTCCGGAGACGATCATCTTAATTATGTCGCCGACGAAGGACGACTGAAGTGAGAGAGCAGGACCCAACCAATAACGCAAGCCAGGCGGCGACCCAATCTCCTTCGACGCAACTATCTCCACCTCCCCCTGCTAATACAAACGAAAGGGTTGGCTTATCACAGTGTGTTTCTTTTGTTTCTTTTTTTTCTTCTTCCATGACCTCTTGCTAATTTGAGCTGATCATGTCTCTCTAAGTTCCCTCGTTGAAGCTCACGATCTGCTCATCAGTGGTGGGCAGTTCAATCAAGTTCATGGCCACTACACCAGCCTTGTCATAAATTTGAACCGTGAGCATTGATTTATCTTTCCTATATCCCTGATCCTCAGTGAAGACTCAGAAACTACGTCAAGTGGCCTACCAGTTGGCACAGTTACATTTACGAACCCACCGACTTTCGTACCTTCTCCTCAGGGTCCTCCATCGGGCTCTGCGCCTTCGAAGGAAACCGACTATACCAATCCAGCCCCATCTTCTGGTCAAAGTACCCGTATGTTATGTCTGCCCTGGTGTGAAATTTTAGGTTAATTCAATTTCACTCGTTTTTGAAATGTTCCTAGTGCCTGATATCGTCGGTTTCAGCACTTCGGGAGTCATTATTTTGCGCAATTCCATCCAGGTACAACCCTTGAAGGTAATCAACAATTTCGGATACAATGCCGGTGGATGGCGGGTCGAGAAACATGTTCGACTCGTCGCAGATACCACCGGTGACAAACAAGCGGACATTGTTGGATTCGGAAAGAAAGGGGTTTGGATTTCTGTCAACAAGGGTAACAACACCTTCGAAGATCCTCCTAAGCTGGTCCTCAGAGACTTCTCGTATTCTGCCGGCTGGCGCGTAGAGAAGCATATTCGCTATATGGCTGACATCAGAAAGACGGGACGTGCCGATATTGTAGGATTTGGGGATTATGGGGTGTTGGTGTCTCTCAACAACGGAGGCGGGTCCTTTACTCCAGCTAGGCTTGCTTCGAACAGCTTTGGTTACGTTGAGGGATGGAGACTCGAGAAACATCCTCGATTCCTTGCCGATGTTACAGGTAACGGACTCCTCGACATTGTTGGGTTCGGCAGTAATAGCGTTTTTATTGGGAATAACAACGGCAATGGGACTTTCCAGGCCATTCGAGCGGTCCTTCATGACTTCTGCTACAATGCAGGTGGTTGGCGCGTAGAGAAACACCCTCGATTTGTTGCAGACTTAACAGGAGACGGAAAGGCTGATATCATTGGTTTCGGTTGTGAGGGCGTGTATGTTTCGCTCAACAACGGCGATGGCAAATTTGGAGCTGTGAACAGGGTCATCGACGATTTTGGCTACAACAATGCGGATGGATGGCGTGTTGAGAAGCACCCTCGCTTCATTGCCGACCTCACAGGTAACAAACGAGGGGACGTTGTCGGATTTGGAGACGCCGGAGTATGCATCTCGATCAACAACGGTAACGGAACGTTCGGTCCTGTGAAGAGGGTCATCGACGATTTCGGTTACACTGCAGGTGGATGGCGAGTGGAGAAGCACCTTAGGTTTGCAGTCGATTTGACGGGTAATGGCTGCGCAGATATTATTGGATTTGGTGAACATTCGGTTTTAGTTTCGTATAACGATGGAAAGGGAAATTTTGGTCCCGTTCAAAGGCTTACCGACGCCTTTGCATACAATGGAGGAGAATGGACCTTGGAGAATACCCTACGCTTGATTACAAAGCTAAACACCTGAATTTTGAAATATTTGACACAGAAGTTACAAGTTTAATGGAGTAAACTCATTCTTACAGGGACCTTTTGAGTGTCCCAGTTTCCGGGCAGTATATACCAAGTGTGGGAATGTAACCATCCTTGTTTATTTCTTTACAGTCATGATGAACTTGGATCTAGATGCACAGAGTGTAAGCCTCAGCCTGAGTGTTGGAAAATCCTGGTTGTTGGAAAGTAAAGGAACAAGTGAAGATTATAAACAAAGTAACATGTAATATACATTATATACTAGGTCAACACACCCCACAGGTTGGATAGATCATAGAAAAGAAACACAGTCAAAGATAAAAGAAAATAAGAATCATTTGGGATGCAGGGGGAATAGAAAGTCCATACACTTCATGAAGACACTTGAATAATGGAAAAGGAAGTGGTTTGGTGAAAATATTAGAAGGCATATCATTTGTGGGGATCCAAGTGGTTGAGAAAGAACTGATTGAAACATGAGAGTGAATAAAATGTTGTCAAATATCTATGTGTTTTGGAAAATGCTAACATTGCAGGTGAAAGGGAACACTCCCAGAACAGGCAGCATGATTGTTGGATAAAATTAGGGAAGGATGAGGTACCTGCTGTACTGAGAATTTAAGAGGACCAAGGAAAATGTGCAGCCACAATACCTCTGTAAACTCCTTGAAGTCATCACATAGTATTTGGTCTATCAAAGAAAGAGCAATGGATGCTTCATCATGCTTGTTTTACTGCAGACCAAGAAAATTGGAAATGAGAACCTTCAAAATGAGAAAGAATAACCAGAGATACTTTTTTAGTCCACTGCATGCAGCATCAGAGGCCCAATCAGCATCAGAACAATCCACACTCTGCATATAAGCACAGAGTGTCTCTTGTATAGATGATGAAGGCAAAGCAAAAATGAGAGCTAGGTTTTAGTACTACATCAGGAAAAATGATTTTGGCCCTAGGTAGCCTTGGGTAATTTGTTAGTATCACATCACTACTCAGGACATCCCAGGACACCCCAGGACACCCCAGGACATCCTAGAGCAGCACAGGTAAAATTTGAGTGTTACACACTTATCCAAGGACACCTCAGGACAACCTAGGACAGCATAGATAAAGTTTTGACTGTCACCCATTTTCTCAGGACACCTTTAGTGTATCCTGGTGCATTGACCATCTGGATTAAATCACATCAGGATGGCCCTGGGAGTCCCTTAGAATTTATGAATTTTGCTAGAAAATCTTTAACCACCGCATCCAGGAAAGTATTTTGCAGTTTTCTCAATAAGGAGAGCTGCTATTAATATAATTTAAACATATTCAGGGTCCTAAAACAATTCTCTACCATCTTTAAAAAATTTCCTTTTTTGGAATTTATGTAATCTACCCTGACCATATGCTTGAAATATGCTTATCTATGAGCATGTGACCAATGGGAAGAGGACAAACATGGGTACAAACAAGTAGTCCAAGCAATTTACTTGGACTGAGTCTGACTCAGTCCAATCAGATTCTGAGTGGTCTGAGCAATTTACTTGGACTGAACTTGGACTGAACCTGGACTCAAAACTTGAAAATGGCTGGTGCTCCAGCCAAATCTGAGTCCAATTGGAATTAGTGGCCTAGTGTAAAGACCTCACTTTGGCTACATTCAGAATGTTGGTATTGCATTCATGACAATGGAGGTTCCTTTGCACTTTACCAGCATCCTATAAGAAGATATAGTCAACAAATAGTCTCAAATGCTGAAGAGTCTTAAGGAGCTGAACTTGATCATCTGTGTGTTGAATTTATTGGTTGGCATAAAGAACTAAACTTGTCTGAATGCTTAAGCAAGGATAATCCTTACTTAGGTATATAGATGAGGGTGGGCATAAGTGATAGAATTGGTTTACACTGATTCAGAGTCCCCTCCTCAAAGGGTGCACTACTTATACTACTTACAATTGTGGCTGTACATTGATAGTAATCTACAAGTTGTTTATGCTATTGGCCAAATATCCTATGATGCCAGTATGGTGCAATATGACATGGTCTACCATGTACACTAAAATAATTCCAACACTATGCTGCTATTGTACTTTCATTTTTCCCCCTCATTTCAGCACTTATCTTATTACCTATTAAATTAACCTCCTGCATTAAAATTGCAGTAAAAAATAAGTCAGTTAGTAGGTGTAGAAACATGCAATATACCTCAAATCTGTAAAATTCTTAGGCTTTTTCTGTAGATATTGAAGGGACTTGAAGCACTGGTGTATAGAAATCATCCATTATATAGAAATTGTCTGTTAAATTCATTGCTTCCTGGTCTCCAAGCACCTAGATGTCTCTAGGTTCTTTCTAATACATTCCAATACTAGACCTGCTACAGTATCTACTTCTTGCTTTAGATTTAGATTTTTCTTTGTAATGCATTATTTTAATTTATTATTATTATCTATTCATTTACCCAAGGTTCTTTCTTGTATTTGATACAGATAGAACACCACCCATTTGCTTGTGATTCTTAGAAATCTGGTTGTTAGTCCTATAGACTTTCTATCCCTGGTGTGACTCTTTGTTTAATTTTTTTTTATAAGTCTAATATCAAGTTTTTCTTTGATTTGTGGTCTACCTATTGCCCACTGTTCCAGAGTCCTAATTTCAAAGGCTCTTTCTTGTATTTTATATAGATTGAGGCACCTCATCTCTTCCTCTTATACCCTATTGTGAGATTGTAGTAGGTACTATGGTAGAAAGGTTATTTATTTTGCAAGAGGAAGGGACACTGTCCACTTTGGTGTTCAAGCAGTGATTGGGTGTTTTGAGTCTTGATATCACAAGCCTCCTTGGTAATCTTTACAGTAATAGAAAATAGAACTTTGTTTAGAAGTCCTTTGAGAATGAAAATTGGGGGGAAGTATTTAACTGATTTTTATAGTACAGAAGGTTGAGTCTTTAAGTAAATAAAACAATGAGTGAAAATGAGTGGCATAAAGAAATAAGAAATGGTGATTGGGCCATCCGGTGGCCCTATCCCTTTTTGGTAATATTCTATAATCCTATTGTCCAATGGTAAAGCATTTTGCTTTACTTACACCTGAGGGGGGGTATAAATGTTGACTCCCTAGTCAACTGATTTTCTTTAACAAACTTCAGGTCTCTCTCTTCTCCATTTACAATGATTATTAAGGTCCTTTCTGATTTGACTCTTGACCATGTGCAACATGTCATCCAGGATCAGTGGGAAATGCGGTGCTCATTCATCCATACACAAGCCATTCATGCCCTTGGCCATTCTGGAACATCTGCACGTGTTGAGGATTTCTTTTCTGAACTTGTACATCTTCTGTTGCCTTAGTCTCTTGTGTTTTGACCGAATACCATTTTATCCTTCTATTTGCAGAAATATCTTCATCAACTTTACAAGTGCAGTAAATCCTTTGATATTGTTTTGTGAATTGGTGATCCCAATGTCAGCATTATTCAAGATGCAATCAGCTTTGCTGGTGATATTCAGGAGCTCGAGGAGTTCCTTGCTGACTCACTTGCTTATGCGCACGAATTGATGGACCAACGACAATGCAAACACTTCAGCTTCAATCATTGGTATACTGCTTTGATGGAAAAGGCTATTTTTGGTTCTGCAGAGGATTCTATAGAGGTTGAATAATGATGGATGGGGGTGACCATTTGCTGGAACAATGTAGTGTTAAAGATATGTTTTTGTCTTTTTAAATTTTTTCATATAAATAGATGCCATTTTCTGCAAGACTTCTAAGGCTTCGAGCTGAATATATATATATTTTCTTTTTGAAATGTATGTGACACTGTTATTTCAAGGACATCCATATCCAGGGGATTTCTGGAATTATGGGTAATTTCTTTGATGTTTTCTGGTAAGCCCTTGTCTCCCAGGACATACAATCCTCCCTTTGTCCATCTGATTATGACCATTGGACCAAAATAGTGAGGCTTTGTTTTGTCGGAGACTCCCTTATCAAAGCGTGAGTTTCTTACTATAACCAGAGAACCGGGTTTGAAATTGAAATTGTGGGTCCTGTTTTTCACAGACTTTTCTAGTTGTCTTATGGCATCCTATTGAGACTTAACAACAACCTGTTCATGGACTTTTACAAGGTCTTGAGGTCGCTTTTGTAACATTTGAGCCTTGTTTGCAATGAGGTCTTCTGTACTCATCATTTCATCCATTTTAGGAGCCAGATATGTTGCTTTTGCAAGATTGAATGGCAGTAGAGGCTTGACGCCATGAGCCAGGTAGTATAGTGAGTATCCTGTTGACTTCTGTATTGTTACTTGCTCAGCCCAAAATACAGAGGGTGCCATGTCTGGCCATTTCAATTTGTCTCCTTCCACTGCCTTAATAAGCGCCTCACACATGTCATAGTGACATCTTTCTACTGGTCCTTGGGCACACAAGTTGTAGGGCAAGATTCTAATGTAGTTGATATGGAACTTTTTACTGAGATACTCAGCGGCCTGCACATATTGCGGTGTGTTATCAGTTACTAGAAATTCAATCACCCCATTGACATAATAGCATGTCATGAATAAATTTGGTGATCGCTTTGAAAATTTTGTTCCTCGTCATTGGCCATTCTGGATATGAGGTGAGGGAACACCATGCATGGATAATATAGCAGTATCCTTTGGCTTTTGGCATCAACATAGTGTCAATGTAGACTCTTTTGAATAGTCTGGCTGGCATAGGCACTGTATGCAGAATTTCAAGCTTTCTGGATAGCCGTACCTGACATTCGTGACATGTTTGCATAAACCACTTAATATCTTCATCCATGAGGGGCCACCAGAATCTCTCTGCCAACCTTGTCTTGACCATATAGATTCCTTTGTGTCCTAAATCATTGTGCACTTGCTTGATCAATTCTAGCCTCCTGTCCTCATTGACAACCTCTTTGTGTCTTCCTATCTTATCTTTTCTCCACATCCTATTATTTAGCATGAAGAACTTTGATGCTGACTTTATGAAATGTTGGCATTCTTGATTGGTAATGTTCAGCTGCAGCTGTGGGTCATTAAGGAACTGCCGTATCTTGTCTATTTTTAGATCCTTTTGGATGCTCTTTTCTGACTGTGGTATTTCTAGCACATTGTTGTTTAGCATGAGTGTCCTGTTTGTTGTATGGGACTCCTGTAACGGTGCAGAGGCAGAATCATTATTTTGAGATTCGAGTGACTGTGCTGTGTTAATACATTCAATACTGAATGCATATGCTTCATCAATCCAATTGTTCACATCATCATCATCACTGGGTCATCCGGCACCGTCACTCTCCTTGATAAACCATCTGTGGGCATGTGGTCTTTTGGTCTGAGCTTGAAATGGAACTTGAAATGGAACAGGAGTATGCCCACAATCCACCTATTGATGGTAGCACTCAGTTGGATATCTGGATTGTTAATCATGCCTTTAATATACTTTGCATCTACTTTGACAACAAAATTGTTGATCCCGACTATGTACATCTTGACTGCTTTTAGCACACAGAACAAGCCATACAGCTCCAGCTTTGCTTGTGAGTATCTCTGTTCCATCTCATTCCAGGTGATTGACCTGTATCTTGAAGGGTATCTCTTGTTGTTGTCTTGCAATCTGTGATAAAATGAAACTGACTGCCATCCACAATGAATCTACTGCCAGGATAAATTCTCTATTGGTCACATAGTCCAGCACTTTAATGGCTGTACAGTTTTGTACACTTGTCTCAAGCTGCTCCATTGCAAACATGTGCTCATCGGTGAACTCAAATTCAACTCCTTTTCTTGTGAGGTTTACTAATGGCCTAGCCAGGGCAGTGAACCCTTTGATGGATATTCAGACCGTTCCTAGGACACCTAAGAATCCTTGGACTTGCATTAGGTTCTTGCAGACCGTCCAATCAATTATCTTCTGTATTTTTGTGTCATCCAGCATTTGACCCTCATAGGTGCATTTGTGTCCAATGATAACTGCTGATTTGACACATGGAAATAATTTATATCCCAAGAATGTAGCTCCAGAATGTTTGATTCTTTGGACGACTTGGTTGATGTTCTGTAAGTGTTCCCACACAAATCTTCAGATTCCTTTATTTCCTGGAATTGTTTCATAGCTGCTGTTCTCAGTCTCATATCTTGTTGCTGGTCCTTCAAATTAACATCCTTTGTCGGGGTCTGAGGATTTTAATCCTTGTACTATAAAGCTGTTTCATAGTCTGCCTCTGGGACTTGGAATCATTTGTTTTGGATCAGTACAAAGAATATTAAATCCTAAAGGGACTTGTCTTTGTACTACCAAATTTTGTTATCATATAGACAAAGAATATTAAATCCTTTAGGGACTTGTCTTTGTTCTATCAAAAACACTAGTAATCTTAGAAATACAAACAAAATCATATCATTTGGAGCCCACCATGAGGGGGTTTCTCTTGAAAAAAAAAAAAAAAACCTTTTGAAAAGGATACATTCAAAGTGTCTTCCTCTAAACCCAGAGCAACAAAGACATCTTTAAAGGCAGGATTTGTACCACCTTTACAAGAAAGAATGATATGATTGAATTTGTAATTCTGAGATTACTAGTGTTTTGAAGGAAATGTCTACAACAAATCCAACAACCAGCAATCAATAACAAATTTTTTGTATTGTGCAAGTTAGGGCTTCCTTGAAAGTATAGCCAATTGCTCTTGAATAACTTCCAATACTAGTTCACAAGTCCAATTCTCTTTAGACTATCTTTTCTAATCTGACCATGCAAATCCTTCATTTTGTTCCATCATAAAATGATGTAACAACTTCTTTTCTTCAGGTAGTAGAAATTCTCTCTGATGTACTTCTCTTTTCTAGAATTTGTATATCTTCCAGTTGGTTCAAAATTTGGAGGAATGTTTGATTTATATGTTGGCTATGATGAAAGGTTACTAGCAGAAAATTCAAGGGATTTGACTACCTTTCAAACACCTTTTGGTGCATTGAGATTAGTTACTTTACCCATGGGTTGGACAAACTCAGACCAATTTCTCATGATGATGTCACACATATATTACAACCAGAAATTCCTGAGGTCACAATACCTTACATAGATGATGTACCAGTAAAAGGTCCAAAATCTAGGTATGAAAAGACTGATGGAATGTATGAAATGATAGAAGAGAATAAGGGAATAAGAAAATTTGTATGGGAACATTTTCAAAATTTGAATAGAGTTGTTCAAAGAATAAAATATTGTGGAGGCACATTTTCAGGACCAAAAACAGTCTTATGTGCAGAAGAAATAGTTGTTGTAGGACATAGATGTACCTTTGAAGGAAGGAAACCTGAAGTTGACAGGGTTGGCATCATGGCCTGATTGTAAAAATGTGACAGACATAAGAGTAGGCGTGTATAGAATCTTTATTAAAGATTTTTCAAAAATAGCTGAACCTTTAAATAGATTGTAACGAAAAGATGTAACATTTGAATGGGCAAAAGAACAAGAAGATTCAATGAAAATTTGAAATATGCATTAGAAAATGCAGTACCATTAGGAAATATTGACTATGAAAGCAATGACATAGTTGTCCTAGCAGTGGATAGATCATGGAGAGCTATAGGATATTACATATATCTGGAAACAGCAGACACAATGAAAAAGAAAACTTATGTGAAATTTGGCTCAATCACAATGAATGAAAGAGAAGCAAGATTTTCACAACCAAAAAAAGAACTTTTTGGATTGAAAAGAGCTTTAGAAGCAAATGAATATCTGTTAATAATAATAGGATGCAGAAAATTGATAGTAGAGACAGATGCAAAATATATACATGGAATGTTGAACCATCCAGAGATGGGACCAAATGCAACAATAAATAGATGGATTGAGAAATTCTCATGTTCCATTTTGAATTGAGGCATATTGCTGGAAAAACATTTGGACCAGACGGATTGTCAAGAAGAGAGCAACAGATGGGAGATGAAGTGTACCCACCTGATGAAGATAATGTAAATCAATGAACCACCAAAGTTAGAAATAGCAGAAGGAGCACTGCAACCATTGGAGTTGGAAGAGTTCAAAGAGGATATAGACACAAGAGGAGGTTACTTACAAAACCTACCAAAATCAATAGATTGTTTTTCTAAAGAATTAGAAAAAGCAAGATATCAGTGTCAAATAGAGCAAAAAGCAATGGAAAAACATTTACAAGTTGTAAAAGGTGCAGAGGCAGAAGTTGTCCAATACACCAATACACTATTGTTACCAAAAGATGATGATGAGACAATAGAAAAGTATTCAGAAGAACATAGATCAGAAACTGGAAAATTACAAGATGGATGCTTACCATTAATTAAACAATGGCTAAAGCAACCATTTGTAAGGCCAGATGGAATGAATAATGTTGACTATAAGAAGTTAGTCAGATCAGCAAGAAGGTTCTTTGTAGACCATGATGGGTGGTTATATAGGAGAAATCCTAATAATGCACATAAATTGGTAGTTGACAGGAACAAAGAGATGTATATGATGAAAGTAGGACATGACAGTCTTGGGCATAGAGTTTTGGTGGCCAGAAATGGAGAAAGATATCTCCTGGTACTGTAAAACTGTCATCTCTGTCAAGAAAGACAAAAACTGTTGATAAAAATACCACCAGTTGTCACACACACACCATCAATATTTCAAATATTGCAAGCAGATACTATGCATATGACACCAAAATCAAATGGTTATGGATATATTTTGCATAGATATTATCATATGACATCATGGATGGAAGGTAGACCAGTAAGAGATGAAAAAGCAAGAACAATTGCAAATTGGCTTTTGAAGACATTATTTGCAGATGGGGATGTTTATCTAAAATTATAACAAATAATGGAAGTTCTTATAGAGCAGCAACTGCATGGCTGGAGGAAAAATATGGAATAAAAGGAATTAAAATTTCACCACATAATTCCAGAGCAAATAGAAAAATAGAAAGAAGACACTGGGATGTACGCCAGATGTTAACAAAAGCAACAGGAGGAGATACCACTAAGTGGTATTGGTTCTTCCATCATGTTCTTTGGGCAGATAGAATTACTGTTAGAAAAAGATTGGGGTGTTCACCTTTCTTTATGGTTACAGGAGCACAACCAACAATTCCCTTGGATATTTTAGAAGCTACATGGCTAATAAAATTACCAGGAAGAATTCTATCTACTGCAGAATTGATTGGATATAGAGCCAAAGCACTAGCAAAGCATAGACAACATGTCATTGACATGTGTGCTAGAATAGATCAAGGAAAAAGAGAGTGGTTGATAAAATATGAAAAGGATAATAGAGTTGCTATTAAATATTTCACCTTTGAACCTGGAGATCTAGTGTTGATAAGGAATAGTGAAATAGAATCATCATTGGACAGAAAAATGAAACCCAGATATTTAGGACCAATGATAGTAATTTCAAAATCAAAAGGAGGATCATATGTGATAGCAGAATTAGATGGTTCTGTCTATCATCAGAAAGTGGCTGGATTTAGGGTGATACCATATTTTGCAAGAGCAAAAGTACCACTACCAGATAACTTAGAGAATTTGATTAAAATATAAAAAACTACTCTAAAAAGAATAGAAGAAACAGATGAATACAAAGATGAAGTCTTGAAAAGAGACTTTAACTTTGAAAATATTACACTTTCCAAAGAGGCAGAAGACACATCCTTATCAGACAGAGACATCATTTGATGGATAACAAGAAATTTGTAAATTTTAAAAGAATATTTTACTAGCGAACAAAATCCATGAAACAATAGTACTTTTACTTATTATGAAACGGAGATCAAGTCCATTATAAGTGAAAAATGTGAAATTCAAAAAGATGAAACTGAAAAAGGGGAAATATGATGACAGAACTTTAGTTGGTGTGCACATCAACAGAAGCCAGATTCTTTGCGAGCGATTGATTGAATCAGTCCATGAGATGATCGATAGACATTAACTCAATGCAAATTTTAACACAACCTTCAACAATCTTGCAATGAAGAGCATTTTGATAAGTCATATCAAAATGAGAATCTTCTTTGATAAGATCGACAATGACAGAGTTTGAGATAGTGTCGCGAGCATGAGAGATGGAACTGTTATCAACAGCAGAGATGGGGAGAACCAGTTTATCTATATGAAACAGAAATGAAATATTATAGGAGAAGATGAAATGTGAACTCACTGAGGCTCATAGAATCATCCTCGACACCTTGAGTACAAGTAACCAAAGTGTGGTTACCCTTGTGAACCTGTTTGCTGATAATGGTGATAGCTTTAATATAAGCTCGAGACGAGTAATCCATATTCAGAATACTGGAATACAGAAGATGTACAGTGTGCGCGCATATGACATTGGACTCAGAAGGAACCTTAAGGTCTAAAAAAAGAATTGTATTAAAAACCTTATTGATGTAATTAGAGAACTCACACTGGAAGAAGTGTCCATAGGGACAGTGGCACTGGAATCATACATCTGAAACCAGGTGAAACAGAAACATAATGATAAAAAAGGAGAAATGTACCTTGTTAATAGTATTGACAATGGTAGAAGGAGCAGATGATAAGAATCGCACAGATTCTTCACCATCGGAAAAATTGATTGTATCTTTGGATAAACAGATCTGTTTATTCTGAAAAGATATAAATTAGCCAAAAGAAAAGATAAACTAAGAAAATGAACACGTACTGAGCTGGTTTTCGTCTTCTTAGATTTGACATCAGCACAGGGGAGGAGCTGTAGGAACGACCGGATCTGAAGAATACAAAAGATATTGTAAAGATTGTAAAGAGAGAATACAGAACTTGTACCTTTCTTTATAATAGTTGGTAAAGAACCACAAACCCAATTGTTAAGAACCAAAATCTTATCAATAGATTTTGGCATAACAAAAGCTGGGTTTTTGTTAGCAAAATCCATTATTTAACACAGAAAAGACAGCCAGGGGAATTTCTTGAAATAGGTTGTGGGTGAGGAAGAAAGGGATGAATGGATTGAAGGCGATAGTAATATTGATGAGATTGAAGACAGCACTTTTAAAGTGCGAACCGTGTTAAAGTTCTTGAGTGCTTTGTGAGACAAATCTGCATGCTTCTTGAAGGAAGATTCTGAGGGAATAATGATAAAATTGAGCAGAGAAGATGGTAGCATGGAAAACAAATCAAAAATCAAAACTCATACCTTATAAACACAAATATTGTGTAAGACATAAAGGTCTGGAATTTTGAGAAAGGAGAAAAATGTAATACAGTGTCATTTCGATGAATTGTCGAAGATAGGGAACAATTGATGCAAACATTGATGGCATCCTAAAAAGGAAAACAGTATAACAAAAACAGAAAATTACCAAAAAGGGTAACACATCAATCACTGAGGACAGTCAGTATTTTAGTCATAAGGAGATGATAGGACTGAAAATTGAATACCTATGGATTATTCATTTTTCATAATATTATTCTTCAATTGAATCAAAAAGATCAATAAACCAACCATGAATTAATCTACAAATTGATAGTGTAAGGGTCAAAAGTGTTGACTACACTTGTTGATTAAACTGGAAATTGCAAAGTCTTGAATGTTAACTCAGCAGATAACTATGATCTGGATTGATCTAATTATCATACTGTTAAATAACACTACAAAAAGTTCAGACTATAACCATACAAAAATCCATAATGGTCAAATGAACAACTTGCAATCTAAAGTAACTATAAAGTCAACAACTATGAAGGAAATTGTCATACAAGTCCTAGGAAAATATCTGTAAATATCAATAAAGTTCCTGAAACAGTGAAACATTTTGTGACATTTTGTGACATTATGTAACATTATGTAACATTTTTGTGACATCTTCTGAACTCTCTGACCTTGATTCAAAAGAGGAATTGACTAAGCTGTAGGCCTAGCCTAATGCATTTTTCTGGAGGTATAACTTATTTGATCATTTGCCTGCTCTTGTTGTTTACAAAGCTTGCAGTTTTTATAATTGTTGTATAAGGAAGGAATTAAATTTAGAGACAACTCACTGGTTTCTAAATTGATTTTTAGTTTTACAGGATCTTTTGTAAAATAGCTTCTAATAACATTCTCTAAAAAAGGAAAATTTTATTAATAGAATATAAATTGATTTATAACCTTTAATATTATTAAATTATACAGTTTTATTTTAATAATATATGCTTCAACCCATAATAGGGCCTCAGAAAAGCAAAGGCCAAGGCCATACTCTTAAATAGTCATAACCTATCTGGCATTATAGCATGATAGTATTGTGTACTACATTCATTTCACATGACAGAATAGAGAAATTAATAGGGAAATTTCAAGATTCCCACTTGCAGGACTGAATTTATTTCAAATAATGGAATAGAGAAATTAATCAGGAAATTTCAAGTTTTCTACAAGGATTTGCAAAAATCTGCCCTTAATTTTATCAAGGCCTTCTACAGGCCTTAGTTGAATGTTCTATGTCCATATTCTCACATTTTCCCATAAAATAGATGTCTACTTCAATTGTCATGGCATAAGCAGCACTAGAGGGGTATGCATATATGTAATATTAGTATACTGTAGGAATTAATTTAATTTAGCAGGCCTTATGACATGTGACCTGGAAATTTTTTTACCACAAGGCACAAAAAAATCACTAAAATTAATATTACATGCCACTGTTGTCTCCACTATCATCACATCTGCTAGCATCATCATCATGTCCTGCACTATCATGCCCACCAGAAACACCTCCACCTCATAAACTGCCTCTCTTGATGCTGACTATATGGTCATCACAGATGAGATTGAAGCCACAAACACAGCATTTATGCCATAAAAAAGCAGTGGGGGAAGGACATTGCTTTGTATTTGTATTAAAAAGAAGGATATTACCATGTATCAACAGAGGGTAGCCATCATCATTTAGGGCTATAAATTTTTTAGGGGGGTGGTGGTGGTGTGTCAAGGTGGATGGTGGTGGTGGTGAAATTGTGGTAGTGGTCCTCATACACTATAGATTATAATTGATAAAGTAAAAAAATTTAAAAAAGATTATATAAAAAAAAAAACTCCCTGGTGTTACAATTCAGTCACAGGTTGTTCTATCACTAGTTCTGACAGAGCCATAATCAGAACATCTGGCTCTAACTCCATAACTGTTACTTCTCTTACCTTCAGAATTACTCCTCCTATCTTCAGATCCAAAGGTTTTCCATATTATTCCAACCTCTTGTTACATTCCATCACACGTTACTCCGGTCTGACTCCGTCGGAGTTGTTTCCGGTAGTCCATACTCCATTCCAGTACTTTCCCTTGTCTCTGACTCTACTCCTCCTATGTCTGACTCTGAGACTTCTCTGTATCATTCCAACTCTTCCAACAATATCCCAAACCCATTACCACACCAACTATTCCTTTGTCATCACTTTCCCACTATCAGTCAGCACACCAGCCATGGATTATTCACCCAAGAATGCAGGACCTTTTCCGGGAGCAGAACGCAGCACTTATATTTATATTCTATATTTTGGTTGTAATTCCTTTTATATTTAAAGTATTCGAACTTGTATGTTTTCCCTTAGTTCAAATATCAATATAGTTTCCTCCTCCTAGTCTTCCTCTAAGTTACTGCAACTTCCAGTCCCACTCCGTTCTGTTCTTACTCCGAAATTAGGACACGAAGGTTTAGGGTAGCACAGCACATACGCTGAGGCTATAGTCCTTTCCCGTTCCGTGGTTCCATTCCGATCAAACTCTGTCCAATACTCCGGAATAGAGTTCTCAAACTTAACACCTCTCCACCATTACTCCAAGCTCATCTTCATCATCATCACCTTATCAACATCTTATCTTATTATTATCTCTGTCAGCACTTTCCTATTATCAGTCAGCAACCCATAGCTGGATGACTCACTCAAGAATGCAGGACTTTCTGGGAGTAGAGCACAGTACTTTATTTTTATCCTTTACATTTTGATGTTATTCTTTGACAATATTTAAGTACTCAAACTTGTATGTTTTTCCTCAGTTTCAAATATCAACTTAGCTTCCCCATCTTGTTCTCCCTCTAAGTCCTCTGGGCTTATACTTCTATTCCACCTCTTTCTGACTCCAAAATTAGGACAACAAAGGAGCTGGGTAGTGGAGCTGGGTAGCACAGCACATATGCTGAGGTCTATAGTCCTACTTCATTACTATTTCCATTTGGTTCTGTTGGTGTTAGGGGACATTGGCTATAGTAAACTACTGCCAACTTAGAGAAGAAGGTATCGCTGTGAACCAAGTTTATATCAAGGTGTTGTTTTAAGAACGACACCTGCTACCTTTATCTAAATACAAGATGGACCCAGGTAACGACATGACTAAGTAAAATAGAAATAGAACACACATTCATAAGAACATGTGATAGATATCTACTTGTAGATGTGTGAGGAATAGTTTCCGTGTGTGTGCGAGTATAGGGGGAGTTGACTCCGTCAACTTTAGTGTTCCGATTTGTTGATTTGTTTATTATTTTAGTACTTGGTTATGGAATTTCTTAGTTTTCATGTTGTTTTTGAGTGCCTCAGTTGTTCTGTTGTTATGTTATATGTTGTTCTTTTTATACTACAATATAACTACAGCTTTTTATACCTTTAGTTTGTAGTACTGTGTTTTGAAAATGGATATATGGGAATCTAAGATCCGAGAACAAAAACGGAGAGGTAACAAATTTGTATGTAAGAATGGACTGTGTAATTTCGGAGTAATTTCCAAAAGGGGAATGAATTTGAAATTGATAAAATAGGAAACGTACGAATTTGGAAAATGTAACGCGGTGCGAAATTCCGTATGTGATATAATGAATTTGAAATTATGAAAATAGTAATAATTCGAGGTAGGGAGAATCCCTCCTCACAGATGCATGTGTATACAGTACTAAATATAGATGGCAAGTGGTAATCTTGTTAGTCTAAGCGTATAGGGTTCGTGTACAATACTATCGGTAGGGATGGAGTATGCAAGTGTTATATATGTACCTATGTAGTGTCCTCTTACAGTTGGTTCTGTCCAATACTCCATCTGATATTTTCTATGCTTAACAGTGAGGGAGGTAGCCATTGTTGTTGCTGTTGTCATAGCTGTTGTTGATTGTTGGTTGTTGTTATCATCCTTGGTCATCCTTGTCATTGGTTATTGTTGGCCTTGTTGCCATGTCTTCATTCCCATTGTTATGGTTCTGAGGTAATAGTGGTGGTTGTGATGGTGGTCTGGTGGTGACAGTGGTGATATGATGGTGGTGGTGGTAGTTGTGAGATGACAAAGTATTACTAATGTTTGTTGATTTGTGAAATGTGCACCACACCTTGCAGCCTGAACAAAATACAAATGGGGCCCAAATGACAGCAAGGCACTGCCACCTTTCATATATGAATTACAATTGACTTACATAATGACCATTTTAATTTATAATAATATATAACAATAGTGGCAAGCTTGGACTGGGAACTGCTTGGTATTGCTAGGACTGGGATCCAAGCTGTTCTGCTCAGAATTTGGTCAGGATGAGTCCAAGTTAAGTGAAAATTTTGCTGGACTCTCACCAAAAATCCATTCCAAGCAGTTCTGAGCAGTTCCAATCAGGTTCTTAGCAGATTCTGCTAGAACTGCTTGGAATGTGTGGGGGAGAGTAAAGTCCTTAGGAATGGTTGTGTTTGGTTGGTCTGACAAGAAACTAAGTATCCTCTGACACTAGCATGATTAATTGATGTGTTATTGGATGTAATCCAACTGACCTAGTAGAGCAGTCAGAATTAGTTAGATAATAATTTGATGATTAAATAACTCACTTTATGCTCAATCCCAATCCATTTAACTACCCTGAAAATTTCTCAGCCTAGGTGAATACCATTGTGAGTAATGTTCATATGGGTAAATCCAAAAAGAGCACCATGACTCTTTGATGACTAGTGATTGTAACAGGTATACCCACAAATTTTGTGGGTTTTTATTACATAGGCCTGTAGCTATGAATTTTGTGATCCCAGAACTTTATTTTCTATCCAAATTGGTTGAGAAATGGGTGACTTATACCCCTACCAAGTTTTGGCCTTAAATTCAAAGAATTGTGCCCTCAGCATCATTTTTGCTGACATAGGTTGCCAAAATGGCCAATTTCCAAATTTGGTGTACCCATCACTAATTGGTGTGGCTGTGACACCATAATTGATCATAGACCTCTGAAACCTCACACAGTGTTCTTCACTGATTTACATGGGAAAATTTGTAAAATGTTCATAAAATCCAGGGCTATCATATAATATGTAAAAACTGGTTGTTTACCCATGGGTAACATGTTACAATCACCTAGCTGTAAGTGCTGGAAAGTGCTAGACTCACTGGAAACACTAGAGCTAGCCTCAAATTTTTGTAATAATTTCTCCAGTACTGTACTCTTCAATTTCTGGAATGGGTTCAGCTATGACCTCGGTTTCTGGTTCATGGTGAGTCTGGACTGGTTCTTGATGTGATTGAGGTTCACTGATAGTTTCAAGAGTATTTTTGGGATTTTTAGGATCATTTGGGGATGACTGGATGACTTTATCCCTCTCCCCCTCATCCAGTGTATCACCAGGAATATGAAGATTGTCATTTGTTTGTATGTTGTCTCCATTGAAAACCACATTCCGTTCAACAGTGACTGATCCTTTTCCAGGCCAATATATTCTAAGGTCCTTTATGTAGGCAGTGACACCAAACTCTTGGATACCAGCAAGGTGTGGCTTTTTCTTATTTAGCATTTTGTAGGGAGTCTTCCCATCTAATGCACGTGCAGGGGTTTGATTTTGCAACCATGTTGTGTGCTTCATCACTTCCTCCCACAGAAAACGAGGCAATCCAGATGCCAGAAGCAGAGCCCGAGCTTGTTTGGTTCACATACACATCCCGTGTTCAGCAGTACCGTTTTGGGGCAGAGAGTCATGAACTGTAAGCTCTTGTTTTGTACCTCTGTCATCTTGATGCTCAGTCATCTGATTTGATAGGAATTCTCCCCCTTGATCTGAATGCACAATTTTAATTTGATTTCAGTCTGAGTTTCTATGAAAGCTTCATCCTGTTTGTACAAGGGGAACATTTCACTCTTTTTCTCTTGGAA
>MU130073.1:95786-320419 GCA_015039465.1 Phlegmacium glaucopus | reverse complement strand
GAAATCGTCTATGATATTCATGACAAATATATTGCCGTTTCTGGATGGAACGGCGGTGGGACCTGTAAGATCTATCCACACCTTCTCCAGTCTCCTAGTCGCTAAGTGTCCCGGCCCATCCTCACGTCTCTTTGGTATCGGCGTCCTTGTCTGCTTTCCCAGGATACAGGATTCGCATTTAGAGGGGGTATTGGAGAAGGTAGTAGGCATACCTTTTACCATTCCTTTACGTGCCATTTCCTGTATCGATTGGTAATTTGCATGGCCAAGGCGACGATGCCAAGTTTCTATATTAGGGTTGCGAGTGGTCACAAAAGCATGAGCGATACTGGTGTCGTGGAGATTGAGGGAGTAAAGCTTTTTAGTAGTGAGTGATCCTTGAGCTATTGTCTCGTTTGTGCTTCTATCAACAAAGTAGCATGACTTGTCATCGAAAAGGATATTGACTTTTGAGTCTCTCGTGATGGCGCTGACAGATATAAGGCGGACGGTGGCTCCTGGAATGTAGAGGGCGTCTCGTAGTATGAGGATCGTCTTGGGTCCTATGTGTAAGTGGATGTCTCCCATCCCTATTGCCGTAACGGATGCAGTCCCAACGCCTCCTATTTGCTGAGGTTCAATTCGTTGTAGCGTTGTGGCAGTGCAACCTGGCAGGGTACTCAACGGATTACAAGTAGATTACAGATAAACAACTAGATTACAAAGTAGTTAGATGTAGATTACGGGCTCAGCCGGGCGAAAGCCGGAGAACCCAAAGCGGAAGGAAGACGTGACGAGAAAAGAATCATCCTTTACCACACAACTATCGGTTTATGTCCCTCGTCCAATCGCACTGCTCCATCTGGTGACAACAGAAGGATTCCTACCCTGCAACCCATCGATAACGGAAAACCAGACAGATAAACCAAACACGAGATAAGACAAACCCAGAACCAACCAGAACACCAGTAAACCAAAACTCTCGTAAACCTGCTCCCTACCAGTTTCTACAATTCAGCTACAAACCTCAGAACCTTGGACCAGGCTAGCCCCACGCCAGTCCATAAACAACATTGAACGTGACATCCAGGAACGTTATTTACCCCCAACTCGTAGTCCCACACCAACCATAGAGTCAGACGAGTCAGGTTCAACCCAGACAGGTTTCTCCTCACCATCATCCCAATTCACCTTCTCCCCCGCTGTCTGGACACCAGAAGAGATAACACCCAACATCTCGAAAGCTCCGACAGTATCATCATCCCCTGATCCCAACTCCTATTTTGACAACCCAGACATGACAGACGTCACCAACTGCTCATTCACTGGAAAACCTGAAGATCAAGATCCACAGGATTTCATGAATAAACTTGAACGCATGATACTGATGAAAACGGGACTCACCGAACCAGAGAAAGTCAGATTCTTCCAACTCTCATTGAAAGCAAAATCGCCAGCCACAGCATGGTTCTCAACTCTTCAAACCGCGGATAAAGTATCCTTTGTTGCAATCTGAGCAGCCTTCGAGCTTCAATGGCCAGAGAAACCCATCACAGAGAAAACAACAGCCGAACAACAGGCGCTACTCGATGGAACCACATTAAAACCAAGCGATCTAGGGAAGAGGGTTGCAGCAAGTGTGGGAGCAGAAGAAGAACTATCCCATGTCGTATGGGCAGACAGGGTTGAAAGACTGGCAGGAGATATACCTGATACGAACAACCTGCTGGTTGCTTCAACACGGAAGAAACTTCCCAAAGCACTCCAAAAACTCGTGGGTTTAAAATCTATGACGTGGAAACAGTTTGCAGATACTGTAAGAAGTATCACTCTCGAAGAGATTATGGAAAAGATTGAAGAGGAATGGGACTTAGCCCGTTATATACCTGCAATTCCAAACACACCCTCAAAATCACTCGGAGCGGCATTCCAAAACATCAACCTCTCACCACAAATGCAACACAGCTATAACCCCAGCCAGTACCAACCACAGCGTAGCCAACTGATACCTCGACCTTCACTCAGTACCTTCATCGACAGACCAGCCCATGAACGACTGGCAGACGTGCTCAATAAAGCACTACCCATCCAACCAAAGAACCCAGAAGGCCTCGCACGATATAACATTCAAATAGCCACGTGGCAATCTACTTATGGTCAAAACGGGAAGGGCCCTAGCGAGACAAGACCATATCCCCTTACTCCAGGCACTGTCCCTGTTGCGTCAGGTGAATGTTGGACTTGTGGACAGCGACACCACCCTGCACCATGTGTGCAACCAGCAGTACCGGCATTCGAAGCAAGGTGGCGATCAATCGCACAAACCATCCGGAAGAGAGCTGAGGCTGCAGCAGCATCACCTATCAACGTCAACATGGTCGCTACAGAATCAAATGAAATCCAAACATACAACACAGATGAATTAGCACACCTCCAGCGACTCGCAAACCAGGGAAAAGGGGAAGGGTCATCGATGTAAAGCAGGAAGCTTCATTGATGACCCCAGAATGGCGAAGGAAACAAGTGGAAGTCCCTAAGCATGACGAGCCACTGTTTAGGGACGAGAATAGGCCTGTCAATGGACTGTATACCCCAATGCGAGGGGAGGGAGCTTTACCAACAGACGTAGCGGTTATCCCAGATACAAAGATCTTGTACAACGAAGCAGAAAATAAAGATATTCTTGACTTGTACAGCGTTGGCAGCCTAAAAGGAAAGAGAGAAGGGGAAGCAAGCAAACCATTCGTACATGGAGTAGAATTAGCAGGACCAAAGGGAGAGATAGTGAGGTTCCGAAGTGTATTTGACGATGGTGCCCTGGTCAACGCAATTGACGAAACCATGTACCAAGCATCAAAAGGCCGACTATCAACACCAAAGCCATCAGGAAGAGTACTTCGAATGGCAGATGGTCGGCTCGTACCGTCAATTGGGGTATGGATAGGACAAGTAACAGTCGGAGGGGCAAACCGCAAAGGCACCTTTGAAATATTCAATAGCAACGGCGCGTGGGCAATGCTGTTTGGAAAACCGCTACTAGAAGCATTCAACGCAGTACACGACTATGCAGAAGATGTCATCCACATACCTCATGGAAAAGAGTGGGTTACTCTGGAAAACCAGTTCGCGAACATGCGAGGCATTGCAGCAAGCCTACTTGCAAACCTAACAGTGGATATAAAACAGCGAGGTCTTTGCTGTGATCCACCAGATCTGATCAGATCTGACCAATTCTGGTCAGATCTGATCAGATCCGGTCAGAATATTTTCCAGCCCAAATGGCAGTAATAGAGCCAATTTTTCTGACCAGATTCTGACCAGATCTGCTCAGAAAGACCAGTTCTGATCAGATCTGATCAGATCCAAGTCTGACCAATTTCCGATCAGAATCCAACCAATTTCCGAGCAGAATCTGACTATTTCTGAGCAGATTCTGAGCAGAATTGAGTTGCAAGCTTAGGAAATGAATCACCTGACTTTACTAGAAAAATAATATAATTATAGAAATTAAACTAGCAATATATTAATTCACCAATATATACAGGTAGGATAGCAAGGACTTATCGCCATCAAGATCGTGTATTTTGTTCAGTGCGAGGGGTGTGATCACGTGACCACATGTGATGTGCCCGTTACTGTTTGTTGATGTCGTCCCCCTGTTTCTCACACCACCACCACCACCACACTCGTTTCCAGAACACCCATTTCGACAGGCACCGTAACAACAAGAATCACGACTGACAACGGTAACCCCCCCTCAGGAGGGGGGGATATTTTTTTTATTTCATTCTATTCCACTTCACTGCTAACATACTATAATAGGTCATGTACAATGTCAATGACGACGACGTACAACATGTACAACGACCCATACACCCGTACAACAACCACACACGCCGTGTACAACGACGCAACGCATGTACAACAACGAACGACGCGAACAACAACACGTGCACACGTACGACGACGAATATACGTGTACCACGACGAATACACGTGTACGTCGATGAGTACACGTGTACAACGACTAATACCCACCTACAACGGCGAGTACACGCCGACGACGACGAATAGACGGCCACAACGACGAATACCCCCCTACGACGACGAGTACACGCCCACGACGACGAATAGACGCCCACAACGACGAATACCCCCCTACAACAACAAATACACGCCCACAATGACGAATAGGCGCCCACAACGACAAATACCCCCCTACGACGACAAATAGATGCCCACAACAACGAATACCCCCCTACAACGACGAGTACACGCCCACGATGACGAATAGACGCCCATGACGACGAATACCACCTACAACAACGAGTACACGCCGACAACAATGAATAGACGCCGACAACAACAAATACCCCCCTACAACAACAAGTACACGCCCACGATGACGAATAGGCGCCCAAGACGACAAATACCCCCCTACAACGACGAATAGACGCCCACGACAACGAATAGACGCCCACGACGACGAATAGACGCCCACGACGACGAATACCCCCCTACGACGGCGAGTACACGCCGGCGACGACCAATACCCCCCTACAACGACGACTACACACCCATGACGACGAACACCCCCGTACGACGAGGAATATACGTGTACGACGACGAGTACACCCGTTTCAACCACCAAGGACCCGTTTCGAGCACCAATACACCCATTTCAACCATCCATACACCCATTTCACACCATTTCTACCACCCACCCACCCATTCACACCTATTTCTACACTCTACTCACCCATTTATACACTTAGCCACCTATTTTGACCATCTACTGCCTTTATTTCATTTTTCTTATATCAATTGAATACATTCTATGATTCTAATGTAATGTATTAGTAACTAATCCCCAGCAATCATCCATTTAAATTTAAATTAATATGTTAGAAAAGTTAGAAAAAGATGAGTTAGTAGGAATTAACTTATAAGTATTGCAGTTCTGATCAGATCTGATCAGAACTGGTCAGAAAAGTACTGAATTAACTTATAAGTATTGCAGTTCTGATCAGATCTGATCAGAACTGCTCAGAATCTGATCAGATCTGGTGGGGGACAGAAAAGTACTGAAAACAGCTCATTGATGTTTCGGGGGATAAAATACTATCCCCCTCGAGGGAAGTCCCAAACATCATATATCCACCTATCAAACAGCCAATTAATTGTTTGACCAATGTAACAGAGGAAGCAATAGCCAAACCAATAAAGGAACCAGAAAGCGACTTAAAAGCACACAAACTTCATGGGGGATTTGCGATCCCCCTTGAGGGAAGTCTTCCGAGCCAGCTCCAATATAACAGTGAATCCTGTCTGACTAATATCAATGAAAAACTTAGCGAAATCAACCTGGAGCAAGATAAACATGCACCAAATGAAAACTGGCGATCAATATGGCTCCTAGACGAAATTGCTGGAGACAACCCTGAACACCCAGGAATAGAACAACCAGAAATCGCAAAAATCTTCGAACCAAATCTGCTAACAAGGAAGACAGACCCATTCAACCCCGCACGCGTAGCAGCGATCCTGGCTGAAGTCACAATCGGGCAGGACCTAACGCCAACACAACACAAGGCAGTCCAGAAATTAATATCGGAGAATGCAAATTGCTTTGCGCTGTCAATGAGCGAAGTCACGACAGTGGAAGGAGCAGCCCATCATCTAAACATACCACGCGATAAGCAATTCCGAACAAAGATTAACCAAAGACCACAGAGCCCACCTCAAAAAGAATTCTTCAACAATGTCATCGATAAAATGCTGGCAGCAGATATCATAAGACCAATAGCTCACCGAGATGTGAAGTGCTGTGGAGCAACAACATTAGCAAAGAAAACACACGAAGGCGATGGACTTACACTGGACAAACTGCTGGAGGAGGGCGCGGTTGCTTTAGCGATGGAAGAGCTGTCTTGTTTGTACCTACTGGGCGCTCTGTACTGCCCTTGCTTATCTAATCTATGTATCACGTGTACGTTATCCGATGGTGCCTATCTCCCTAATCCACTGCAACACCGCGTAAACGACCAGTGCATAGCAGCAGGATTTCCTTCAGCATTTGAGGATCTACCACCAAAAGAAACGACAACTCCTGACTCCAACCCCCCACAAGTACAGAACAAATGGAGAGTCTGTCAAGACTTTGCTGAATTAAACCAAGTTACCAAAGTACCGCCTATGCCTCAAGGTGACATCAGGTTAAAGCAACAAAATCTAAGTGGCCATCGATGGGTAACAATTTTCGACTTCGCCAATGGGTTTTATGCCTGCGAAATCAAACCAGAAGATCAGCCATATGTATGCTTTTATGTTGAAGGGAGAGGATACTTTGCATATAAAAGAATGCCGTTCGGTCTCACAGGCGCACCATCCACATTCGCAGAAATGACAGCAAATGCCCTGGGCGATTTTACGGGAATGATAATCGAATTGTTTGTTGATGATGGCGGCATGGGCGGAGACGAGTTTGAAGCCATGCTTGCAGATACAGAGCGCCTATTCAAAAGAATAAACGAAACAGGACTATCCATTTCAGCAACAAAATCCAAGTTTTTCATGACGGAGGCGACGTTCGCAGGTGGAAGAGTTGGCCCAGATGGTATTAAACCAGACTTGACAAAACTAACAGCCATCGCGGATTGGAAAACACCAACCGACCTACAAAACCTAGGCTCGTTCCTAGGTATAACGGGTTACTTTCGACCCCTCATAAAAGGATATGCATCCATAGCACAACCACTCACCGATCTCACACGCAAACTAGAGCTACCCAAACTCAAAGGGAAAGCGGCCTACACCCGCGCCATGAAAGGGCACTCACTTGTAGGATTGTGGAAAAAGGAGCATGACCATGCCTTTCTTCGGTTGAAAGTCGCACTAACAAGTGAGCCAGTACTCAAAGGGCCAAAATACGATGGAACACCATTTATTGTAACAACCGATGGTTGCAAATATGGGTTTGCAGGAATGCTGACACAAAGGTTCACTACAGTAATGCCCAATGGAACAGAGAAGACAACAGCTCACCCGATAGGCTTCGCATCAAAACGAACTTCAACAACAGAAGAAAAATACAAACCATTCATCCTCGAATTTGGTGCATTAAAACATAGTCTAGATAAGTTTAGCGACATAATATGGGGTTACCCAGTCGAACTCGAAACAGACTGTCAAGCACTTAGAGACCACCTCCTAAACAAAACACTCAATTCAACTCACGCAAGATGGCGAGACGCAGTCCTAGCACACAATATCATCGATGTTCGTCATCGACCAGGACGCCTCAACGTAGTAGCAGACGGTATCAGTCGGAAGTTTGTTAACTTACCCAAAGAACCTGGAGACGGGCATGAGTGGACAGTGAGCGAAGACTGGGAAGCACGCACCAGGCTGGCCAACGACATGTTCTACGTCCAAACGACTCAATCCGAGGCCACATATACTGCGTTACGAACACGCTTCGCAAAAGAGAAAGTCTTTATTGAAATCATCGACTCAATACTGGAGCTTGACCGAGGAAAGAGTCTCCGCGTACAAAGGAGAGCACGACATAAAGCTAAAGGGTACATGATTGAAGAAGGGCGGTTGTGGAGGGTAGGGGATGGGTCAGTAAGAGCCAGAGCAAGACTGGAGTGTGTGACGCAGGAAGAGACAGTAGCATTGGCCTGGGAGGAACACCGGAATCATGGCCATTTCCACCGAGACAACATTAAAGCCAAGCTCTTGGACAAAATCACCAGCCCAAGAATGGACCAGTCTATCACAAAGGCGATTATGGACTGCGGAAAATGCAAAGGATTCGGAACAACGCACCTTCATTCGCTCCTAGAGCCCATAACTAGACGTCATCCATTCGAACTCATGGTAGCGGACACGTTGTCACTGCCAAAAGGAAAAGGTGGTTTCACGAAACTTGGACTGTGGATGGACCTATATTCACAACGAGTATGGGTGACTAAATTAAAATCAGCAGCCACAGGCAAATCATCGAGGAAGAGCTACAGCAGCATCTGTGACCTCTTCACAGCCCCAGAGACGTTGATGGTAGACGGAGGACCAGAGTTCGACAACAAAGAACTCAAAGAGGAATGTGACGAACGGGGAACGAGTCTGGAAATCTGCGCGGCATACTCTCCATGGATTAACGAACTCCTTGAAGGCACCAACAGAATATTGTTAGATCGATTAAAACGAATGTGTGCACCAGACCTGGGTGAAGACAAGTACACAACAATGGAAATACCAACCAACTGGCCAGACCATCTCGATGCTGCCATCCGCCATATCAACAATCGCATTCTCCCAAACCTGAAATACACACCCAACGAACTCCTTCTAGGTCTAGTCGTAAACACGAAACCAACACTATCTGCCGAAACATCAACTACACCAACAGTTAATGAAATAGAAACACAAATGGCTTACGTTGATCAACACCGCTTTGACGGGTACGCACAAATCATCGAACATGCCCACCGTCGCAAGGTAGCATTTGACAAACAAGTCTTAGCGCACCCTCCCCGAGAAGTGGTCTTCAAGTTGGGAGATCTAGTACAGGTATACAGGAGTGACTTAGACTACACATTTAAAACGGAAAGGAAACTCTTACCAAAGTTTTCAGCACCACGACGCATCACAAAACAAATTCATCATTCATATCACCTCGAAACACTAGAAGGACTGCCAATATCAGGAAAGTTCAGCTCCAGAAGACTGAGACTATTCATACCAAGGAAAGGAACAGAGCTAGAACAAGCACAGGAAGCTATAGAAAAGGAGTGGCGAAGACGAGAGGAGAGTGAGGAAAAGGAGAACATGGGGGTTAACAAAGAGGCAGAGAAAGAGGCGGTGTGATCAGAAATCATGTGCGACAACAACAATGGGGAATCAACAATCGCACGTGAAAACAAGGAGGTGCCAGAAACCCGGGTCAACGAGTCCCCTGACAACGGGAAACAGGAGACAATTAGAGGCGTACACAACGAGGACGTTGTTTAGTTGCTGGGGGGGCACATGTGGCAGTGCAACCTGGCAGGGTACTCAACGGATTACAAGTAGATTACAGATAAACAACTAGATTACAAAGTAGTTAGATGTAGATTACGGGCTCAGCCGGGCAAAAGCCGGAGAACCCAAAGCGGAAGGAAGACGTGACGAGAAAAGAATCATCCTTTACCACACAACTATCGGTTTATGTCCCTCGTCCAATCGCACTGCTCCAGCGTGTAGAAATCTGATTTATCGGGTGTGACATATATTGAGGCACCACTGTCAACATAAAAGGGGAACTTGGCAAGAGATAGGATGGTCTTCGAGTTCTGGTTTAGTGCTGCTACTGTGACTTTGGCAAGATCGATAGGTTGAGAAGCTTTATTCCAGTCGACACTTGTGGTAAGGTTGATTGATGAAGTTAATTCTGGCTCGGGTGTAGCGGCAGAATTTATGTGAATCTCCTCCTCGCCGCGTTCAATTAGAGCCATGTGAGCGAAGCCGTCCCATTCCAGGTCATCGGTAGTATGAGTTACCCCAGCAAAATCATTCGGCGGAGCAGCCGACGTACCATTGGCAAGGGTATCATCATCAACTTCAACAATGAGCGCCTGTCCAGTAGCGGTAGTAATCCTGACTTTGTGTTTCATCACCGGGTTACTAGTGTTTTTGACTTTACCGACAGTCTTTCCACCCCTATCTCGTCGACGAGCTGCCCTTGATTCCTCAATAGTCTTCCCAGCCATTCCTCCACCTGGCAAAATGCAGTATGGGTCCGTATGATGTTCCTTCCCGCAATTGGAGCAGATGACCGGCTCTTGGGCTTTGGAGGCTGGCCTAGCAGTAAGCGCTATAGTAGAGGAACCTGAGGGGGCGTTGGCACGACTGGCGTCACCTAGTAGGAGCTGGGTGTCAGATGCGATATAGGACGCAATATGGTGCGGTAAGAAAGGTCTATCGATGGTGGCATTTTGTAGGTCGCGTTGAATAATAGCCCGAAGGTGGTCGTGTCCGTCACTAAGCGCAGATAGGAGGGCAATACAGATTAGCGTGTCTTTTGACAATCCACCAGGCATGTCAAATGTCCTGCTAATATCCTCGGTAATCTGTCGTACCTTGGAATCCTGGTCCTTATCACGAGGAATCCGAGCAGTAAAAGCAGTACAAATCAGCTCCATTTGCTTGACAGGACCTTCCGCGAGATGAGCTGCCTTTAGGGCCTCCCAAGAGTCCAGAGCAGTAGAGTAGTTCTCGAGGAACTGCTGTTCAATATCGGAACAGTGCATCTCAAGGAAGGCGCGAACAGCAAGATCGTTCGTAAGCCAATTGTCATATGAAGTGGGGCGGGTAAGCTCATCAGGAGGCCTGTTGCGGATGGGATCAATATGGTGTCCCAAGGCAGAGACATTGAGGCTTTGCCGCATGGTCGTACTCCATTTCTTCCAGTTTGCCTTTGTGCGGTCCAGTTTCTCGCCAGAGAAATGAGTGGCTATACTCCGGATATGGACAATAGGCTTTGTGGCATCAGTGGGGTCGACAGTAGAAGAAGTGGTGGGTGACATAATAGTGTCGGGTGTAGGTGTCATAGCGCAAATGTGTCAGGAATTTTAAGACGTGTTTCGATAGACGCAAGTGAGACAAGATGAGTCGTTTCTGTTTCTAAATCTGGTGGGTATTTGATTTCGGTAGGCCCATAACCTGTTAAAATCTTTACCCTAGATAATAGTATATGTGACTCAGTCACTGATAGAACGACTGATATATTAGTCCACTGTACCTAGATAATAGTATATGTGACTAGATACAGTGACCGTAAGTATGAAGTAAGTGAAAGATAAGACAAAATACACACCTCAGTCACTGATAGAACGACTGAGGTATGTCTACATAGTACTAAGGTATTTATATAAGATAAACAATGGAGGTGGCCACTTTGTGGCACTGTGGCCACATGTGGCCGTAGTATGCGTTCAGGTTTGTTCGTGGTGGCCATCAATTATCTCAACAAAGCTATGTTCATGTGATGTGTGTTTTTGGATGGGTCCGGAGCAGGGATAGGATATAAATTGTTCACCCAAGGTATAGTTGCAATGGTACGTCCGTCTTGCTGCTTAATTGTGCACATACCCTTATGGAACATCACTAGACATCCAGCCCTTTCCAACCTGCTGATAGATATAAGAGTAAAGGCTAGATCCGGTGCATGAATTGCATCCTTAAAGGTTGTTTTGGTCTATGTTGACCCATTTGGGAGTTCTAGGAGCATGTCTCCCATTCCAATAGCTTTCACCCTTCATCCATCTGCTGTGGTAATTTCACAATTGATAGGACGATAATTTGTAAACTTGGAACAATCCAGAGAGTAATTGCTACTGGCTCCACTGTCGATGCATCTGCCCAATTTGGATTTCGGAACTGGCAACATATTTGCAACATCAACATAGTCAGATGTACTACAGGTAAAGGCAAATAGTTTATTGTCTTCCTCATCGACTGCAATTGTTGCTGATTCAATCTTTTTAGACTTCTTTTGTCTTGGCCCTTGACCCTCTTTGCCACCTCCTTTGGACCAACAATCCGGTTCCTTATGCCCTTTCTTTCCACAGTTTCTGCATGCATCATCAGATTTGGTTTTACTTTGCTTTTCAAACCTTTTCTTGTTGATGTTTCTAGGTTTTCCACCCCTTTTTTCCGTGGTCAGCAAGCGTGGACTTGGCATTTTTGCCATGTTTGTTGTTGATCAAATGATGCTGAGCCTCCTTGATGATGAAGGCAATTAGGTCATCCATTTTCATATGTTGTGACTGGCCTCCTGAGAGACTGCTGGCTTGTTCAGCTGCCGTAATGGTTTGGAGAGTAGGCCGGTAAGTTTCGGGTGATGATGACATGACGATAATATTAAATCGTGTGTCAGATAATGTTGATCCCAGTTTCAGGAGATTATTGCGTCATTGCATCATTGCATCATCAGCTGAAAATGTTGCTTGAGTTCTGCAAGATGAATCTTTGGGTCTTCATTCTCTGCCAGTCTCATACTCAAGAGCTGGTCTTCTGTATTGAAACAGTACAACTCAGTCTCAAAATAATGGACTAATATTCATATAAGTTGTATTTATTGAAACAGTACAACTATTAGATAGTTAATGAGATATTTGATAGTAGAATATAAAGAGTACTAACCTCAGTCTCAAAATAATGGACTGAGGTACTAACTACAAAGTAAAGAGAAATATATACTCGAGGATACGAGTGAGTATCCGAGAGTGACGGATTCATGTGATATAACCAAAGTGGTTAGTTACGATCATAGGGTGAAGAACAAAAGAATATAAGGGAATAACAAACGGAAGAAATGGAGAGATTTCAAATTATCGGAACGGCGTACGGTTTGTATTATTTCCTACACTCCCCCTCAAACCATGCAAAGCCCAAGTGCTTTTGCAAAATGCTTGGCCTTGACTGATGGTAACGCTTTGGTAAGCGTGTCAGCTGTCATGTCGTCTGTTGGACAGTAGATTAACTTGATGGTTCCTGCTTCGATGATGTAGCAAATAAAGTGATAGTGAATATCGATATGCTTGGTGCGTGCGTGATAGTGTCCATCGTGTGCGAGCACGATTGCTGATTTGTTATCGCAAAACAATTTTGTAGGAGTTTCGATATTGTCGAATAATTCCATGACAAGCCAGCGAAGCCATACAGCTTCCTTGGCAGCGTGGGTAGCGGCCACGTACTCGGCTTCTGTTGTTGATAGCGTGACTTACTCCTGTTTCTTCGACGACCACGACACAGCCCCTCCATCCACCATGAAGACATAACCGGAAATCGCCCTCCTATGCTCTTGCGATGATCCATCAGCATCCACAAATCCAACCAGTCCTCTATCTTCCCCTCCATAGGTGAGTTCTAAAGCTTTAGTTCCCATCAGATAACGAAATATCCTCTTCACAGCCTCCCAATGAGCCCAACCAGGGTTATCCGAGAACTGTGCTACAGTTGAGGTCGTGAACGCTATGTCGGGCCTCATTCCCATGGCAGCGTACATCAACGAGCCCACAGCCTCTCAATATGGTACGTTGATAGGACTGAAAGTTGAATACCTATGGATTATTCAATTTTTCATAATATTATTCTTCAATTGAATCAACAAGATCAATAACCCAACCATGAATTAATCTACAAATTGATATTGTAAGGGTCAAAAGTGTTGACTACACTTGTTGATTAAACTGGAAATTGCATAGTAATAAATGTTAAAGCAGCAGATAACTATGATCTGAATTGATCTATTTATCATACTGTTAAACAACACTACAAAAAGTTCAGACTCTAACCATACAAAATCCATAATGGTCAAATGAACTACTTGCAATCTAAAGTAACTATCAAAGTCTACAACTATGAAGGATTGTTATACAAGTCCTAAGGATAACATCAGTAAGTCAAATATCAATAAAAGGTCCTAATAATGAAGCATGTGATATCATGTGACATCATGTGACATCATGTGATACCATGTGACATCATGTGACATTTCGTGACATTTGTAACATTTTTGTAACATTTTGTCACATTTTGTGACATTATTAAACATATGACATCATAAAACAATGATCAGTCATCTAGAAACAAGACATGACATCATAAAACAATGATCAGTCATCTAAAAACAAGACATGACATCATAAAATAGCATCAGTAATCATAAAACATAGACATGACATCACAGACTCTTACCTAATTTTGTTTCTCATTTATGTATAAAAGTAGCTAGAAAGCACCAGTAAAATTAGTGAATTTGCACTCTTCCTTTCTTTCCCAAGTTTCAGCGCTCTGAATTGGCACAAGTTAGAATTGGAATTACAAGTGGACTTGCTTTGCTTCACTCAGTTCAAAGGGTATTAAATCCTAAAGGGGCTTACCTTTGTTCTGTGTAAACCAAGAATATTAAATCCTTTAGGGACTTGTCTTGGAAGCAAGGATATTAAATCCTTTGTCAGAGTCTGAGGAGAAATCCTTGTACTATAAAGCTGTCTCACAGTCTGCCTCAGGGACTTTAAATCATTTGTTGTGGATAGTCAAAGAATATTAAACCCTAAAGGGGCTTGTCTTTGTACTACCAAAATTGGTTATCATATAGACAAAGGATATTAAATCCTATAGGGACTTGCCTTTGTTCTATCAAAAAGCACTATATAATAGTCTAAGAAATTGGACTATAAACTTGTTATCAGAATCATAGTCTAGAGAAATTTGGACTTTAAACTTGAATCATAGTCTAGAACATTTGGACTTTAAAAGTGTATTGTTGTTTTATTCAAGAGTATACTGGTTATACTTTCAAGGAAACCCCAACTTGCACAAAAACAGAGTTTGTTGGTCATTAAAGTTACTGGTTTCTGGATTTGTTGTAGACAATTCCTAAAATAGTAATCCTTTGAATACCAAATAAAGCAAAACTCAATCATATCAACGTTTTTCATCTTCGCGATGTCTTCCAATTTACTAGGTGACTGCGACTTCGACAACGGTGCTGAGGGATCGATTGGAATCGACGAGGGTTTGAGGTCATTAAAATTGAACCTCGTTATTATTGAGTTGATATACGCGTGTTGAGACATAGATATCGTCTTGTTAACATGATCGCGAGTAATCTTGATCCCCAAGAGCCAGCTCGCTGGTCCCAAATCGGTAAGCTTGTATTTCTGATTCATATTGACTTTGAATTTATTGACGAGGACCACAGAACTTCCGGTTACGAGGCAGTCGTCGACATGAACAGCTAAAATTACGACTTCATTCCCAATTTTCTTGAAGAATACACCGTGATCGGCCTCGGTTCTCGTAAATCCCAACTCGATTAGCGCTTGATGTAGCGCCTTGTACCAGTTCCTGGCTCCCTGCTTCAACCCATACAGCGTCTTCAACAACCTCCACACCTAGTGTTTGGAAGTCCAGTTGCAGGACTGGAAAAAGACTGGAAAAAGACCAGACCAGACTGCAAAAGACCGGACCAGCAGTCCGGTTTTTTGGTTTTTGAGAATCAAAGACTGGTAAAAGACCGGTCTTCGGTCCTAGGACCGGTCTGAACCGGTAGTTTTGTAGCCCTTATTTTTCCCTTTCGAACGAAATAAAGACCGTATTTATTGGTCAAATATTCACTGAGAAAAAAATAAAACAGTAAAAATGTACACAAAATAGTAGGAAACCAATAATATCACCATAAAATTGTCAATTCCCAACGGAATTTAACGTTCTTGAGCTTATTCTAAAGGTATAGATTACATCTACATATTTGTCTGATGTTATATATGAAAATATGACCGGTATTTGTCAAAAGTCCGGTCCTGGACAGTCTTGGACCAGGACTGGTCCAGGACTGCAAAAACCGATGTGGACCGGTCCTAATCGGTCCAGTCCGGTCTTTTGACCTTCTAGAAGCTAAGTGGACCAGTTGCGGTCCCGGTCCTGTCCAAAAATACCAAAAAACCGGACTGGACCGGACTTCCAAACACTATCCACACCCACTGCTTCCGATCCTTTGTCTCATGACCTACAGGCTGCTCAAGGTAGATTGTTTCGTTTTCTCCAAGTGCAGTGTTCAAATAGGCTGAGTCGAAATCAAAGGTATCCACTGGCCAGTTGTTTCGCGCGGCCATTGCAAGGATAAGACGAAACGATGCGAGTTTAGCGACTGGTGCGTATGTTTTGTAGTAGTCGACTCCATATATCTGAGTAAACCCTTTAGCCACTAGACGTGCCTTGTATTTTTTGATTTCGCCAGCCGCATTCTTCTTAATGCGTAGTACCCATCAACAGTCAACAACATTAGCATCTTTAGGACATTTGACGACTTCGTAAGTGCTCGTTTTCTTCAGACTTTCCAGTTCTTTTTGAATAGCTTCTTGCCACTTAGGCCAGTCAGAATGCTTGCGAGCTTCTTCATACGTCGGTTCTATCCCTTCAGCATTCCCCATCACGGTCGCCATCGCATAGTCTTCAATTTCTATTTCACCCACATCACTAGCCATCGACCCGGTCTGCATCCCCTTGGGTAACAAGCCGGTCGACTTCTCGCCAGTCACGCCAGCTCCTTCTTTCAACATCTTCACATACAGTGATTCCTTCCTAATGCGTCTTCCTCTACCCTCACTTGGTTGGATGGGCTCGACAATATCAGGCTGAGTGATGTTTTCATTTGAAGTTTCGAAAGTTGATAGTTCTTGAATAGCTGGTGTTTTGAGAGTGGATTGAATGATATTGTTGGGTTCTTGCTGCTCGACGTCATCAGGTGCTCTCTCCCCCTCAAGCGGTAAGTTCCCAACATTTATTTTGTCATCAACATTGAATCTAACACTTCTTTCAACAGTGACCGTCCTCCTCTCCGGCCAATATATGCGATGCCCATCCTTGGTTTTGACATCAAATCCCATCCACTGTCCTATTTTCGAACGTCCGTCAAGTTTGGAACCGCTTGTGTCGTGGACTCGCACTTTACATCCCCAAGGCTGAAGTTTAGCAAGGTTCGGTTTTCGGCCATTTAGGATTTCGTAAGGGGTTGTGTTGCCCAAGGTACGTGTCCAAGTATGGTTCTTGAGATAGACGGCATGCGCTGTAGCTTCAGCCCACAGGAATTTTGGTAGGCCGCTTTTGTGAAGCATGGCTCTAACTTTCTCCAAGATCATTTGATTAAGAAGGTGTATCGTGTACGGTAAGTCTTCTCACTGTTCTGGCCTTTTTGAGATAACTGGAGAACTCCTCGCTTAGGTACTCTCCCCCTCGATCGGAACGAAGACCCTTGATGCGAGCGTTGTGCTGGGTGGACAACCAGGCCTCGTAGATTTGATAAAATTCAAAGGTTTCATCTTTGGTAGAGAGAAAGTAGATGTTCGTATAGCGGCTATAGTCGTCTGTGAAACTGACATAGTACCGCTTCCGGTTGATCGTCTCGACAGGCGCTGGTCCCCATAAATTGGAATGAACCTCTTCGCCAATAGCAGTGCTCCTCTCCCCTTCTCGCACCTTTGTTATCAACTTCCGCTCCCCTTTAGCCCATTCACAGGACTCACAAATAGCAACTTCACTATTGGTATCAAGTTCCACCCCTTCAACAAGCCCCCTCGATACTAGGAACTTGGCTCATTCGTGTGAAACATGACCAAGACGGCGGTGAAGTTCATCGATGGATAAAGCTTCGTTGGTGCTCGTGACATGGATTCCGTCATTGACGCTCGATGTATAGACATGGTAAAGTCCTCCCTTGACTTTGATTTTGCCAATAACTTGTCTCTGCCTATTGTAGATTTTGCAGATACTTCCAACAAAGACCATCACAGTTCCGGTGCTAACGGCTCGACTTATCAACACCAAAGTAACTCCCATGGACGGCGCATACAAGACGTCCTTCAAGAGCACTCGAGACACCGGTTTGTCGCCATTAGGTAAGTAGACATACATGTCTCCTTTCCCTATGGCTTTAAAGGTTCGTTTGTCGGCAGCTGTGATAGGAATGGGTTTGATTTCTTCGAGATTAATGAATCTATGTCAGAATCCAGACATGTGTCGCATCGCGCCCGAATCATATAAGTCGACTTCAGTACAATTTACGTCGGTGGATCGAGAAAGCTGAGCGCTTTCGAAGCTAGTATAAGCTGCTTCATCAAAGGTGAAGTCTTGGGATTCTTCAATATTGCCATTGAAAATATTGTTGTATAGATCAATGTAGTGTGCCGAACGGGGAGTCTCTTCTTCATTATCAGTTTCAAGGATGTCAGGTAAGTCCTCTAATTCATCGAAGCTAGAGTAGGTATCAGGACTGATGCATGGTTCGTATAGGTCATCAAAATCACTCAGGTCATCGCAATATGACAGTCCATCGTCGGACTTGATTTCGGTTTCGGCGTCTATCATCGCTAACCAAGCTTCCTCCACTTTCTCCTCCTTTTCATTCGCAACAGCTACACTTTCTTTCGGTTTTGGCTTCCCCTTTCCTTTCTGTTTTGGGCCTTGCCCTTCCTTTCCACCCCCTGGAGCCCAGCATTCGTGTTTATGATGACCCTCTTTGCCACAATTGAAGCATTTACCCTTCTTCTTAGTGCTCAAACCTCCTTTCTGCCCTTTTCCGGCGTCATTGGAGAAAAGGGCGACATTTTCGTCCTTTTTGCCAGCTTTATCTTTCTTTAGATTCCAGCGTTCGTATTCTTCACTAATTGTTTGCATTAGGTCATCGGGTGATAGGGTTTTACCAAGAACACTAGACGTAGCGTTCACGGCGGAGATGTAGGGATCGTATGATGAAGGTAAGGACCCTAGTATGATCGCATAGAAATTGTTATCGACTAGAGGCTGACCCATCGACGCCAGATCTTCGCGCATATTTCGGAGCGTGGCGAAATGGGCGGCTACGTCCCCCTTTTCTGCACACCTTTGCTCCTGCATGCATCGACGCAGATTGACTGAGACCATACGCGACTTGTTCTGAAAGTTATTCAAAATTTCCTTCCAAATTTCGTAGGCTGTCTGCTTCGAGCGGACCTTCATGAACAGTGAGTCCGAAATTGAGCTGGCAATCTGTTGTTTCACAACTGCCTCACCCTGCTTCCACTCCTTTACTTCCTTTTTCCATTCCTTGACTAATGTTTTCTCCTCATCAGTCAGCTTTCCTGCCGGATCAGCAACAGGACAAATCGGCTCGCCGCTAAGCTCTTCGAGATGATCAAGAAGTCCACGGGCGTCTATCGACCAAATGAAGCGGTCCTTATAAATAACCCAATTGGAGCCGGAAATATTGAGTTTCGGAATGCGAAGTAAATCATCGCCCAACTTAGTAGATGTCGACATGGTTGGATAGCTTTGGAGTAAGTGGAATAATTCGAGTGGTTTGTTTGTTTAAAGACTGAGGTCGGGGCCCATAACCTATTGAAACAGTACAACTCAGTCTCAAAATAATGGACTAATATTCATATAAGTTGTATTTATTGAAACAGTACAACTATTAGATAGTTAATGAGATATTTGATAGTAGAATATAAAGAGTACTAACCTCAGTCTCAAAATAATGGACTGAGGTACTAACTACAAAGTAAAGAGAAATATATACTCGAGGATACGAGTGAGTATCCGAGAGTGACGGATTCATGTGATATAACCAAAGTGGTTAGTTACGATCATAGGGTGAAGAACAAAAGAATATAAGGGAATAACAAACGGAAGAAATGGAGAGATTTCAAATTATCGGAACGGCGTACGGTTTGTATTATTTCCTACATTCTGTGTCGAGGAGGTACAGTGTACTTTTTGTCGTCGCATCAGCTTTAACAACCTTCCACATGTCTTCAGCTGATGTTAAATTCTTTATTTTAGATCCAAGACATGTTGAAGTTGTTGAGAGAATGATATGTTGAGCTAGGTACTTGCATTTTTTGAATTCGACCATTCTGATCTCTTTTGTTAGAGGACACTCATTGTGTCCGCCTCTAGTTATGCTTAGCATACCTTTACTTTCACTATTACTCTACGATCATATCATTGCCGCGTTCCCCATCCTACCCTTTACGGACATCCCTTTACTGTTGTAGTAGTTGACCCTTCGCCAATGACATCATGAGATGTCAGTTTCTATTTTTGTACTTATCACACACACCCTACCTTCTATTATGTCCTAGCGGTATATAGTTGTATTGCCTCACACGCTTGTAGTAGATAGGTGTAAGGTGGTTATCTTTGATAACCACCTTAGAATTCAACTTGATTCCCAGGTCTTTACATTCTCTAACATCTTTGGTTTCTATTTGCTCCTCTGTAGCTGGCATCTTCCTATCCGATAGGACTAGGATTTTATCGACGACAGTGAATGGTTTAGGCATGGTGGTGGTACCTTCTATGTGTCTCCACAGTCCCTTAGAACCCATGGCCTTTTGAATTCGAGGCTCATAGGCTAGAGCAATGAAATAGTGAGTCTCAACTTTTGGTAAAAGTTGTGTATTAATTATTATACCTAGAGCAATGAAATAGTGACTAGATATATGTTAGACAAAGTAATTAAAATAATAAACAAATTATAGAACAGATAAAGCTCAGTCTCGAAAAGATAGACTAATTGTTATTGTTAGCTGTACCTATAGAACAGATAAAGCTACTAGTTTATGAGTCTTTGTGGTAAAGTAAAAAAGGATAGATACTGACCTCATTCTTGAAAAGATAGACTGAGGTATGACTACAATGAGTAAACAATATAAGTATGAACTTCTCCATTCTTGGAGAGTGACAGGTTTGTGCGACAGTCATACAAGGCAAAATATAAATAGTAAAGAGGGGCTCGGAATAAATAATAGATAGGAGAAACAATAAAGATGCATAATTGTGATTACATTCGGTTTGTTATTCAACACGAATGAACTCATGTCTCAACTTTTGGTAAAAGTTGAGACTTGCTACAGTAAAGATTCGTGACTAATGAATGTGACCATTATTGTGACACAAAATAAAAGGAACAATAAGATGTAAGATATAAGATAATAAAAGATTAAAGAATGAATCAACAAGTCAAAACTCGTATACCTCAACAGGATATAACTCACCCATTTCTCAACCAATTTGGATAGAAAATAAAGTTATGGGGTCACAAAATTCATAGCTACAGGCCTATGTAAATAATGTAATAAAAACCCACAAAAGTTGTGGGTATACCCACTGGCATTACAATCACTACTTACCAAGTTACAGCAAGTGTGCTATTTTCCTGATGAATGAGTAGATGATTGACACATTACCCAATATGTGTTGCAGGTTAGCATGCCTGTATTCCCTCCTAACTGAGAACATGCTACCGCACAGAGAGAGAACAAAGTCCCCATCCCTAACTATAGTCTATTAACCCTAAGCCCTAAGCTTAACCTCCAAATCTAACCTAAGTTGATAACTCAAGCTAACCTAACATTCCCTATCAGATTCCCTATCAGCAACACCACTTTCCATGCAATGACACTCTTCAGGACATCAGCAACACACAGCAGGCCATTCATCAACACCACATTGTTATAAAGCTGAGTTGCATTCTCTGACATTCCAAATCAGGGTGCCCATTACAATTTACATAAGATGGGGATTTTGTCTGGAAATGAACTGGCCTCATCATGTTCAACCTTGACCACTTGACACAACAAAAGAATGTAATAAAAATTATAACTAGAAATGTCCAACAATTCTGGTCTCCCATGCTAATATCACCCAAGAATACCACCACCCACAACCTTGGTCAAAACATTCGTGGCAATATCTGCAAGCCCAAATACCAACCCAGGAATCCCGGGGATTGCACTGACAAGAGGAAGATTTCCCGGGACCGTCTTGAACGGCAGCAGGGATGAAATGATACTTCCAGTTCCATAGGCTGTACCCGGCGAGGATGCAGGCACTTTGAAAGGGTGCGCTTCGGTGTTGAAGACATCTAGTCGCATGATAACCCATCAATGACCAATTAAGAAAAGAGAGCATAATCTTTCTTACATTCATCAAGACTGATATGATTAGGGTCATCAAAAGTCAAGTATCTAAGCACACAAAACCAAAAAATATCAATCTTGATGCTTTCAAAGAGAGTTCAAGTAATAAAATCACGTACAGATACTTTAGCACCTCTGCAAACCAGAAACTTTCTGTATCATCCACTCTCACCCTGGGTTGACCGCTCGCGCCGTTGTCGGTGACATCCCATATACCTGCATATCCCCCGTTTGAGACTTGGAGATATGTCTGGAAACTTTTGACTGCTTTTGCGGCCCTATCTAGGTACTTGCTATCCCCTGTCACGCGCCAAGCATAGAAATTGGACTCGAGGACTTCGGGACGAAGGACATAGTCGGGAGCGATGATGTAGAAGCCATGTAGATCATTGAAAAGTATCTGTTCTGCTGTGGGGGGGTCACCACCTGTGAACCCACCATCGAAGGAGGAGAAGGCGAATATCTCAGGTCCGATTCCGGTCCTGAAGATAAAATAAGCGATTCAAGGTCTGTCATTGTTTTTTGTTTCAAAGATGCTCACGCAGTCGAAGCATACGTATTCCAGCAGCCATCTACCAGCTCAAGGCCGATGTCTACCATCGTGTCGTTGTTGAGCAACCTGCCACCTAGACAATTCGTTCATTACAAGTACGGCAAAGTAATAAGTTTGTGACTTGCCAAGCAACCAATTGCCACCATGGAAGCACGCAAGGTGTGAACTGATGTGTCGAATCCGCTTTGCACTGTCATAGTCAGCTAAGTAGGCATGGTTCCCAGCTATTGAAGTCTACGACATCTAGATCAATACACAAGCGCAGAGAACCTGAGAAAGTGTCAACAAACTCTCAGAAGTGTCTTGATCGAGGAATCGACGGCTGTCCTCCATGTGTCCGCAAATAGAGGGTCTACCGTATTATTCAATCGAGCATATTTGATCAAATATTCGAAATAACTATCCGAGCCGCCTCCCCATGTCTAAGGGCAAACAAGATTATTGCGAGAGGATAGCCAGTAAACTGCAAGAACTTACGACATAGCCGCCAACCGCCTCTCCGGACTTGGGGTCGACGCCTTGCGCCGGAAGACCTGGTAGAGGCGATCCTATTTGTGCAATGTGACGGGCGGATTTTTCGGCTAGTATCCTATAGGTATCGTTGCCAGTGTATTTGCTCAGTGTAGCCCATTCGATGGTTAACTAAAAAGTACGTATCAGTAAATTGAAGGTTAATTAGAGAAACAATTCACCGTTCCGGCTTCTGCAATGTTGGACTGCAAAAAAAGGGACCTTCAGCTATGTTCACTAGTTTCAGGCTGAATATAGTTACTAACAGTGTCAACGACTGGGGAATTTGTGTCTATGTCAATAAATCCGAAGGGTATATCGTTGTTCTTCGGGAGGGTCAACTCAACAGAAATACCAATGAAATTTTTGGCAGAACTCACTCCGACCCAGGCAAAAGCCAGTTTATCGGCCAGTTGCTTCGCCTTTGCGAGGAGAACGGGAAATCTACGGTCGCTCATTTCATACGCACTTAGCAAGCCTCCAACGTAACGGATAGTGGATTCAAAAACGCTAACGGTATCGGCTGTGTTCGACTTGCTGAAGTCGACAGTGGACATATGATCGACAGCTTCGGTGAAGAGATCATTTAACCCCATAATGATCTGGAAATAATAAGTGAGCAACCAATTGCTCGCGCAGAAGTACCCATGACGTGCCATCGTGTCCAAGGCATCGACAATTGTCGCGCCTAGAAGCGATTATTACTCTAGAAGTCAAGATAGTGGCACAAAATAACCACGCACCCCATCCATTGCGACCATCAAGGGCGGCTGAATTGCTTAGTTCAGCTCCAAAAAACTTCGAGTTCACGTCTACGCACTTTGACTGATGGGAGCGACCTCGTCATGTCCAAACGCGAACTTGCTACAGGACCGCCTTCTGTCAATCACTCGTTCAGCAACCGAGTTAAACCAACCTCACTGATACACCCCATAACTATCTGTGAAGATCTTCTTCACAGCATCTCTATTTTTTGTCGCGTCAATCGGGGAGGGAAACACCAGGTCTTGACTTTGCACAAGGCCGCCGAGTATAGTTTGAGGTAAGGACAGGAAAGCTCCAAGAGCAAAAATGAATGTGTGGGTGACCAACATGGACCTTGGTGCAGGGTCGGGCGGGAAAGGTAGGACAAAGGAGGGGAATGAGAAGAAAGAAACTCAAAGTTCATACCCCTTGTCCATAACTTTATATCCAGCTGACTGTGGATCCGAACAATCATGTTTGTCTTTGCCCTTCTTTGCCGTATGTTGAACTACTATTGATGACCCTGACCAGGCCCTCCCCGTGCCGTAGGCACGGATTATCAATTTTTTGGTCATTATGGAATCCTCAATTATTGTCCGATCATCTTGTGCTTTGTTTTTCTGATGAAAGACCTGGCTATCCAAGCATTGTTGGTCGTTACGCTTGATGCACCTGATTTCACAGTTAGTCCAACTTTTGTACCACTTGACAATGGAGTAATCGTCGGCCAGATTCAATGATACTACCTAGTTGCCCCTAACACCATAAGAATACGTGCAAAATAAGAGAGCTAGATGACCCGAAGGAGGATTGATTTATCGGAGGATGCCAACGGATGAGAAGTTTCCCACAGGTGTGCAAACTTGATCTTCCTCTCACACTATGGACATGGTTAAATAATTAATATAAACTAAAATTAGACATCCTAATCTACTATAGTCTCCTCAGAATTATCAATTTGTCGTCATGTTCGATCAAAAGTCGTGTGCCAAAGTGGTGTCGGTATACCGTAACCGCCCACAACCAGGAAACCCTGATGTGAAGGAATCGTTATGACAATGAGTGAGATGCCGTGATTTAACGGCTGACATTTTTCGCATGTAAGCTATCTCTCAGCCCACAAAAACCCTGGCTCTAATGTTAAGGTGATGGCTAGCTTGTATTTATAATAGAGAACATGTATCCCCATGAAAAATAGGCGCTATGCGTATCAATAGACTAGTATCTGGCTATGTATATAAATAACTTATTTTTGCCTACAGTCCTGTCGTTATTTCTGTTGAGCTGAATTTGATAGCTTTCAACTTGGTCATTGTACCCTGAAAACGCTGGAAGTACATCCTCATGAAAAATATTTTTTGTCAATAAGGACTAGGGTTAATTGGAATAAATGTGCAGGTGTGACCTCAGGGATGGGAGCATGAATGGGAGTTAGGGTCTTGAGCCAACCTCGTATTTGATGGCGACCCTTGGGCACCCGACACTCGAGTCAAGACAACAAATTGATGATGAAACTTGAATATATTTACAAGATTCACAAATCGAGAGTATCATAACAAAAGAAGTCTTCATCACGAATCGTTTCAATATGATGCCTTTTAGATCATCATCAGTATCTTATCGTCCATCGCCTTCCCAAAGAATAAAAAAGACTTACTTGGCCTTCAAATGTGATCTCATCCCATTGAAATTAAACAACGCCGGTGGTCTGTTCCTGGGACCTTCAATCCCTCGATCATGCATCCTAGACACCGTTGTCGATAATTTCACTTGAACGGCTTCCAGCAGTTCAAGATTTCTGTCCCCTGCCTCCCCGCTACATTCATCTTCAGCAGCAGCAGCAGCAGCTAACTCAACCTGCTTCGCTCTCAAACAATGCCGACACCCATAATTCTTGCTTTCTATCGCCTTCTTTCCTAGGAGAGTTAAGCCTTCTGATCCCATCAATTTTTCTGCAAGTCCGAACGTGAATGGATACCCTCCAAGGTACGAGGTGACTGTGTTAACAGAGAGCGCCAAAGAGAGTTCCATGGAATCATGTCGATGGCAATGGCCAACCTTGATATGAAGATTAGTGATGAGTCTTGCTTCATGTGAAAAAAAAGTCTTACCACGCTTCGGGAGTCAAGCATCATATGAGGATCGCAGGATGTGCATAATACAGCCAACCCAAGATCGATCATAGCAAGAGCACCGGCCTTGTCCTCACTATACTTCAATGCCTGAATGATTTTGTTCAACGCATGGATTGCCTGTGCAAAAAAAAGATTAGCAACTATCTCAGAGAAGAGAGGTGATGAGGAAAAACAAAATGACAACCCACCTTCTCATCCTTCACAAAATTACCCACGTCCCATTTTCCGTTCTTCCCTTTCATAGCCTTCCCTCCAACACTACAAACATGCTGACACGCAGCCGCAAAATCCAAGCATCCATCGTTAGTCTTTTTACCCCTGTCCTTCGCTTTGGAACCACACCGAATACACTGAAACCTAGCCATGGCCCTCTCAACAGGATGCAACACATTCTTGTTTGCGTTTTTCCACTTCTTCGGGAATCCAAGCAATACTGCAAAATCGTCTTTAGCCGCTTCGGCCCATTGCTTGAGTTGGTCGGATAGCAGACTGCGCATGAGAGAATTTGATGTCAGCGTTTGCGTTATAGTGATACCCTCTGTTATTGGAGCTGAGTGTAAGAGGCTGATGATGGGCAGTTGACGGAAGGTTGGTAGAGATGGGAGGAAGGGATACGCCTTGCTAGACCGAAGACTATTATAGAGTCTCTCAGTGTCGCTTCGATTCTTCAAGTAGGCTACTTCGGCTGCATGGCGAGTTCGCCTTTCGGAGAGCGCAAGGAGTTGCGATTCAATCTTGTCCATCATCACTCTCACGTCTAGAATCCCATAGATAAACGATAAGTGTCAACTGGCCCGAAGATGGACACATACCTGCCTCCTTCACTTTTTCCATGACTTTATTCTTTTGTTGCTGATAAAGCCCATAGACGGTGCTGTTAACCATGTCTGTGCGATCCCAACCAAACTCAGACGCAAGGTTGCTGCATCTGCGGTAGAAGAATCAGTCGATTACTACCAGGGCAAAGCTAGGACAGCAAATCAAAACATACTGTAAGTTATTGAAATCCCTGTTATTATAGTAGTGGGCCTGTCGTGCGAATTTCCACTTGTGAAGAGAGACAGTAAACTGTGATTAAGACCAAAGTCGTTAACGTTAACGTTAGGAAAGAAAGGCAGTAAAAGGCAAACCTTCATCCATCTGATTTTACGTGCGTTGACTCTTTCATATTTCTACGGGAAATATGTAGCAATTACACGAATGTTGATGGAAAGTAAATGCTTACCTTGCGGAAAGCATCATCTCGAGGAGCGTTTTTAATCCAAGCTTCTGCATCCCGCCAATCCGAAGTTCGGCAGTAATTTGTGACACTGGTCGTGGAAACTATGATGGAGTTGGATGAGCTGTGGTAGAAGAAAGAAAAGTGATTCATAACGCACAGAAAGTAAGGTCATATTCGTACGAAATTTTCACTGCGGAAGAATTTTTCATGAAGTTTTGAAATCAGAATATGAGGAACGCACTCAAACATGCGTTTGACTCTAAGACAGCCACTGCCCCTGCGCATAAATTCGAACTTTGAACTTCAGTAAGGTCAAATGTGGTGCTGTTCCATTAGTAAGCAAGAGCACAGCGATATTCAGTATTAGCAAATGCAGGAGACAGGTCAAACGTCGTACATAGGGGAACTGTGACATTGCAACTAGAAAAGAAAGACGACGACACAGCTCAGATTAAAGAGCGAAATGAACAGAGAGTACAAAATACGAACATTCTTGCATAATCTTGTCATCAACGCAAACGATGAATACATCATATTCGTTTCTTTTCCACAAGCCTACCACATAATCAGACCCATATTATACATAAAGCAGGAAGGATGCCAAACTGACCTCACAAACTCCCGAATCAAACACAAATGCTGCATACGCAGCTTCTCCAAAAAAATCTTCCGGAGGATCTGGTAAGTATACAGGTTCTCCTTCAAAATCAAATGCACAAGCTCTCCTTGCCTCCCTCCAAATGAACTGATTTGTCGTGCTCAGAAGCGTTTGACAAAGGGCTTTGCATGTGCGCGCAACAGCTAGCACGTGTTGAGGCGATCCCGTGTAAATGAGAATCTCTGATAATAGTTCGACAGGCAAAACTACCAGGGGGGAAGGTTTGGGGAAGGCATCCATGTGGAGATTAGTATCGGCGTTGGCTGTGAGAGGCTCCGTAGATCCCAGGGTGCTCGATAAAGTAGGATTACGATTAGTAGCAGTGGGTTCAATATCCAGCCGAACCCTCTTTGAAGTCTTATTAGGTGGTGAAGCAAGAATGTCGGCTAGAAAATCATCCCAAAAAGGACTTCCAGCACGTGGATCTGCAGCCGTAGTTGAGACTTGGACTGATGTTGCAGGCGGAGTCGGAGGTGCCATCTGGGTTAGTGTTTGGGTGGAAACGGATGGAACTGTAGTTGTAGTCGCAGGTGCGGCAGGTGCGATAAAACTGGTCGAAGAATCCCCTGCATCATGGCCCACACCATCTTCCACCTCATCAGAAGAGTCCAATCCCGAGGGTTCGCTGTCCAAACGACGTTTCTTGTGAGAACTCTGAGACTGGGAACTCGGCGTGACAGAATATGCCGTAGATGGCCCTGCTATCGCCTCGCTAGAACCTTGCGCTGTGGGGATATCTTCCTCTAAACGGCGTTTCTTGTTGGTAACTTTTGCCTCTGACGATGAAGGCAAAGTTTCATTGTTTTCGGGAAGCAAGACATCGATATCCGCGGTGTTGTCTGCGGCTATGGGTTCTGAAGGCGAAGAAGCTACAGATTCCATGCCCGTCTAGTGTCGTAGACTGGTCCAGAATTAAAAAGGGTTGAGTGTTGGGTTGGAGTACAAGTTCACTCGGCGGTAGCAAACCAAGGGCTTATAGAGAACCGGAAGTACTTGATTTGTCTGATTTTACATTCTCATAGTATTAGCTTGAGCTAACAGAAGGTATAGAATGTCATACGAACACGTTTTGAAGGGGTCAAGGTTACAGAGAAAGCTATATGCAAACAAGCTTCAACAAAGCTTTCACTACTCTTCAAAGCTTGGGTCCCCCCCACAAGTTCCACACAGGGCTCATCCTCATGAATTATCAACGGATCTGTCAATCGGTCTATGTACCAGTCTTGAATTTGCGGGCCAGTCAAGGATCAAAATTCATTTCGATCCTCGACACTCGTCCGAGTCACGATTCGAGTACAGCTTCTATGGCCTTTTCTCCAACAGTAAACACAACCTGATCGATATCTACCTTGAATCTGCTACGCTGCTAAAGGCTGCGGCCCCTATCTGCTAAATCATAAAAACTCTAGTTGATTGACATAATTGGCAGATTGGAAGAGCCAGGCGGCTATGTCCTGAAATATTCGACCTGTCAGTGGCCTGTTTCCGCCTCGGCCACAATTTACATCCATCCAAGCCGCTTATCTTGGCCGCAGAGATTTGACATTTGTCCTTGAAGATTCTCTCCAACTATTAGCCCTGGCAGTCTGCCTCGGTGTTGCTCCGGGTTAGCCAGTAGACGCCTAAGTACAGTCATTTGCGTCATTTTAATTTTTTCAGGTGTTGATCCGAAGGTGCCATCATTGCGTCGAGGTCCTCTTGAGGATACTTGATCCTGGATGTCAAACCTTGTCCAGCGTGATCATGATAATGACCTGTTTATCGAGGAAGCTGTGGATCGTGCGACGTATTTGCCATTTCACGCCTAGTTTAAAGATGGTGGCACAAGTCTAAACAAGCCTCAAGGGTCGGAGATGCAAAAGACAGGAACGTGAAATGTATGTTATGGCAGCTGTCCGCAACAAACAAATGGAAAAGGTATGATAAACAGTCGTAGAACAACTTGAACGCAAGGAATTGAAATGGGCAGTAAATTTCGATGCATGTCTTAGTGTACGTCAAGGACAACGTCGATGTCGGGCAGTACTTGAGTGAAAAGCTGCGTGACTTTTGCTTCTTGAAAGGGAGAATGGTGCTAGTGCGGATCTAATTAAGTGTTCTAGTACTAGCCTATTAAATCTCATCCGATAACAAGCCCTCTGGAGGTACTTACAAGCAACATTCATTCACAATGGTTGGACATGTAGCAAGGATACCGATGCCAGTGAGCGAGTGGAGCATGGAGCTCAAGTAGTCCACGCTATGGAGCAACCTGTTAGGCAACCGGAGGGGGTATGTTATAATCTTGACGTTATCCCCATTAAGGACGCTACTTCGATTTAAATAATTAAACTCCATCTACACCCCTGTCTCTCAACCACCATGTATGCTCCTTTTTCTCCTCTTTTCTTCATAATGACTAACTGGCCTATAGGTCGGACATGAGTACTGCGAAGACAGCGTCGACTGCCACCTTCGTAACGGCCATCATCTTCAACTTGGCCGTCTTTGGGATCCAATTGGTCGTTTTCACTCTAATAAGACCTTACTTCAAAGCCATATACGAACCGCGCACTTATGTTCCCCGACCTGAGTACGCATGATAAAATTGACTTAAAATTTATCTCTTACCTTTCTGATACAGGAAACGAATAAAGCCTCTATCCAATTCTATGTTCACATGGCCACTCTCTGTATTCAATGCAGACTACCGTGCCATCATATCAGCCAACGGTCTTGACGCGTACTTCTTTGTTCGCTTCCTTCGAGTCATGACCTTTACATTCCTTCCTATCTGGTTTGTCTCCTGGGCAGTCCTCCTGCCCGTCGACTCCGTCAAAACAGGTTCTCCCGGAAACTCTGGTTTGGACCTGTTCACTTTCGGAAATGTCGCCAAAACCAACCAAGCACGATATGCCGCTCATTTGATTCTCGTCTATATTTTCACCTGTGAGTTGTATCACTTTTGTTGTGTTTTATGAGTCTTGCATTTATATTCTCAATGACTAGTCTGGATCTTTTATAATATAAAAAATGAAATGCGCCATTTTCTCACCATACGCCAGCTACACTTAATTGAGCGTACACATGCAAAATCTGTGCAGGCGAACACTATCCTCGTCACAGGAATTCCCTCGAAATATCTTACTCAAGATGCCCTCTGCAAACTCTTCGATTCGCTTCCTGGAGGAGTGAAGAAGATTTGGATCAACCGGTACGTGTTTATCACCTTCGCCTTGTGCCTTATCCTTATTATCTCAAATACATTAGCAATCTCAAAGAGCTGCCGGACATTTATGACCGACGCACAGCCGCATGCGCCAAACTTGAGTCGGCAGAGACTGAACTTCTCCGCATCGCCGCTAAACGACGACTGAAAGCCGTCAAGCAGGGAACTGATGTCGAAGCCTCCAACCAAGAGTCTTTTGATGTTCCTGAATGCGATCGACCAACACACAGACTTGGTTTCCTCCCCTTTACTGGAAAGAAAGTGGACACTATCAATTGGGCACGTGAGGAAATCGTGATTTGCACAAGGCTTTTAGAGGAAGGCCGAGAGAAAATGCGTGACGACGATGAACATGGACCGTCCCTGCCTTCTCTTAGCCCTTCGACTCATGAGCTGGGGATTTCGGCTGTAGATGAGGACGGGGATCCGCGTTTGGACAAGGGTTCGACGAGTATCAAAAGAGCTGTAACTGGTATTGCTCAGGATGTTGTGAGTGAAGCGACGAAGGGTGCGGAAGAGTTGAAAGAAAGGGTGGTAGGAAAGACTGGAGATTACCCGCCCATGAACAGCGCTTTCATAACCTTTGAAAAGCAGATTGCGGCTCATTTGGCAGTGCAGGTATTGGCTCATCACGAGCCTTACAGGATGAGTTCAGTGGTTTTATTGAGTTTTCTTTCCTCGAGACCGATACTAATTTATTTGTCTCTTTTTATTGTTGTAACAGGCAATCGTTACATTGAAGTGGCACCGGATGATGTTATTTGGGCGAATCTTGGGATGAATCCTTATGAGCAAAAGGTACATTTTTTTCTTCTTCCATGTCTCGCCGTTTCCTCTACAAGTTGAGAACGTGGAATGGCATACGCCTCCTTCCTGGCATATTATTATCTTTTACTTTGGGCTTACGACACACTTCGCAGATACGTATTGCTATTAGCTACGCGGCGACCGCTGCCTTGATCATTTTCTGGTCGTTCCCTGGTACGTATCGTCTTGTCAATTATGGGTCCTTGCTCTTTCTGGACTCTTACATTCATTACACTCGTGATTCTGACTTCATTCGTCAACAGTCGCGTTTGTTGGTGTCATCTCCAACATCTTCACCGTTTGCAAGACTGCAGTCTTCCTTGCGTGGATATGCAAGCTCCCGAAACCGGTCGTCGGTATCATCTCGGTACGCCTGTTTGTTAAATCTCAACTTGCAGGAATCTTGTTCAATATCAGGGTTTCTAGGGTATTTTACCGCCTGTGTTACTCGCGGTGCTCATGATGCTGCTCCCTATCGTGCTCCGTCTCTTCGCACGCTTCGAGGGTATACCACAATACACGGGCTTGGAGCTGTCGTTAATGACGCGCTTCTTCATGTTTCAAGTTTTCGTAAGTGGTCATCTTGGGAAATCACATAAACCAAAGTTTGACCTTCGGTCTTTTTTCTTAGCATTCATTCTTGGTTGTGACTCTTTCGTCTGGAATCGTAGCCTCACTTAATTCTTTGTTGAACAATCCCACATCAATTCCGTCAATCTTGGCACACGGTCTACCACAAGCTTCGACTTTCTTCTTTACGTATGTCTGAGAATTCTAGCATGCGCTATTGAAAATTTCTCATTGATTGCTTTGTATAGATATATCCTTTTGCAAGGTCTTTCTGGTGTAGCAGGCGGATTTTTACAGATTGTGCGATTGATTATCTACTATGTCAAGCTGTTCCTTCTTGGATCTACACCGCGGTCGGTCTGGGGTGTCAAGTATGGCACAAGCAGCGTTGCATGGGGAACGACATTCCCTGGGATCACCCTCTTGGTTGTCATCAGTACGGTTTTTTCCAATTGCACAAATCAACAAAGAATTAACTGAATTCATTTTTTTTGTTATTGCAGCTCTTGGCTACTCGATCATCGCTCCTATCATTAACGGTTTCGCATGTGCCACCTTCTTCATGTTCTATCAACTTTACAAGTATCTTTTCTTGTATGTATACCAGCAACCCGCTACGACGGATACAGGAGGATTATTCTACCCCAAAGCGTACCAGCATGTGCTTGTGGGATTGTATGTACAACAGATCTGTTTGTGTGCGTTATTCTTTTTGGCGCCGGACAACAATGGGAATCACAGTTCGGTTCCAGAGGGAGCCTTGATGGTGGTGTTGATTGTGATTACCGTAAGTTTCAGTGTTTGTGGAAAAAGGATTAGAAGCGTTAACGATGGTTGGATATATTCTAGGCCGGCTTCCATGCCATCCTCAACAACTCGTATGGACCACTCCTCAAAGCTCTCCCATTGACCTTGCAAGATAGGACCTATAGCCCTCCCGTGTTAGAATCATCTGGCAAAGCCCGTGCATACTCATCCGCTGAAGACGAACCTTCTGGATCTTCTGAAAACCTCACTAAAGGGGATGTCAAGGCTTCGGATATCGCAGCACAAGAAGAGGAAGAATCTTACGGGTTCGCTCATCCTGCCGCTTCACGTCCACAGAGGATTGTATGGATTCCTAAAGATACACTTGGGTTAACGGAGGAGGAGGAGAAAGCGTGTAAGGAAGCTGGAGTTAGGATTAGTCATATCCATGCTGCGATGGATGAGAAAGGTAAGGTGGGCATTAATGGTGGACCTCCTGACCGGGTATGATCTTTTGTTGGAGATGGAATGAGGCTTTGAGTTTGCATATCATATCTTTGTCCTTGCTTGCTTGTATCTGCTCTTGCTGTTTTTTCTCTCCCTTTCTCTCTCTTGTGCTTTTCACATACTACCCATGGTGGACACCTCGGTCTTCCTTTTTTTTCTTGACAAGTCATGTAAATATACCCCCATTATGAGATACACATCCGTACATTTTTCTTTTAGCTTTTGAATCCTTTTTGAATGTTTTTTTTTGTAGTGAATCAAGCAATATATTGTTTAGCGTCAAACCTTTACGTGATGTCAAAAAACTATATTGAGTTCTTGGAAAAGGTCTATGAAAAAGGATGTCCTATATAATTTGATATGACATCTTAAGTTGTGTCTTTAAGTAATAACGTTGAAATTAACTATTTGGCCCAGAAGCAGCTCATGTCGATGAACGCTGGGGGGTTACAGCTGTATAGGCCACATATAGGCGGACTCTAACATTTAGAGTCCGCTTGCAAGCCGAGAGAAGGACAATAGCCTATTATCTCCGCTTCAATGTCCTCTCCGTTGATATCTAGCCAAACTTCAAATTCCGACCCCGACCAAGTGTGTATTTTTAGCGTTCAGGTCCGGTATGAAATTTCAAATCAGCTTGTAATATAAATCAGGGCAGGACCCCGGGCAATACCAGAAAATGCCAGATCCCGAAAATGGGGTTTTCGTCCGGACACAATTTGGCTGTTTTTGTCCGGATGGGACCTGGCTTCCTCCCAAAATTTTGGTTTTTGTCCGGATATCGGGATCTGGCCATTTTTTGGCTGAAATTTGTCCGGATTGACCGACGCAGCCTCCTAGGTGCCAAAAAATCATTTCTGGCGCTTGGAAATCCCCCAGAAGGTCATCTACGTGAAAATATAGTTAATTAACTAAATTTTGTATCGACACTCACAACAAACTCACAATGACCTCCACCACCATCCTTGAGAAATCCGCGCTTTCGAGAGAGCTGCTTACCTTTAGTTCTTTCTTGCTGCCTTGAAGTACTCGGAACCGGGTCATATCAAGTGCTAATAATTCAACAGAGGGCCCCGGAATCACGAACTTTGGTGTCAAGCAAAGATAAAAATTGAAAAGGGGGAATAGTGAGAAATTGTACCAGGATTCACCGTGAAATTTACAATCAGCCGACAAAAAGGTATTTAAAAATAGTGCTGGTGGGAAGTTATACAAATTATCCAAGATTATATAATTTATATTATCCATTGCGCCATTATAGTCCGGATAACGGATCTGGCCATTGACTTCGAGGCCAAATTTGTCCGGATTGAGACTCTGGCCTTCTCCGTTTTTTGGCCAATTTTTGTCCGAATTGGACCTGGCCTAAACGTCAAAATGTATCAAATCTTGTCCGGATAGGGATCTGGCATTTTCTGGTATTGCCCGGGGTCCTATCAGGGCTTAATTACATTCTAAGGGTTTAATGCATTTAGTATGTTTAATTAAACCTTAATCAACGTTTTATTTAAGTGCTAAGGTTTAATGAAAAAACATTACCGGGGATAGTACTAAGTAATTACAGCTATTTGCGAAATGGTAGACGTTTTGGAAAATTTCTCATCTGCGCCTTTGTTTACGGTAAACAACCAGATATAGTATAGCGCAAAGAAACCGTGCCTCAATTCCTCATTGCTCCACTTCCCCCCACCGTGCGTGAAAATCAGCATGTCATCGCAATATATTGATTGTTGACCCTGTTGGTGACAAGGAGCCTATACTAGATGTGAATAGTGCAGCCACTCCACTGCTTTCCACTCATGCGCATCAATTCTACCTAATTATGGGTATTTATACAAACAAAGGCGCACATGAGAAATTTTCCAAAACGTCTACCATTTCGCAAATGGGTGACTTTCCATAAGGCTAACTTGATTTCTTCAAATCTAAACCTTAATTTCGGAGTTCAAAAGTGTACCTGGCAACGAATATTTAGCGGTTTTCTAAACCACAACGACCTGACATAAAACAAATAAATTATTTAACTTGAATCCAGATTTGGTTATCATCAGATAGGTGTGACGGTTATCTACATCGTTCCAGTACTATGGATGAAGAAATGGCCACTTTCTGTTCATGCAGGAGACTGAGGAGTGCGAGGCTGAAGAATTCAATGCTCACCTGGCCACAGCACTTATCACATGAGCAGATGTGGGCCGATTTCTGCACAATGAACAGCAAAATCCAACACAAAATTACCTCTGCCGTCCCCAGCTCTTGCGAAAGGCACGGGCCTGAGCCTTCAGGGTCCAGGGTACAGTCGAGCTGGCTGCATGGAACAGCGCTGGTAATGGGGGAGAGGTGCTCTTGTCGGCGCGGGAGGGACGAAAAGCACAAAAACGGCAACGGGACGGGACCCGAAGAGCCTTATTTGGGCGTTGATGGATTCAAGAATCTGGAGGAGGGGTCGATACCCTCTCTCCAAATTTAAGGTTTAGAAAGCTCTTGAAAAACGCCACCTGACAGGTCTAGTACCAGATTAGGACGGTATCCATACGGCACTTCGGCACAGGACCCTACCTGTCAATAGTTTAGAGTTAGAAATTCAAGTTAGCCTTATGGAAAGTCACCCAATAGCTGTAAACCCTTAGATATATATTATCAATACTCTTCGCTCCGGTTAACAAAGAAACCGTGGCTAGTGTTTCCTAACTTTCCTTGCAGAGTCGTTCATCCATTCTCCTGGAGCATGAATTCTGCAATGCTACTAGCGTCAGATGTTTATTCTTTGGTGGAGCACAGTCACGCCGTGGGACCTTTCTGACCTCATTATACAAGCCCAAGCCGCCGAATGGTTCGAGTACTTACTCTAGTTTATTTATTCTAATGATGATTGGGTACAGTTAAGAAGCTCTGCACCTGCGCAAATTGAAATGGCGTGGTATTTCGCCATGCTTTCTACACAGATTCTGATGTATAACCGGAAGGAAATCCAATATTCATCGTCGTCTTCTGAAATATCATCAAATCTCAACTAGTGCGACAGCCACGATCTCCGCGTCACTTCCTCCCTTCAAATTTATATAGCAACTCATGGTTTTTTCTCCTTCCTCATGCTCTATCCTGCCGCGGAGTTTATGTATATGTATTCACTAAATATCTATCTATAAATGGGTCCTTGTCCCGAACTACGGTGTACTGGTCAAAAACGAGGTATTCAATTTCCAGAACCAGGGCATCATACATATGTTTTTTAGATCCATGTTCTACATACTATCAAATTTCATTGATTATAATCTAAGGTGGCACTAGATAGTGCTTGACCTACATATCCTACATATGATACGACCTGTACGCCCTGCATTGGAAGTGATCGGATCTAGTAGATCTCACTCCGCTCACCTCTTCGAAAACTCATTCACAATGGGCCGACATAGCCGACGTGCGGCAAGCTGCCGGGATGGTTAGCAAAGTAGAAGCAGCAGAGGAAACGGAGAAAGCCAGGAAGCGAGAGGAGTATGCGATCATCGGTTGTGGCTGTAAGAACAAGGAGGAAGTACGGAAGCTCCATCATGCCGTCAAAGTGGGAACCCGAGGGTGATCGGGGAGGACCCTGGGCAATAGGCCTGTTGCCCAGGGTCCTGATCGGGGAGGACACCCGGGATGCAGGCATATGCAGGGTCCACTCGGGAAACCTAGTCCTGTTCCAAGACCAAAAAAAGCCCGATGACGATGAAACCGAGGAGGAAGAACTTATCAGCACTTTCCAGATTGTCGAATTTCCGACTATCCTAAAGTTGGATACACTAGTGCCAGCACAACTTACAAGGTGCCGATTTGCAGATTCTTCACATATTGCACTCCGAGGCCGATTTAATTTCACTGTCCTACTGGTACCGTTGACCGGGTGTATGACCTCTGCATTCATGAGAGCGAGGGGATATCTATGAGGCGAGACATGGCATTGACAAATTCCTTGGAAGCTTAGAAGCTTGTGATATCATATGTTGTGATTCTGGGTATCCGACTGGGCGGTTGTCCACGATCGCCGTGTTTTTGTCCTCGTATCCCGTGGTTCCGATACAAAAGCGATGAATTATGTCATGTCTTATGATAGCGAGCAGCATTCCTCGACGTCGAAAATATGTCAAGCACTTGACGTTATAACCTAATATGGTGCTGGTGGCAGTGCCCAAGTGATCGGATTTGTATGTTCTCCGCCCATTTTCGGCAAACGTCGTGAGAATCCCAAAAGTTTGGACAATCCCCAGTTATTTAAAAGCCAACTTACACCCAAATTGAACTCTTCAGAAATTCAGATTCTACTACTATGGCAGCAGTTACTACAGTCACTTTTGTACGTTTCCTTTTCATTTCTTTCTGTTTCTGAATGGGAACCTTACTACTATTGCACCAAAAAATAGATCAGGCATGGAGAGAGCGAGGATAATGTGGTATGTACTCATAACTTTGGGGATACCATGTTGGTTTTGGGACACCTCTTTCTGAGATACATGGCTTGCTTTTTTTTTCTCTAGAAATGCATTTGGGCTGGATGGAGAGATTCACCGCTTTCAGAATTCGGTACGGTTATTACTCTCTTTTTACATACAAGCCACTCAATTTCCTTTATACCTACATAGGCAGAAAAGTGTGTATTTGGTGTAGTTAATCACCGAACGATGAGAGTAATATTTTTTTATTTATTAGCAAGCTCAAGCTCTAGGCCGTTCTTTGTCCTCCACCCATTTCACTCACTGCTATGCCTCTCCCCTCCTCCGAGCCCATACCACAGCCCAACTCATTCACGATTATCAACCCTACCCCAAACCTCTTCTTCAGTTAAACCCTAATCTCCGAGAACAAAACTTTGGTATCGCCGAAGGCCATCCATGGACCCTCGAAACATTCCCAAACGTTCCCCTAACAGAACTTTACCAACAAAAAATATTCCCTCCTCTTTTTGAGGCGCATGAAAAATTCCCAGAGGGAGAAAGCTTACAAGACCTAGCTTTACGTGCCGAAGTGGCGATTAGGGATTGTGTTTTGCCTCATATTTCAATACCGTCGGATTCGGATAACTTGAAGCGGGAGGAGAACGGAGTGGTGGTGCCGGCGGTACATATTGCGCTTGCCAGTCATGGAGTTTGTATTGCAGAGTTGGTAAGCGCCTTGTTGAAGTTGGATCCGGAGGCGAAGTGCGATGGGAACTATTATGAATTGATGAATACGGCTTGGATGAGGGTGGAAATTCGTGTGAGGGTAAGATTTCTCTCTTTATCTCTCTCCTTTCAGACGACATTCTGATTGCTTCTTGTTTAGGATGGACATCATGGTCCTATCGATCCCGCACATCCTCCACCGCTTGAAGTGCGTGTCACTCATATTAACCAGGAAGACCATCTTCAATCTCTTGTTCGTATTTTTGAAATCCTTCTTTTATGAAATATTGACTTCTCTCTCATTTTTTTTGAACAAAAAGGAAAACAGTTCTACATTCCACGTAGAGCTGGATGGACTCAATGAAAAGACCGAAGCCTTCTTTGGAGCTAGTCTTGTTACACTTGCACCTCAGAAGAGACACGATGACAAAGTCGATGAAATCTCAATTTTCTGATTTCTCGGAACAAACAAACCTCATGCATATAGTTCATTTTTTTTCCTTCTGCCCAATAGATTTTTTCGTCATCCAATAGGGAAATACATACTTAGACTTAGATACAATGTACATGTACATAGCTGCAATTGAACGTAACTTATCGCAGGCTTAAAGAAAAAGGTTGATTGTGCTGTCCTTTCGAAGGGGGTCCGTTCGGATATGCCCATCCTGATGCTGAGCGACTTCTTCTATGTTTCAACATACGTTGAACAACTCTAGGTTCTGGTATTTTGCTGATTTCGTCGTTCATGGATCCAACGAGCATGGGCGCGCTATGGTTACGCGAGTGACGAGTATCATAAATTTCCGGTGTTGTATTTGGTTGTAAATGGGATAACGGTTTATATAAATTTGGACCGCCAGTGGTAGTGGGCTCGGGGCGGATAGCGTACATGTCAAGGAACTCGCGAGGAGTGAGTATTTCTTGGCCGGTTGGTATGGCAGGAGGCCTATCCAAACTGACATCATTATCTGTGAAGGGCTGGGGAGCGACAATGATGTATGGTTGATCAGCACAAGCGAGGTAGACAGACTCTGTTAGAGCAGGACTATCTGCTGTTGGCGGACGAGGAGGTCGTACTGGGCGAGTTTCACTTTTAGGCGTACCAGGGTCAGGTTCAGAGTCCGAGGCAAAAGAAGGTGGGTATTCTGAAGAACAGATAGAGAACTTTGAAATGGGTTGCTTGGGCCAGGTCTCGGGGATAATGTTGCCGGGATCGTGCTTCGGGAAAGCAGCTTTTTCTGTGGCGTCGTCCATGAACACAAAGTCAGCAGAAGAAATGGGTGAGGTGTTCCATGCAGGCACCGGACGACGCATAAATTTCTTGGAAGAAACGGGTAGATTGTTGTCGACCTTTTTACCGCAGAGTTTGCGGATCATACGAGGATCCAAGAGGAAGAAGAGAAGCAGGGCGAGAAAGATGACACCTGCGATTACGGAACCAAAGACGACAAGACGATGAGTACGCAATCTGGCACCGCGTTGGAAGTCATCGAGAGTATCTTGGGGAGTATCGGTTGATGTTGAGGCGATACTGCTCTGTACCGGGGTTGGAGGCACTACAAGGCCTTTTCCAAGCGAAGGCGGGGTCACCTTATGCAGTGGAGTCGGCATAGCAGAAGGCTTGACAGATCCAGATCCAGACCCAGTCACAGTAGCGGTGGCCAAAGCTCGAGTCATAGCCATGAAAGCCTCAGTAATAGGAGCAAGCTGCGGTTTCGAAGTGTCCAATGCTGGATTACGGAGGGAGTTATCAAACCCATAGACGGTGACAAACTTAGTATCAGCTCTTTCCCAGAGATTGGATGGTGCTGAAGCTAAAGTTCGAACAGGAGGCGAAGCAGGAAAGGCTTTCACAGTCGCCGAATAACAGATATGTAGAAGGAGGCAGAGAAAGAGGTTGGAACGCATAGTTTGTAAAGGAACGGGAGTGCCGTGTGGGCTTGTAAGGGGAGAATGTAGGTTGTGGCTGTCCAATGAACAGAATAATCAAAGTTCACAAATCTTATAACGAGTCTCAGTGGCTGACAGCCTTCAGAGATAATATGGACAAATAAAAGCCTCCTTACTTCACACGTCCAACCACGTCCATTTCACGATACGCAGCAACGAACACGCGTCAATTAAAAGCGCCTTGTTAAACGACCTCAAGCTCGTCAAGCTTGACATCTACAACCAAAAGGACATCCCTCCTCCCCCATGTCTATTGACCCCTACCATGCAGTGCAACGAGAAATAGAGGCTTCGCTGCAATCAGCAGCCCAGCTACAATCTTCATATACTCGAATACGAAGTATGGCCAAGGAGGGCAGTGAAGAACTGATGTGGGCTCGTAACGAGGTGCGTAGTTCGCGTTATATGGCGGGTTCTTATTTGGATATTAGATCTCTTTTTGGTTTGCGAATTTAGCTCAAAGCAACGCTAGCTTCATTAGAAGCTGACTTGGAAGATCTAGACGAGAGCGTCAAGTCTGTCCAACGTTTCCTAATATATATAACATTTCTAATGCATCGACTTGCCTTTTACTTGCCTTACCTAGGATCGTAGAGTCCACCGACGCACGAATGTTTGGACTTGACGACGCAGAAGTGCAAAAACGGCGGCGGTATGTTGGCCACGTTCGGAAAGAGATACAGGTGGGTTTATCTGTCCTATTTCAATTGTCAGGGGGCAGCCTTTTTTTCTTTCTCCATAATTATCTATCCTTTCGCAAACTGGAAGGAAACACCATATGGAACCTTTTCACTGATACTAAATTTTGTCTTGCCCTTCTTTTTCTTTTTCTAACAATGTTATTACAATGCCTGATCATTACCCTTCCTCTGCAAGTCCAGAAGATGAGAGGTCTGGTCTCAGACTCGCCTCCACTTGATGAGTACCTGCAACCCTCCGGGTCAGGTACGCATGTCCCTCCAATAACTCCACGTGCTGGCCCAGGTTCACCATTCTCAGCCCGGTATGGCGAAGATCATCAAGCTGCTTGGGCGAAGCAAGAACAACAGGTCAGCATAGAGCCCAATTTGCCTTTACCGGCTTGCTCATTTATTTATTGGGGGGGTCTATATAGATGATGTTAAGAGAACAAGATCATACAATGGATTCAATAGCCGGAACACTACATACTATCGCACAGCAAGCTAGTTTGATGGGAAATGAGATTGAAGAACATAACGAGTACGTTTAATCTCGCCGAATGATATGAATAATATTAATTCTGGCCTCACCCCTACCTTTATTTTTTTTATTTGATAGGATGCTAGACGACCTGGAACAGAACGTAGACAGCTCTGAAAACAAAATGAGTAGCGCTATGCGTCGCATGCGTAAATTCCTGCGCGATTCTGAAGACTCTAAGAGCAATTGGTGTATCATCATACTCATGATTGTTCTCATGGCACTACTACTCGCTGTCATCCTGGTATAGCATTGGCGCATTTTCGAGCGTTACGTTCATCCACCTCAGTTCTATTTATCTGGGACTCTTTTTTATACATCCTTCATCTTACCCTACTCATCATACCTTTTTTCTTTCGGTTTTCGAACTCCCCGACATATCTAGGCATGGGCTCAGTTATATACAGCGTACCGATTATGTATCTACACAAATTAAATTTCTAATAATTACGAGAATTTTTTTCGGAAGTGTTGTTGTTTGCTTGTTTCGGAGGCCATCTTCCATTCAACAATTAGTTATCTCTGCACAGAAATAATCTCCCAGGGCTGCAATCCCAGCCTTCCAGTCAAAAGTAGATTTACTTTGCAATTTTTGGCCTTTTTCACAGATCTCTAATTGGCATGATTATTGATAGTGTAAATATTCTAAAATTTCCAAATCACAAGCTTGCATCAAAACAGCCCTTAACTAGCCTATATAGGTCAAATATAGGTAATAGGTTGTGATCAGTCTCCACAGTGGAGTAGTTGTAAGCAGTGCCAGTTACCATATATGATTGAACTTGGGTGTGGAGCCGTGGCTACGCCCAGCATTACGAGTCCCCTCGCCTTCACACTCCACTACACTCCAATGCTAGCCTCGATAGCCACTACTATTTTTGGGTGATTGTCACAAACAAAGGCACACAATGCGAAAATTTGAAAATGTCTACAGATATGAGAACAGCTGTAATAAAAAAAAACACCTTTTATTAAAATGTGGATAAAGTATGACATGAAGCTAGCATAGTTCAGAATATGGCCAGTGATGACCCATCCAGCATCCATATCTCATCCATTATCCATCCCATGAACAACAACATCAACATCAATAAAACCCAAACATCCATCCAACAGTATCCTGTACACACTCCACTCTCCCAATACAAGACATTGTTGGGTGCCTGGCCCTTACATTCCTGTTGTACACTAACCTTTTTGTTTCTGTTTCAGACTGTTCCTTATTTCATTTTATTGTTTTGTATTAAGGGTGGGTGACATCATGTGACATTTGGCATGGCACATTGAACATAAGTCCATAGTTATAATAATGAATACCCTCATGCAATTATAAGGGTCCACTGGACCACTGCTAGGCTGAGTAAGCTTGTAGACCAGTATGTCACTGGCACTTTATTATGTGACGCTGACACTTACTAAAGATGACTAAGTGTACATTTTTGGAGATTCTCCACAGAGTTAGAAAGAATAGTTTCTTCTTTTAACACATCTGAATACAAATATGTTCACACTTGGATCATCACTATACTGAGCTGCTACTATTTATTACTGTCCTTATATTCATGCATTCAAGCCCCAATTACTCTGCCTCATTATGGTATGTCCTTGCTTGGATGTTCTGCACTTTCTTCCTCATGTCCATGACTTGAACCTCCAGCTGCTCTGCCTCATTCCATCTTCCCTGTTCACAGTATATGACTGCTAGATTTGACATGCTGATGAGGGTGTCTGGATGTTCCGCTCCAAGCCCTTTCCTCCTCATGTCCATGACTTGAACCTCCAGTTGCTCTGCCTCATTCCATCTTCCTTGGTCATAGTATGTGCTTGCTATATTTCCCATGCTTATGAGGGTGTCTGGATGTTCTGGACCAAGCACCTTCTTCAATATGTTTAGGACTTCACCCTCCAGCTGCTCAGCCTCATTCAACCTTCCTTGTTTACAATATGTTTTTGCTAAATTTCCCATGCTTTTGAGAGTGTTTGGATGTTCTGCCCCAAGCACCTTCCTCAATATGTCCATGGCTTGAACCTCCAGCTGCTCTGCCTCATTCCATCTTCCTTGATCACAGTATGTGCATGCTAGATTTCCTATGCTCATGAGGGTGTCTGGATGTTCTATACCAAGCACCTTCTTCCTCATGTCCATGACTTTAACCTCCAGCTGCTCTGCTTCATTCCACCTTCCTTGTTCATAGTATGTGTTTGCTAGATTTCCCATGATTATGAGGTGTCTGGATGTTCTGCACCAAGCACCTTCTTCTTCAAGTCCATGGCATGAAGCTCCAGTTGCTCTGCCTCCTTCCATCTTCCTTGTTTATTGTATATCCTTGCTAGTCTTCCCATGCTTATGAGGGTGCTTGGATGTTCTATGCCAAGCACTTTCTTCTCCATTTTCATGACTTGAACCTCCAGCTGTTCTGCCTCATTCCATCTTCCTTGATTGAAGTATGTGCTTACTAGATTTCCAATGCTTATGAGGGTGTCTGGATGTTCTGCACCAAGTACTTTCTTGCTCATGTCCACAACTTGAACATCCATCTGCTCTGCCTCATTCTGTCTTCCTTGTTTATGGTATGTGGTTGCTAGATTTCCCATGGCTATAAGGGTGCTTGGATGTTCTATACCAAGCACTTTCTTCCTCATGTACAAGACTTCAACACCTAGCTGCTCTGCCTCATTCCACCTTCCCTGATCATTGTATATCTTTGCTAGATTTCCCATGGTTATGAGGGTTTCTGGATGTTGTACACCAAGCACCTTCTTCCTCATCTCCATGATTTGAACCAACAATTGCCCTGCACTGTTCCAGTCTCCAGTCTCCTTCATTACCAGCACAAAATTGGTCCATTTATCATCATAACATTGAACAAGTCCTATCTGTTTTCCATACAACTCATTTGCCTTGATATGTGGAAAAATCATCTGTCGCAATGCATAATCCTGACTTGTAAATCTCCAAGGAATTGCACAGGACAAGATTATGCCTCCCATCTCACATACCCTTTGCTGCTCATATTTTGCCATTTGCTCACGACTCCAGCAGTGTACCAAAGGATGAACAGACAATGTTTCAGATGTTTGTCCTCTTTTCATCAAGGAGACAGAGAGAAGGACACTAATCCCTTGTCCAAAGATAAAATCATGTCCAGCAAAGTGATTGCCTGGGGTAACTTTTCAGCTACTTCACCATCAATAACATATTTCCTGTAGGGCTGCACGCCACTGCCATAGCTATGTGTTAGGGCAACTGCAACGCTGACTTAGTCAAGCTAGCAGGGGATCCAAAGTTAATAATATTTCAAAGGGATATCTACAAGTGACTCACCTAGCAGGGGATCCAAAGAGGAAAGGATGGGATCCCTGCTAGGCTAAGGGGTATTTAAGTACTAATATGGACATAACGGAGATATAAAATAAATAAAGGGATGATATGATAATAATTAATTAATTAATTAAGAAGTGGTGTGATGTGAAAAATAAAAATAAAAGATGGAGCGAACCAGAGGATTGGAGTCGGATTGGAGTTATGGAGTTCTGGAGTAGACCAGTGATGGAAGTGGAGTTGGATGGAAGGTCGGAGGTCGTCGGAAAGGCAGGATGTATGATTCTGCGATTGAGGTTTGGGTTGAAGTTGGGTGTCCCCTAACACTATGGGCATATGGCCGTATATTACGGCTACTGTCCACATAGGTAAGCTACACTGTAACAAGCTGAACGGCCAGCGAACGCATACAGTGTAGTCGTCTTACTCCATTCGGGCGAACACCTTGTATGCCTTGCGTGGCAGCTACACTGTATTCGTTTGGATCGGTTTGAGCGAATGGCTGACAGCGGGTGAAACCGATCGGCACAGAGGTTGCAGCTTTTGACACACTAGCCGCTGCGGGTGGAGGACAAGAAACACGGATAGTATTGACAACTGACTGTGAGGTGATACCTTGGATAAATGAGTCACAGCAATGTACGACACTACAATGGATTCATATCATACATCACACGTCAAAGGGCGGTAAAAATCAGGCCATGTAGTGGGTATAGAGGTGATGATATATGATGACGGGTCCGGCATAATAGAGAGCTGACTGAGCTTGATGTCACTATTGACCCGGCTCGGCAGTCCACAGCGGCAGCAAGGAAGCCGAGTGACTGACAACATTGTGTGCTGAACCGGGCTGAGTTGTGCTCCGGCACTTTTGCAATAACACCTGTAGGCACATTATGTATTTAATGGTAAGAGCTGTGTCATCCGTTCTACCGTATGGGTGCAGAGGATCTGACAGACTTGAATCCATTTTGGTAGGAATACAAATAGTCTAACATTGAGTCGTTACCAATGATACAAATCGAATCGGTAAATATAAATGATAGAGAGATGCCGGTTCGGGCACATGTGGTAGCTTGAGTGCCGAACCAGGTCAATGTGGTTGCGGCATGTGAATGCGGGTCATGCCATTGCGGCATGGCAAAGGTGCTGCAGCTGAATGCAGGTCATGGCACTGCAGCATGGTAAAGATGCTGCATGTGAATGCGGGTCATGACAGTGCCGCATTCCAATGCGGGTCATGGCCTTGCGGCTGTGAACACATGCCGATAACAGTGCCGATCCGGGTCAACAACATTGTGGGAGGTGGAAAGGTGCTGCAAAAATCTTCTGATTCCATGAAAATGTGCACTCCGTTGGATAGTCAGTACATGACATAGATTACACCACACTTATTTAACATTCATTGTCAGTAGGGACCAAAAAAATAAACGACCCGCCTAGCCACCTACATATGCTGCTGCTTCGGCAAGCAGATTATCCATGAGATAAGTGCCGAACCGGGTTCATGGTGACCTCGGCAGCTTTAGAGCATATGTTTGAGTCCGTTTATAGGTCTATTGACTTCTGCCAGTTCGGGCACACAGGATGCGGAGTAAACCATGATGCCCGAGCGGACACCAAGAAACAGGTTTATTACAAACAATACATCCTGAACATATGAATTATACATTTGATCTATGTATCCGCACTTCATTCCTTGCCCCATTGTCCATCCTTGAGAACAAAATCGTCCAAATCCCATGAATTGATTGCCTTAATGACGGGGACAAGCTCATGGGAGATGACCTGGTGAATTCGTTGTTTAACGGCTGCAAAAGAGCGTGCTGCCGAGTCGGCCATCTTGACCCGTTCCACCTCAGCCATGTAGAGATGGTGAGCAGCGTCTTTATAGCTAAGACCCAATTGTTGTGCCAGGGCCTTGATCTCTGCATGTAGCATTGATACTTCTCGATGTGTCAAACTCTGTGTGGGTTCAGAGGCTCAGATTGACCAACCATTACAACAACTGCCTGTACTCACTGGGTCAAGCGGGGTCCTGACCAGCCCAGTTGCTATAGCATTAGATGGCTGGTCATTCAGGTTCCGTGGCTAAGCGGCAATTAGTAGGAGTAGCGGCAATTAGTAGAAGTAGCAGCAATTGGTAGAAGTAGCGGCAATTGGTAGAAGTAGCAGCAGTGGGTCACAATAGCGGCAGTGAGTAACAACGGCGGTATAAATCATTGTTGTTGTTGTATATAAACACCAACCAGAGAGCAATGGACTAGTCTTTAAGTCAAAAGCCTCCCTGTTGTTCGTTTAGGGAAGGTATAACCTTAGACTTGTATCACACAGAGGTAGGGAGTGAGGATAGAGATGAGAAGGATGAGGATGAATGAGGAAGAGTCTTCAGTAAAACTATAGCAGTTGACAGTGGGTTGACAGTAAAGGACTGAAAAAGCGAACTCAGAGGGGTTAAGGAAGAGGATGAGGAAGAATAAGAGGGAGTCTTCAGCAAGACTATAGTAATTGACAGTGGGGATAGATTGACAGTTAAAGGCAGAAAAAGCGAACTTGAGGAAGGAATTCACTGGAATTCCACTGAGATGATGATTGTTGGGGGGTAAGAATGAATTGAACTGAACTACCTATCCTGGTACAAAAGAGCAGTATTTATACCTAAGGATGAGGCTATGTAAAACAAATAAAAAAAGAAAGAAGTACACACTGTCAGAAGAAGAATGAAGAAAGGACAGCTGCGAGAAGAAAAGAACAATGGAAAAGAAAAAGAACAATAAAAAGATCTGTAAAATGTCAAAGTGCGAGAGAAAAGAAGAGAAGGCAGTGTACATAGTCCAATAGCAAAAATATATCGACTCCAAAGGCGTGTGGTCATGTCAAAAATGTGAAAGGTCCTGAGTCAACACTTGAAAGACGCAGCCTTGTTCCCGAGAAAATACTACTTGCCCATGATCCCATGTCGCGCAGCCTTGATAACACTTGACACTCTGTGAGAATAATCCTCTGCTGCTGATTCATCTGCAATTCCTGCTTAGTCGTGATCCTCCTGGACTTCCTAAATTGTCATAAAGAGGGTGGGAAGGCTTCAGGTACCGTGTGAATGATGGTTTTGGCAGTGAATGATAAGATAAGAGGTAGATGAGTGAGGATAGGGGACTGAGTGCGATCCAGGAGCAAGGTATAGCAAGATAGATAGCTGAGGCAAAGACTTGTGGGTCCATAGCCACAACAACAATGACAAAGCCTTTGACATAATGGGAGATGTAGCTGATGCGTCCATAAACGGGCCGTTCTTGAAATGATGGGCCATAGATGTGATCAAATGCGAGCTGATGACCGATGCAAATAGTAGATTGATCGCTTTGTTGAATCGCTAGCCAAGGAACGAACAGATGGTAGATGTTAAGGAGCATGTCGATGGTGTAAATAATGGATAGCATAGTGGAAGTCATTAAGGATATGATGAGCGATGAGGATGATAACGTTGAACAAATGATTTTGTTGACCAGGAACGCGATTCAGGGCTGCTTCCAAAATAGGTAAGTGAATTCAAAGTCCGCTTATTTTCATGATGGCAACTTTTAAGCTTTGTTCTCATGCTACCAATCAGTATTGGTGTGCGATACCGGGCCTGGGCTACAGTTGCCAAACTCAATGATTGTATATCGTTGTATAGCCACATTTATCGACAGTGCCGACTTGCAATGGTCCATCTAGGTGCCGATCAAGAAACCTTGGACCAATTTCAAGTGCTTCAGAGAGCGGATGTCAGTGCTAGCACTATTATTCTTGATCCCAACCATCCCGGTGCCTCGTCTGTCCGCCTTTCATGGATCTGGAAGACAGCAATTGACCGAATGCCGCAGTTGGCTGAGTCACTTCGAGAGTGTATGTCATTTCTACTTAACATGTTGTTCAATTAACTGACTTTGCTTTAGTCCAACGTGTGCATTGGTTGAGAGCCAGGGCACAAAACAACAGGTGGAATGAAGAACACATCTTAGTGGGAGGTCTTTACTGTCCCCCACAAGATCTGATCAGATCTGAGCACATTTTGGGGGCATTCTGAGCAGATTCTGAGCAGATCTGAGCAGAATAGAAACTATATACCCCTGAAACCTTAACAAAAACTCTAACCAAACCTTAACCAAACCTTAACCAAACCTTAACCAAACCTTAACAGAGCTATCTATTTTCTCAGATCCACTTGGATCCGCTCAGATTCTGATCAGATCTGATCAGATCTGGTGGGGACAGAAAATTACTGAGGTATCTATTTTCTCAGATCTACTTGGATCCACTCATATTCTGATCAGATCTTGTGGGGGACAGAAAAGTACTGCTTAGTGGGATATGAGATGCTGTGGTCGGTGAGATATTTTCTTCACAAGGCAAAAGTTTGGAATGAGTGCCACATGGCTGCTGCAGGTAATGCCGGAGCAGATGCATATGCCGCAAGGCAGGTTGCCCGCTGGCGTAACATGGCAGCTGCTGCTGATCAGCTCTTTCAAACATTGAATCCAAATTATGTAACTCCTATCATGTGAATTTTTTTAGTGTCGTTCAATCTGATGTTGTTGTTCAATCTGATGTTGTTGTTCAATCTGATTCTCATCATCTTGCCAATACCAATCATGTCCCACCCTGTGAATCTCTTAAACATTTATGATCTTCAAGACAGTCCCTATCGACTAGATTCACTTTGTATCCAAGAGATCCTCTACTACTGTGAAGCCCGGTTCTCTGCCGCACTGCGTGCAATTGCGAGAGCCGGTCCTCCCAAAGAATTTTTGCTGATGGAGTGTTTCCTTGATGAACTAGTAAGCGTCAATCAGCTCTTTCATACCAGTAGATTTTATGTAGTGGCAGATTTTCTGTTTATCCTTTGTTGGTTTGGCAATGGTGATGGGCCAGTCGGTACAAATCCCAGTTGTGATTCGATCATTAGCTCAAAATTATGAGTTTACTACATCGGCAGCAAAGAAGTTCGAGTTAGATGCCAACATATTGGAATATTTGGAATCGGGCATTGTCGATGTACCAGGTGGCCATATCCGGACCTTCTTCATCGATTGGTGGGATCAAGGGAAGACTCCAACACAAAGGTCTGGCATATTTAGTATGCAAACAGTCTCAAAGTGCCTGGAATTCCACAACCAGGAGATTGAACGGGTTGACCATCACCCCGCAGAACATTCCATGGCAGAACATGCTGCGGCCCCGCAGCCTGCCACTCGTCCGGTAGACTCTCGTCCGGCTCCAGGCCAAAAGCCGTCCACTCCACTCAGTCCGGATGGATCACATCGTCTGAATAAGCTGCATTATTGCTGGCATCACAAGATTTGGGATGATGAAAAAGGAGGTCATTGCCCACAATGCCGTTTGTATCGGGCAGCTTCACTGGGGTTAATGGATGATTTGCACGGCCTTCAGAACCTGGTGGATTCAATGGAAACAACACACCAGGCTGAACGCGCCCTCTCGGTCCGGCGGGCATCAGGCTTCAATCTGTTCTTTGAGGTGGCCGTTGTAAAAGATGTCAATGGACCTGAGCCGGGTGCGGCATCCTCAGTAGCACCATGCCCAACCCACGTTGATCCCTCAAGAAAGTGGACCTGGGGCGTAGATTTAAATGAGAAGGATCTAATTGACATGGTTTGGGCTGCAGACCGAGGTTTTGTCCTTCCACATTTGGGATACGACGAGAGCCTCATAGATTGCGATTTGCCTTCCGATTCGGCTGGCCCAAACAAGAAAGTACACCAGCAGTTAGACAAAGAACTTTTGAATCCACCACAATATGAGCCCCTCAGTGCAGACATTTGAGTCGACCGAGAACTGGAACCGTCTGAGATCCCCCTCTCATTTTGTTCTTTTCCGCTCCATGCCGGTGGTTATGAAAATCCTACCAGTCATGCTCCGATCCTAGCGGGCAAAGCGGCAGACAGGATGTGGTTATCTCCCCCTCCCGCTGATTATGTCCAGCCTCCACCTCATCCAGGTTTGATATTTTAACTTAGTCTTTCTCCTTGCTTACTAATGCCAACTGCCGCTGCACGCACATCAGGCAATATCCTTCCAGCCGATTCAAGTATAATACCGACAACAGTTTTCATTGATGATTCAGACAAGGACATGTCACATATTCCCCCCCCATTGACTGTATCCATCAACAATAACTCAGAGAATGATGCAACAGGACCACCCGATGATGTATTTTTTGACCTGGAAAGTCCAGTTGACTCGCTTGCGGACATGGTATCGGGAGAGATTTTTATACCATCAGACGAGGATGACGATGATGCACAAGATATGATATCTGAGGATATATTTGTCCCCTTGGATGATGATCAGGATGGGGACGATACCATGTTCCAGAATTTTTCTGAAACTTTTATCCCTGAGTCGGATGGTGAGGAAGGAGCAGCGGCATATGGCCTAACGGGCTCCTCTCACTTGGGCCCATATACTGCTGCCCATTTTGCCAACTTTGATGACAACTGGTTGGGCGAGTAGTTTATTTTTTTGTAGCTTACTGATGATGTTAAATAAGTGTCGTGTAATCTATGTGATATCCTGACTATCCAACTGAGTCCACATTTTCATGGAGGGGGATCAGAAGATTTTTGGGGCACCTTTCCACCACCCACAATGGTGTTGACCCAGATCGGCACTGTTATCGGCACGTGTTCACAGCCGCAAGGCCATGACCCGCAGTGAGATGCCGCACCATTACCATGCCGCACTGTCATGACCCACATTCACATGCAGCATCTTTACCATGCCGCAATGCCATGACCCGCATTCAGCTGCGGCACCTTGACCATGCCACAGTGCCATGACCCACATTCAGCTGTGGCACCTTTGTCATGCTGCAATGGCATGACCCGCATTCACATGCCGCAACTGCATTGACCTGGTTCGGCACTCAAGCTACCACATGTCCCCGAACCGGCATCTCTCTATCATTTATATTTACCGATTTGATTTGTATCATTGTAACGACTCAATGTTAGACTATTTGTATTCCTACCAAAATGTATTCAAGTCTGTCAGATCTTCTGCACCCATATGGTAGAACGGATGACACAGCTCTTACCATTAAATACATAATGTGCCTGCAGGTGTTATTGCAAAAGTGCCGGAGCACAACTCAGCCCGGTGATGTACCTGCGGTGGGATCAGACCGCAAGTAGTAACGTAGTTCAGAGGGGTTAATGTAGATTTCCTCGATAGAATTTAAAGAGAAGTCCACGGTATTGAAATACGCAAGAAGAGTAGACCGCGAGGATAGCGAAGTTTGCGAATGATAACGCGGTTCGCGAAGTAGCTTAAAGGATGAGACTATTGACTTAAAACGTTGCTGCAAAGTTTATGGGATCAAAACTCTGGCCGTCTCTTGTTCACTTTGCCTCCTACTTGCTACAGGTACTTAATACAAGAGCAACAAGCTAGCCAGGTGCGGATATGCGAAACAGTAATGTAAAAATTGAGCTAATGCGAAGTCACATGGGCCCAGTAGTTTGGTAACAAAGAAATAGGAGATAGAATAATAATAGAAGTGATGAGTAAGGAGGTCAGTTGAATGACCTCCTGTTTTGAAGGAGATGATAAAATAATAATATATATAGAAAGTTAAAAGAAAGTAAGTTGAAAACAACATAGACCATGATCAAACCAGTGAAAGGGATGTGTATGCGAGCCGTGAAAGACCGCGTGATTAAAGAGAAGCTGTACAAAGGTGTGGTTGCGAAGGAAAGAAATGGCTAAGTCCAGTATTGATAGAGAGTGTTGAAGATATGTCGAAGTATGAAGTGTGAAGAGGAATGAGGGTGCGTTGGATAGTCACGAAGGTCATAGAAGTGATGTGCGAAGGTTATGCGAGGATTATAGTATGTTGTGCGAGATGCGAAGGATGTGCGAGAATCGCGAATGAAGATGCGAACGAAACTGGTACCAGCAAGGTATCCGCGTATACTGCAAAGTTGTTAAAACGCAAAAATAACCAGTTTACGAACCTAGAGGTTATATGGATCCTATCACCGGTGCAGCACACAATGTTGTCGGTCACTCGGCTTCCTTGCTGCTGCTGTGGACTGCCGAGCCGGGTCAATAGTGACATCAAGCTCAGTCGGCTCTCTATTATGCCGGACCCGTCATCATATATCATCACCTCTATACCCACTACATGGCCTGATTTTTACCACCCTTTGACGTGTGATGTATGATATGAATCCATTGTAGTGCCGTACATTGCTGTGACTCATTTATCCAAGGTATCACCTCACAATCAGTTGTCAATACTCTCCTTGTTTCTTGTCCTCCACCCGTAGCGGCTAGTGTCAAAAGCCGCAACCTATGTGCCGATCGGTTTCACCCGCTGTCAGCCGTTCGCTCGAACCGATCCAGACGAATACAGTGTAGCTGCCATGCAAGGTTTATAAGGCGTTCGCCCGAATGGATTAAGACGACTACACTGTATGCGTTTGCTGGCCGTTCAGCTCGTTACAGTGTAGCTTACCATCCTGAGTCTGCCTTGTAGGGGTGCTTTTGTGGGACATATTTTGTTGTATCGGTAATTGAGTTTTGGAAGTTTTAGAATGAGTTTGCATAGGAGTGGGTGAGCAGTTCGAATATACTGTTAAGTTTAGAACAAGGAAGTCACGTCAGAGTTACTCCGGAACGGAACCGGAACAGTAAGCGGAAAGGACATTGGCCTCAGCGTGTGTGCTGTGCCACCCAGCTCCTAAGGTGTCCTGATTTCGGAACGGAAGAAGAAGTAATAAGACGGAAGACCTCAGTGACTTAGAGGACGAACAAGAGGAGGAAACAAAGTTGATATTCGAACTGAGGGAAAACATACAAGTTTCGAGTACTTAAATAAATAAAGGAATAGCAACCGAAATATAAAAGATAAATATAAGTGCTGCGTTCTGCTCCTGGGAAGGTCCTGCATTCTTGGGTGAATAATCCATGGCGGGTATGCTGACTGATGGTGGGAAGGATGATGACAAAGAATAGTGGTAGTGGCAAAGAAGTGATAACGGGTTTGGAGTATAGATGGAGGAACCGGAATGACACGGAGAAGTCTCGGAGTTGAACATAGGAAGAGTAGTTCGGGATATAAGGGAAGGCACTGTATGGAGTATGGACTACCAGAAACAGCTCCGACAGAGCCGGACCGGAGTAACGTATAACGGAATGTAACAAGGTTTAAAAATATGAACAGGTCTAAAAAATTACAGAAACATTTATAGCACCCAATTTCAAAAAAGTAAACAATTACATAATACAGATGCTGACATATTAAAAATACTAACACTTAGTAAAATAAGAATCACCACCATGGCAAATAAATATGACTATCTAGGAGTTCTGATGCACCACTGCACCTACCAAATAAGGCTGGACACAGGTCCAGGTCACCTGCCAACACAGGTCCTTGAGGATCCAGGTTTTGTTAGAGCAACTGTGATGCTGACTCAGTCGAGCTAGCAGGGGATCCAAAGTTAATAATATTTCAGAAAAGATATCTACAAGTGACTTACCTAGCAGGGGATCCAAAGAGGAAAGGATGGGGATCCCTGCTAGCTGGGGGTATTTAAGTACTAATATGGACATAACGGAGATATAAAATAAATAAAAGAATGATACAATAATAATTAATTAATTAAATAAGAAGTGGTGTGATGTGGAAAATAGAAATAAAAGATGGAGCAAACTGGAGGATCGGAGTCGGAATGGAATTACGGGGTTCTGGAGTAAACCGGTGATGGAAGTGGAGTTGGATGGAAGGTTGGAGGTTGTTGGAAAGGCGGGATGTATGATTCTGAGGTTGAGGTTTGGGTTGAAATCGGGTGTCCCCTAACAGGTTTGAATTTTTTGTCTGGAGGTAAACCTGCAGGTACCTGTATATTTTATATATCACATGTTTGTTGATAAAAGATGGCCTCACTACTTTTAAAGTTTGGCTTTTTCTGTCAGGGGATACTACATACACACATTGTATCTAACTACAATACCATCTGCCCCTTCTCTCTGTAGTCACATGAACAGTTATTAGTAGTCATTGATGAATGTTCCTTAATAGTAAATGGGCATACATACTCCAAGTAGATTACTACCACACATTCTTATAAATGTGTGGTCTACTTTCTATTGTTCTTATTTCCATAGCTGTCAGACCCAGGTGTAGTTACCTGGGTCTTCTTGTATATATAGGTAGCAGGTGCCATCTTAGAACAGCACCTTGGAATACATTTGGTTACTGGTGACCTCATCTTCTCTAAGTTAACAGTTGTCTTTACAATAGTAATTGTCCCCTAACATTTTCTGTCTGATAAGTGTGTTTGTGCATAAACTATTCTTGGCTCATACTCTAGGCTAGAAAGTATATCCTGAACAACCTTATTAATTCCATGCTCAATAATAAACCTAAGGATTTCAAGGAAAAGCAGGAGGTAAATGAGCCAGAGAATGCTTGTAGATGCTTAGATAGCACCTAGTATATATTTTTATTATATAAATATATAATTTTTGTCTATATTAGATTACTACCTGTGGGTATACCTGTGAGTACCTGTGACCCACAGGTTTTTTACCCACAGGTCCAGGTGTTAGGGGACACTCATTGTGTCCACCTCTACGGTTAGCCTAGTATGGTGCGTACATTCACCTTTCCTATGATAGTACCACTACCGCTTTCCATTCATCCTACACCTTGCATACTCCCCCTTATCGTAGTAGTAGTTGCCCCTCCGCTGATGACATCCCTGACCATGGTCACACGTCAATGTCTATATTTGTTATCTTTACACACCATATGCCTTCTATCTGTACTAGCCATATTTAGATGTAGTTACTCACACGCTTGTAGTATATAGGTGTAAGGTGCTTATCTTTGATAAGCACCTTAGTATTCAACTTGATTCCCGGGTCCATACGTCCTCTAACACCAGGTACCTGTGGGAAAAAATCTTTGCAGGTCTGGGTATGAGTTTTGGCATCCAAAATACCTGTGGGTAGGGTCCAGGTAACCTGCAGGTGCACCTGTGTCCAGCACTGTATCAACCATCAGCAAATATATTGAAGGCTTGCAAATTTGGGGCCATTCAACAGACAACTCCATCTCAATGAGTCCAAAGACTGTTATGATCCATTCCAGGTTATTCTGTTTCCGGCTCCATTGGAGCTGCAAATGGAACACCCACTCCTTACTCCATAACATTTACCTCTCTTCCTTGGCTTTACTCCATCACCCTTCCACTCTGAAGGTTTTCTGTGACATTCCAACCCCTCTGCCATTACTCCAAGCTTGTCTCCATCATTACCACTTATCAACATCTTATCTTATCAGTTCCCTTTGTCACCTTTCCCACTATCAGTCAGCACACCAGCATTGGATTATTCACCCAAAAATGCAGGACTTTCTGGGAGCACAGCACAGCATCTTATATTTATCTTTTACATTTGGTTGCCATTCCTTGATATTATTTAAGTACCCAGAACTTGTATGTTTTCCCCAGTTTCAAATATCAACTTAGTTCCCCTCTCTTGTTCATCCTCTAAGTCCTTTAAGGCTTCTGTCTGGTTCCTTTCTCTTCTGGTTCCAAAATCTGGACATCTTAGGAGTTGGGCAGCACAGCACATATGCTGAGGCCAAAGTCCTTTCCATTACTGTCTGGTTCTGTTCCATCCATTCTGGATTCTGTCTGACATTTTCCTATAACTTAACAAAGACTATGAAAGATACTGCTTTAACTAATTTTTTTCAGAGATTATTGTTCAAATGAGCCTAAAGTGACATCTGTAGTATAATTAGTGCCACAGTGCATTCTGTATCATTGAATTTTTTCCTGAAATTTTCAGAATTTTTTTGCATCTATTTTTAGCTTACCCCTCCAAACCCATGACTGGTCATAACCCATAGCCCAGGCTTTCCACTGTGAGGAGGGATTCTCCCTACCTCAAATTATTACTATTTTAATAATTTCAAATTCATTATATCACATACGGAATTTTGCACCGCGTTACATTTTCCAAATTTGTACATTTCCTATTTTATCAATTTCAAATTCATTCCCCTTTTGGAAATTACTCCGAAATTACATATTCCATTCTTACATACAAATTTGTTACCTCTCCGTTTTTATTCTTGGATCTTAGATTCCCATATATCTATTTTTAAAACACAGTACTACAAACTAAAGGTATAAAAAGTTGTAGTTATATTGTAGTATAAAAACAACAAAAAAAAAACAAGAATAACAACATAACAAAAACAAGAAAAACAGAACAACTGAGGCACTCAAAAACAACATGAAAACTAAGAAATTCCATAACCAAGTACTAAAATAATAAACAAATCAACAAATTGGATCACTAAAGTTGACGGAGTCAACTCCCCCTATACTCGCACACACATGGAAACTATTCCTCACACCACCAAGGGGTATGGGTTAAGAGGAGCCCAACTGTATATGATTTAATGAAGCCATTTACATCAATATTTGAGTAATATAAACCCAGAAGACTGGTTGGGACCAGTCAAAACCAGTTATATAACCAATGAAAACCATGGTGCTTGGATGTTCTGCACTAAGCACTTTCTTCCTCATACCCATGACTTGAACCTCCAGCTACTCTGCTTCATTCCACCTTCCTTGTGCATGATATATCATTGCTAGATATGACATGCTAATGAGGGTGTCTGGATGCTCTGCTCCGAGCACTTCCTTCCTTATGTCCATGACTTGAACCTGCAGCCGTTCTGCCTCATTCCACCTTCCTTGTTCACAGTATATTATTGATAGATATGACATGCTAATGAGGGTGTCTGTATGTTCTGCTCCAAGCACTTCCTTCCTTATGCCCATGACTTGAGCCTGCAGCTTCTCTGCCTCATTCAACCTTCCCTGAATTTGGTATATAATTGCTAGATTTGACATGCCTGTGAGGGTCTCTGGATGTTCTGCTCCAAGCACTTCCTTTCTCATGTCCATGACTTGAATCTGCAGCTCCTCATCTTCATTCCACTTTCCTTGTCCACAGTATGTGTTTGCTAGATTTGACATGCTTCTGAGGGTGTCTGGATGTTCTGCTCCAAGCACTTCCTTCCTCATGTCTATGACTTGAACCTGCAGCTGCTCTGCTTCATTCCACCTTCCTTGTTCACAGTATGTGTCTGCTAGATTTGACATGCTTCTGAGGGTGTCTGGATGTTCTGCGCCAAGCACCTTCTTCCTCATGTCCATGACTTGAACCTCCAGCTGCTCTGCCTCATTCCACCTTCCTTGTTTATAGTATGTACTTGCTAGATTTGACATGTGTCTGAGGATGTCTGGATGTTCTGCACCAAGCAGCTTCTTTCTCATGTCTATAAATTGAGCATCCAGCTGCTCTGCCTCATTCCACCTTCCCTGATTCCAGTATACTCTTGCTAGATTTTCCATGCTTGTGAAGGTGTCTGGATGTTCTGCACCAAGCACCTTCTTCCTTATGTCCATGACTTGAACCTCCAGCTGCTCTGCCTCATTCCACCTTCCTTGTTTATAGTATGTACTTGCCAGATTTGACATGCTTATGAGGGTGCCTGGATGTTCTGCACCAAGCACCTTCTTTGATGTGTCTAAGACTTTAACACCCAGCTGCTCTGCCTCATTCCACCTTCCTTGATTAGAGTATGTGCTTGCTAGATTTCCCATGGTTATGAGGGTGTCTGGATGTTCTATACCAAGCACCTTCTTTGCCATGTTTACCACTTGAACATCCAGCTGCTCTGCTTCATTCCATCTTCCTTGATCACGGTATGTGCTTGTTAGATTGCCCATGCTTATGATGGTGTCTGGATGTTCTGCACCAAGCACCTTCTTCCTCATGTCCATGACTTGAACCTGCAGCTGCTCTGCCTCATTCCATTGTCCCTGTCTAGAGTATGTGCCTGCTAGATTTGACATGGTTATGAGGGTGTCTGGATGTTCTGCACCAAGCACCTTCTTCTTCATGTCCATGACTTGAACCTCCAGTTGCTCTGCTTCATTCCATCTTCCTTGATTAGAGTATGTGTTTGCTAGATTCCCCATGATTGTGAGGGTGCCTGGATGTTCTATACCAAGCACCTTCTTTGCCATATTTACCACTTGGACCTCCAGCTGCTCTGCTTCATTCCATCTTCCTTGACTACGGTATGTGCCTGCTAGATTTGACATGCTTATCAGGGTGTCTGGATGTTCTATACCAAGCACTCTCTTCCTCATGTCCATGACCTGAACACCCAGCTGCTCTGCCTCATTCCATCTTCCTTGATCCTGGTATGTGCTTGCTAGATTTCCCATGCCTATGAGGGTGTCTGGATGTTCTATACCAAGCACTTTCTTCCTCATGTCCATGACTTGAATATCCAGCTGCTCTGCCTCATTCCATCTTCCTTGATTACGGTATGTGTTTGCTAGATTTCCCATGGTTATGAGGGTGCTTGGATGTTCTATACCAAATACTTTCTTCCTCATGTTCATGACTTGAACCTCCAGCTGCTCTGAACTGTTCCAGTCTCCATTCTCCTTCATTACCAGTGCAAAATTGGTACATTTACCATCATAATATTGAATAGGTCCTATCTGGTTTCCATATAACTCATTTGCCTTGATATGTGGAAAAATCATCTGTCGCAATGCATAATCCTGACTTGTAAATCTCAAAGGAATTGCACAGGACAAGATTATGCCTCCCAATTCATACATCCTTTGCTGCTCAGATTTCACCATTTGCTCACAACTCCAGCAGTGTACCAAAGGATGAACAGACAATGTTTCAGATGTTTGTCCTCTTTTCATCAAGGAGAAAGAGAGAAGGACACCAACCCCCTCTCCAAAGATAAAATCATCCCAGTGACCATCACTGTCCAAGGCAAGTAGAGCATGATCCAGCAAAGTGATTGCCTGGGGTACAATTTCAGCTACTTCACTATCAATAACATATTTCCTGGACTCCTCAGCAGCAGATCTGAATATGTCTCTAGAAATATTGCTATGATGATAGAAGGCACATATTTGAAGAATTAGAATTGCAGCCTTGGCTGCTTGTGCATTTCCAGCACTGAATTTTCCACCAGCTCTCTTTTCTATTTCTTTGAAAGATAGATCCCAAGTCCCATACACTGTTTTGTTATAAGCTGATGCTCCTGTGAATGTATCATCTGACATAAGAGTCTGCCGATGCAAGGAGAATCGTCTCAGATATCTATTGATATCACATTTCCCAGCTTCAATATAAGCACCAGCATGCTCAACAGCAAGAGGCATGTAGCCAAGTTCAACAACAATATTTTTAGCAGCATCCAGATGCTCAGCTGATGGATTCAAATTGCTAGCCGTGAGAAGCAGCATTACAGCATCTGCTTCCTCCATTTCACTGATCTCAATCATGTTCTCAAATGATATGACCCTTCCCATGGATCGGTTTCGGCTAGTGATCAGAATATTACCTCTGTTACCTCGAGGAATGAACTTGCCCACCACCTCTGGAGGAAGATCATCAGCATTATCAAATATGATCAACCATTCCTCCTGAATAGAAGATATCCACTGGAGGGTGGATTGAACTGAGCCATCCACACCAGAAGCTTGGGCAGCAGGAATACTGGATATCCCCTTGAGAGACATTGTAATACTCTCATCTGAGGAGGCATCAATCCAGAACACATATTTAAAACTAGAGCAAGAAATGAAGCAAGTGTTGTGAATGAGTGAAGACACTTACTTGTTAGATGTTTTTTCTATGAACTTGAGACAGATCTGGGTCTTTCCAATTCCCCCCATTCCCCAGAGGAGACAAGAGCACCTCAACATCAGTCTGCTGTCAGCATGATGATCAAAAATATTTCCAAGCTTGTCAAGTACACCTTTCCGTCCAGTAAAGAATGGACTGGATTTCTGAGGTACAGGGATCTCCACCTGCCTTTCACCAGGATTGGCAGGGAGAATGTTAACCTGCATACAATCATTACTAAATCATGTACACAGTACATGAAAAAGGCTTACAAAAGTGCCACCAGTGATGAGTATATGGTGGGCATTTGCAAATAAACCCTCGCCAGAATGCTGGGTCTGTTGACTATCAGGAACAGCCAAGAACAGTGGGTGTGAGCAACCCACGCAGGAAATTTTTTCTGATTCCGTAGATCCCAAGTCGGCTTGCGTTACGGTATCAGGTGGGGAGTCTTCCAGACGTGCTACAGGAGCACCATCATTGATTGCTAAAGCAGAAACCGAAGCGGAAAGTTGCCGTTCATGGCCAGTCTGATCGACGATGACGTTTGCGTAAATATTATCGATGCGCTGGGCCACATCAAACACTCACAGTAACATTAGCATCAGTGGCTTGAATAACTCCAACACTCGCAGTCACAGCACTAGTGGGAATGGATGGCATGGGATCAGCGGTGCTATGTACGATTGCCATCGATGTCGAAGTTGCTGGTTCAGAGCTTGAATTAAGGGCATCGGTGATGTTCAGAGATGGATATTTTGGTTTCTTGTATTTGCCAAATTTCTTGAAAATGCGCTCCATGGTGCTTGATGCACAGCGGGCAAGGTGGGTGATGGGAGGCAAGAACAAAGACGCTCTGGATTATATAAGTGCGAGCTTTGTTTACTCTGGTCCTATATATTACCCCGGTCCCAAATGTTACTCCGGTCTTCCTTACGTTTCTAAGTCCTCCCAATCCTCAAGGTTGGCTTGTATTGTCCTTGCGCCAGAACTTTATCTGAGATCTCCCCCTGTTCGCTGGTTATTTAGTTTGGTTGGATTCTCTAATTTTCTGTGTTACTTAAACAGGTCTAGCAAATTGAATAAGGTCAAATTGCTTATTGCTTTGATCATAATCGAATGGACTTGACCTCTAGTGCTACTTCACTAGACTTCACTGTCACGTTTAAACGCCCCGGGAAGCCACCCACCATTGTGTATCTAAATTCTTCCACTATTCATCTTGCAGATACCTCCTGTGCTATCGGATATGTTATGAGACGTTATGTACAAACAACACGACATCTTTTCCATCCAATCACAAAACCCTTTTGGAAAGCAGTCCTCGTTTGTCAAGATAAACCAGCGCAGAAGGCGTCCAGCAAAAAGGACAGGTACCATTGCCAAATAATCCTTGCACAGAACAGTATCAGTTGGCCAGTCCGGCACGCATCCGGGCGGTTCTACTTATTACTTGATTATTTTTTATGTTTTGAAACAAGCACTAACTTTTGATCCATGTTGTCTGCGAGAAAACTTGTTCTCATTAATCTTGCCAAGAGAGTTCGAGATAACCGTTGTATATAGACAAAAAATTTCTGTCATGAAAAAATGTAACATCAAATGTACATCGCAGGAAAAGTACAGAAAGCAGGTACTGTTCCTCCTCTTGATGGCAGAACCGTGGTCAACAGATGAGAAACAAGCATATGGAAAAACAAAAAATTAATACATCTTCTTCAACTTCTTTCGGGAGGCTCAACTTCAGCTTCAACATCTTTCTTCGGTTTAGGTTTCGGGTGAGGTCTATCCTCATTGTCGACATCCATCACATCATCGTCATCGTTCTTCATCGTATTGGACGTTGATTTCGCTTTGGTTCAAGAAGTAGCAGCTGAAGCAGGAGTCTTGGGTTTGGGTTTGGGTTTCAGTCTTGGCTTAGGCTTGTCTGCTTTGGCTCCATCTTCATCCACATCCATGGTGTCGTTGTCCGAACCTTTCTTCGCTTCAGGCTTGGGCTTGGGCTTCGACCGTCCATCTGCCCCACTAGTAGTGCTCTTGGCCTTAGGCCTGGCTTCCCCTTACCGTCATCTTCGTCCGCGTCGCTACCAGCAGCTGAAACTGCAGCTTCCTTTTTCGCCTTTACGTATCTGTACTTTTTCATTTACCATCCTTTGCTTTTTTTCTCCCTTTCTTAGCATCCCTGGTCAAAGCATCAAAGCAATATGTCCACCAGCGTCCGACACTGTCTTAGCACTGGAAGAGTCTGAATCATTATCGCTCGGGGATCCAGAATCAGAGTCGCTTTAAGAACATCGGGCTCTAAGAAAAGAAGGAATCATCAGTAAAGGAACACCCATACCATCTTCCTCGCTACTATCATCATCATCCTTCCTCGAAACCTTCTTTTGTCCAGACTTTCCGCGATCAGAATCCGAACTGATGACACCGTGCATATCGTCGTCATCACCATCGTCGCCGGTAATCGCAGCAGAAAAAAAATTGGCGTCGGGTCTTCACCCTCACTTTTTTATCCTTCAAATACGCCTCGGTAATTTCATGTTCATCCCTACTGATAGATGTGAATTACATTCTGGTTCACTTTTAGTGAGGATTTCAGGGTCGAAGGCTCGTCCAGTCGAGGCTCCTGCAGCAGCACCCACACGAGAGAAGATCACTTGGTGGATGTAGTTGATCTCGATCAGGGTGGGTTGTTTGGCGACGAAGAAGATATAACGTTCGAGGAGGAAGGGATCAACTTGAGGTTGGCTTTGAAACCTGGATGTCCGTCTCCGCTAGAAAAAGAGGTATTAGGCTTCTCCTATACCTAATGAAAAGCGGCCGAACCTTTGGAAACTTGCTGAACCAATGATTCTCTTCCCAGCCAAAGCCCGGAAAACGCTGGATGCGACTTCGTACGTCGGATCTTCGTAATTCTTCTTCAATTTGTCGTATTTGGCAATGTCCTTACTGAAGTAAATGAGATCGACAATTTCTCTCCCGTTTCATAAACATTTACTCGCTCTGCGGTGATCTCCCCTTCTCGCGTGAACTGCATCACCAGATATTGATACGGGGTCTGATCCTGTCGGATGGGCGTGCTCAAACCCAACTGGCTTTCGACGGTTAGTTGACGTTTGTGAGAGACCCGAAAGAGAAAACGTACGATGAATAGAACGTGTTAGGTCATCCTTGGATAAAAGGAAGAGCTAGGCAATGGGTTGATAAAGGACCTTGTAATCGTAGGTTTCTCCTCGCAATCTCAAGAAGTCTGGGAACATTGCCCTCCTCAGGCGTCAATGCCAACACCTCCTGGAAGCTCAGATTCAAATCTCCATAACCTGACCAATTTCAGCCTTATGCTTTAATCGTATTGTGGAATGTCTAATCTAGATGCAGCATAGAAAGTAGAAGGAAGCTGAGCGGCGAAGCAAGATTAATGCACCGATACGACAGTAAGTTCCGACTTTTTGTCTGATCTTGAACGCTGATTTGACCGGGTTCCCGAGGTAGAATTAAGGAGTCATTGAGGAAGAAGTTCGCGGCTTTGGCCAATGACTTTTGATTATTGGTCACTCCAATGAACTAACTGCCATCGATGTACATTCACGGAACTTGATATGTTCGTCATCAAAGATGGCTGAGAAAATGCACGTGAAATGGCAGGTGGCGAGTTAGGTGGTTGTCGTTGTGGTTTTCAGGTGCTTGAACTACTCGGACCGTTGGAACTATCTGACCCACTGGACGAAGCACCAGAATGACGAGGCAATAGAAGGGAATGAGGACCTCATTCTCCAGCTTCCAGTTACTGAGAAATTACCTCGTGAAGGTGAAGTAAGTGTAGACTGGGATTTAGTAGTAGCTGCTGTTGAAAAAATTGGACCTCTGGCCGAAACTTGGTACATACTAAGACCCGCGATTGGAGATAGCAGTACTCCAATCAGAGTGGTATTTGAAACCTGAAGCCACGATTGGGTCGAAACGAAAAACAACGTGTACCTATCGCCAACCCAGCAACCAGCCCTTCGTCATGTTCATGTCCACGCTCATGATTGTCATTAACCAAAGGCGAACGAGGTGCTGTCACATCTCCCAATCCACTCCCATTGAAACCAAACTCAACCACCTACCAACCCTTGCCTCCACCTCCAAACCCAACAAAGTTCCCTGGTCAGATTCGCAAACGGATCATCATCCAGCGAAAAGTTAGGCGGTGGAGAATTACGTCGTGAAGGCATCGAACCCTGGGTCGCATTCAAGTTGAAATTTGAAGTTGAATGGTTGTCTTTGCTGACGGTTTAAGCTGGGTCTCTATTCAAAGAGGCCGGAACTGGGATGATTATCGGTTTCGCTTTAGTTTTCACATGAGGATCCCGTGGCGTATAAGCAGATACAAAGAAAGAGGCCGTAGTTGTTGTGATGAAGTGTAGCAGATGTTGTAGTGACCGTGGCCATAGTTATAGTAGTTGATGTAGAAGATGTTGAGGAAGGAAGTGAAGGAAATTTTGTAGATGATGACGAAGACGAAGGAGACGAAGAAGCTGGTAACAACGAAGGCGACATCGTAGCCACCATCGAATTCGTTGGTCCAATCCTAGTCATGACCTGGGTAGCTATAGTGGTAGTCGGAGTGAGCGAGTACTATGGCTCTGACTATGTCGAAATCCAGGCAACCCGATTTGATACAACAATCTCAAACTAATTTTGCGTTTTTTCGATTTCCCAATATTAATGTGTTGGCTGCTGGATAGAGTAACGGCAGAGGAAGACCATGAAGACCAAGTTCTTGGTTGTGCCACACCGGACACTATTTTTAGAATACTTAACGCTACAAAATCAATCCGGCCGGTTTCTCGATCATAGTCCGACACTGGCTGGTTACGAGTCTACCATCTACTTTCTTCCTGTAAAATATAATATCCCTTTCCGTGCTGCCATGGCCGAGTCAATCCCCTTTTCAAAATAATAAAATTGTATACAACATTTATTCTATAAGATACATTACAATATTATTAACAAGAAAACGAGTTATAAAGTGCATATTGTCAGTGACCGAGTCTTTGAACCCAGAGAATAAAATAAAATAAAACCAGACCGACTGTCAATGTTTCGTTGTATTGTGTAAAGGAAGCAGTTAATTTTATATGCATGTAAAGGTCCCAGTATGCGAATGATTGAAAGAAATATTAACAAAGCGGACAAGAAAGGAAAAAAAGAGAGAGAGCATTCGTAAACAAGTCGTTATTAAAAAAAAAGTCTTCACGTTGCTTTTGGGACACAAGGGTCTTTTGCTACTCGGAGTAAAATGAGTGCAGTCTTCTCCTTGTCGATGTCGATGCCTTCTTCAAGCGCGTCCATGCGGAATTTATCAATCATAAACTTGGCAATGGTGGGTCGAACATCGATTCTTCCGGGTTGCACTCCCTGCATTACTTGCTATGGCTGTCCAGAACAGCTGATGCAGCAAATTGGTCAGGATCCTCTTTATATCAAATCCAATTTATTCACCCTTTGGTCTGATTTTAGTAATGCAACTTTACAATGCATTCATACTTTATTTTTCTGACAACTACATAGATATATCTGTTTTACATTCTGTATGTTCCAAATTCATCCCTTTGCACAAGATTATATTGCTGTGCAAAGGGACTATAAGGTCTATAACCATGCTCTGCAGACTGCCATAAGTTTAAGAAGCTAACATTGAAACTATAGTTGAGAGAAAACATTGAGCAATGAAATAAAAATGTGGAATATAATATAAGGGCTATACATACCTCTAGAAGCAAAATTTCTCCTGTTCCATATCCAAGGCATATTTTGGACAAGTGATAGCTGACAGATGTTGGGTTACAGAAAGGTGATGGAATCCAAATTTTATAGTTCATGGTGTGGAATATTATGTTTTGATATATATCAAGGAATGATAACTGTAATGAGGGTTGAAGTTGGCCTCGAGCATGATGGTGGATATAAATACCATGAGGAATCAATGATAAACCAGGTAATTGACTGTTATCAGATATAGATGGAACAGACATATGTCCATTCAACTCTGCCTCACACTCTCCTGTGGCTGTATTCCAGACCCGTGCAGTTTTATCTGAAGATGCAGACACAATATGCATACCATCAGGAGAGAAGACAGCAGAGTAGACATGCCCTGAATGTCCTTTCAGCTCTGCCTCACATGCCCCTGTGGCTGTATTCCAGATCCGTGCAGTAGTATCATAAGAAGCAGACACAATATGCACACCATCAGGAGAGAAGACAGCAGACTTGACCCTTCTTGAATGTCCTTTTAGCTCCACCTCACACTCTCCTGTAGCTGTATTCCAGATCCGTGCAGTAGTGTCATAAGATGCAGACACAATATGCATGCCATCAGGAGAGAAGACAGCAGAGTCAACCCCTCCTGAATGTCCTTTCAGCTCTGCTTCACACTCTCCTGTGGCTGTATTCCAGATCCGTGCAGTAGTATCATAAGATGCAGACACAATATGCATACCATCAGGAGAGAAGACAGCAGACTTGACCCTTCTTGAATGTCCTTTCAGCTCTGCTTTACACTCTCCTGTGGCTGTATTCCAGACCCGTGCAGTGTTATCTGCAGATGCAGACACAATATGCACACCATCAGGAGAGAAGACAGCAGAGTTGACCCATGCTGAATGTCCTTTCAGCTCTGCCTCACATTTTCCTGTGGCTGTATTCCAGACCCGTGCAGTGTTATCAAGAGATGCAGACACAATATGCATACCATCAGGAGAGAAGTCAGTAGAGATGACACGTTTTGAATGTCCTTTCAGCTCTGCCTCACATTCTCCTGTGGCTGTATTCCAGATATGTGTAGTGTTATCATCAGATGCAGACATAATATGCATACCATCAGGAGAGAAGACAGCAGAGTTGACCAATGCTGAATGTCCTTTCAGCTCTGCCTCACACTCTCCTGTAGCTGTATTCCAGACCCGTGCAGTGTTATCCTTAGATGCAGACACAATATGCATACCATCAGGAGAGAAGACAGCAGAGTGGACACATTGTGAATGTCCTTTCAGCTCCACTTCACACTCTCCTGTGGCTGTATTCCAAATCCGTGCAGTGCTATCTGCAGATGCAGATACAATATGCATACCATCAGGAGAGAAGACAGCAGAGTCAACCCCTCCTAAATGTCCTTTCAGCTCTGCCTCACATTCTCCTGTGGCTGTATTCCAGATCCATGCAGTGTTATCATTAGATGCAGACACAATATGCATGCCATCAGGAGAGAAGACAGCATAGTTGACTCTTCCTGAATGTCCTTTCAGCTCTGCTTCACACTCTCCTGTGACTGTATTCCAGATCCGTGCAGTATTATCTAAAGATGCAGATACAATATGCATACCATCAGGAGAGAAGACAGCAGAGTAGACATATTCTGAATGTCCTTTCAGCACTGCCTCACACTCTCCTGTGGCTGTATTCCAGATTCGTGCAGTGTTATCATCAGATGCAGATACAATATGCATGCCATCAGGAGAGAAGACAGCAGAGTTAACAAATGCAGAATGTCCTTTCAGCTCTGCCTCACACTCTCCTGTAGCTGTATTCCATATCCGTGCAGTGTTATCTAAAGATGCAGACACAATATGCATGCCATCAGGAGAGAAGACAGCAGAGTCAACCCCTCCTGAATGTCCCCTCAGCTCTGCTTCACACTCTCCTGTGGCTGTATTCCAGATTCGTGCAGTAGTATCATAAGATGCAGACACAATATGCATACCATCAGGAGAGAACACAGCAGATTTGACAGGTCCTGGATGCCTTAGAACTGTTTCAGTCAGGCTCCATGCTTTTCTCCTTCCAAGACAGAGTTTCCATGGACAATCCATTTTATTTCCATATGCCTTCCAAATATCAGATTTTTCTGGCAGCCAAGCCAATGCTGAAGGACATCCTTCAAGACTGTTATTTTTAATAAAGCCATAATTTTCCTTCAGGAATCTTTTAGCATCAATCACTGTCATCTTCAACAGCTTCTCAGCCTATTTACTGTTATAAGTGAAATTCATCTGCAGAATTATGATCACTTACATTTGCCCAATTTTCTAGTTCATGCAGTGAATGCATTGCCATTCCCAACTTTCCTAAAATACTCAAACAATCCATCCATCGCAGAAGATGTCTTTGGAAAAAATGCTTCAATTCATCAATTTCATTGTTGTCTGGATATATGAAATGTGAAACCCAGCTACCACAAGCATATGCAAGAGATTCAGAAATATCTCCACATCTCCTCTCTGCCAAGTAAGATACATTTCCTTGCTCTGACCATTCTTTCTCCATCAAGGATAGACACTGAAGTGCTAAATGCTTATGTGAAATATGTGGGTCAAGGTGGTGCTTTAAGGAAAGAATTTGATTACTGATGAAATCATAGAAGGAAGCATGAAATGTTGAGATGGGCATATTAGAGTCTTGAGATGGAATATATATCAAGGAATGAAGAGAAGAAAGGGCAGCCACAGTGTGTTCTATGGGCATTTCCATCAAAGCACTGATGGCAGTCATGGAAAGAGGATTATAGACATATACAACGGCTGTGAGAACCATGTCTATGTTTTTCCTCTCCCTTTTATTTGTAAAGGCATAAGCAGCATCCAAAATTCTTTCATAAAGAATATCCAGTGGATGGGTTACACCAGATGTTACTTCCAATGACATATTGACCACATCTGAAAGACGCTGAGGCATGCTAGAACTACCCTTCTGAGCAATATATTTACAGATAGTTGCTGCATAAATGAACAAGGTGCCAGACATATTGACAAGGCTTTCAAGTTCAGCCTTAGGAGGCCAATTATGCCTATTATGCTTGACTTGGCCAAGCAAGCAAGCTTTAATATAAAGCTCAATATCAGCCTTGACAATCTCCTTTTCAACCTCATGAAGGATGAAGTTGGAATGATCCCAAGAATGATCAAAAGTCTCCTTGAGTACTATCTCTGGACGACTAGTGATGAAGAACTTGACTGGAAGAGATTTACTATGCTTTGAGATCACAGAAAGCAACTCAGCCACAAGGGACTGGTCAGAGCACTCATCCAGGGCATCAAGGACAATAACTGGGACTATTCCTCCTCTGATACTATCCTTATATGCAGTAAGTGGTCTGACCATGAAATTCAGGAATTGTTTGCTAATCCTCCAAGATGTGCAGTCAGTACTTGGATCAGTTTTTACTACATTCAAGATAAGGTGGGGCAGAGAAGGGAGATACTTGGCCAACTGAAGGGAGATGGTGGGAATGATGCAATGAACATCACTGGTATCAGCCCAGAGATGAGAAGAGAAGAAGGTACCACCAAGGGAACCCATTTCACGGAGGATTTCACTGAAAGAGTAAGCAATTGTTGTTTTGCCTGTTCCAGCCATCCCGTTGAGCCAGTATACCTTTGTGGTTGTGTCATCGTCATCACTGGCCCACACTCGCAATGAATCAAGAATGGCCGTGCGAGTGTTCTCCGTACATGCGTTGCGTGGAGATGCTGCGTCGTATTCAGCAAATTGAGCACGTGGCAAAAGCTTCTCATGTAACGCATCCTATGAACTAGCATTCAGCGCGGATCATCTGACTTCAAAAATTGTATTGCCCACTATGACTCGAAAGTCCGATTGTTCAACTCCATCAGCATTGGATGGCACATGGATGTGGAGCTGAGTCATCCGACACGATGATAGTAAATAGATTGGTTTTTGTACAGATGGAACGACTCGGATGCTTACAGTGTTGGCCATGTTAATCGTTGAGTGATGGAGGCGTACATCATGAGCACCTTGGAAGACAGACATTGGAGGCATATCCTAAACGAGGAGCCATTAATAACGACGGTCGTGAACGCAACACGGACGCTGACCGTGGATGGAGTTCCTGGTCCTGGCCTACTAGCAGAACCAAGTTGCCTGGGCACAATAGGTATCGATGCTGAAACTGGCACGGAATTTGGGAGGGACACTGTGTCTGCTTCCGAGGTCATAACCGCTGTAGCAGCGTGATCGACGCTGACCACAGGGACCATTTTAAGTGGCAAGTGGCTTAAAATATTTGAGTAGATCAAGTAAATAATCAAGCAAATAGGGAATTCTGTTGCCCACCTTGTTCCAGCGTCTGTCGTTGCTATACGGTTATCAGAGCTTGGATCCACGCCGATCGACAATGGTGTGGGCAGGTGTGACAAAGGAAGAGGAGGAGAGAGCTTCCCTTTGACATATGGAATAGCATTGGTTATGTGATTCTTCTTAGATGGTCGTTCGCTCGACATGATGATGGTCAGGAGAGAGCGCCGTGCTCTTCCCACGGTGGAATCTCAAGTTACAAGGGCAGATGGTTAACAACTAGCCTGATCCCAACCGACGGTCGTGGCTTCAAAGATATCGCTGGTAGTTAGTAATCAATAATACTACATGTCATCGGCTAAAACAATTAATCGAGTTGGTGAGTTGGCGGTAGAAATAAGGGGAGTTGCTATCAATGGTGTTGGTTTTTACGTTGATAGTAAAATAATGACTTAACCGAAGTTTTGCTATAGCGATCTTTTTACTAAAATATAGCATGAGCTTCACCCATAGTGTTTTTTGCCGTGCCACCCATCTACTTTCTTGTCATGTTGAACAATTGGCATGCATTCATCAATCAATATAAAGCTAGACAATCCTGTACCCTTTTCTGTGCTGCCATGACCTCAATTCCCTTTTCAAATGTATACAACATTTATTCTATAGATACATTATAATACTATTAACAAGAAAACGAGTTATAAAGTGCATATTGTCAGTGACCGAGTCATTGAACTTAGAGAATAAAATAAAATAAAATCAGACCGACTGTCAATGTTTCGTTGTATTGTGTAAAGGAGCGGTTAATTTTATATGCATGTAAAAGTCCCAGTATGCGAATGATTGAAAGAAATATTAACAAAGCGGACAAGAAAGGAAAAAAAAAAGAGAGAGAGCATTCGTAAACAAGTCGTTATTGAAAAAAAAGTCTTCACGTTGCTTTTGGGACACAAGGGTCTTTTGCTACTCGGAGTAAAATGAGTGCAGTCTTCTCCTTGTCGATGTCGATGCCTTCTTCAAGCGCGTCCATGCGGAATTTATCAATCATAAATGGTGGGTCGAACATCGATTCTTCCGGTTCCCAGGTTGATTCAGAAAGGCTATACCTAACATTTTCATGCAAGAAAGGTAAGAAACAAGAAAAGACAAGAGGAAGAAAAAGAGAGAGGGCAGAATCAACAACCTACCCTTTCCATCGAAGTAGATATTTGAATTGAGGTCGTTGTCCGCCCACGAATGTCCTATATCTTCCAATGATCCTTTCGACGACATATCCGGTGGGTATGATGCAACCTGGCCGCCAACAGTCCGAATTCGTGTTGAGTTCTAATGAGTCCCAGCAGTAGGTTCCTAGTTAAAAAGGGGTAGCAGTAAAAAGAAGAAATGTTGGCTTACTTTGACTGTAGAGTCAAAGAAGTCAGAATTGAAACAGAATTTGGTTGAGAGAAGGCAAAGGGAAAGGGGGAAAAAACTGACATGGTGATTCCAGCTTGACATGGGGGGCAAGAGTATTTCTTCTTTTTTTGGAGACGGCTATCCCCTGTAGCGATACCAACGCATCCGTAATGGTACGACGACTTGCACCTAAAAAAAAATCGTCAACGACCTAATTTTCGTAACTCAAAAGAAAAAGATAGATTCCAAAAAGACGAAACTCACTTCCTGCACTCCACGAGCTGTGAAAAGAAATGGGGGGGGATGTAAATCAGCAAGCGCATGGATCAGGAGATTTATATTCACATCTTGAGATATATCATCCCCCTGGGCCACATTCGGCCACTCCACTTCGACTTTCCCGTGTTCCTTAGCAGATAATGTCCCTTTTGATAGCGTAGTTTCTTTTCTAACATTCGCAGACGTGGAAGTAGAAGACCGCGGTTTCACTCTCGTCGACGTCCCAACCCCAAAACTTGACCCAGAAGATTCTCTTGTCAGTCGCCTACCTTTCTCCAAAGGTTCCATCGTCGTCATTTGAAGCTCCTCAACCCGCTGTCGAGCGCGCTTCAATGGCCTTTCTTGATTTAACCCATCTCCCTCGCCTTCTACCTCTCCCTCGATGACGACTTCAGAGTTGACCTTCCGCTTCTTGACTCTAGTGACAGCTACACTTTCCCCCTTCTTCCCAGCTTTTAAATTCAAACGACTGGGTTTCTTCGTATTCACATCCAGACCAGTTTTCTCTGACTGTACCTCCGGATTATCTACCACCTCCTTTTTTACATTCTTTTCTTTTGCCGCCAGACCTGCCTTTTCCAAAGCCATCCCGTGTTCGGCGAGACTAGATCCCTCGGAGACCTTTCGTTTCTTAACACGTACAATATCCGCATCATCACCAATAGAAGTATATCGTTTCCTCAGAGAATTGTCGGAAACTTGTGTTTTATCAATCTCTTTGGCCTTTCCTTTCTCCTCTGCATCAGAAATGGGAGATAGATCTTGAGACAATAATGTTTCGATTGACGCCCGGGTTTGGGTTGGCATTTGGGACGAGGCCGATGCTGCTTTGGATGTTGTAGCGATGATAGCAGCGTCGGTGGTACCGCGGCTGCTCTCGTCTGAATTATCCAAAACGAAAGTTTGACGTCTGCTTGGGGTCGGAGATTTCAATTTCAACGCCACCCCTTCCTCAGACCCTTCCTCCTCTTCTTCACGTTGTTCTATCGAAATATTATTAGTCACTGAAGGAGAGCTGAAAAGTGGCGATTGAGGTTGAAGTGGATCGTGATGTTCTTGCTCCTCCAGGGTTGGATATAGCTCATCTGTTTCGTCATTTCTTTCCATCAGTTTCTCTATGGCCTCATCCTGACCTCTACTGTCATCTTGGATCTTCGTTGGAATCGGAATCTGGCTGTGTCTCTGGTCTGGTTGGTCGTTCTCTAAATCTATCGCAGGTGGCGAACAACTCGACGACACAACAACAACCAGGGGCAATGGGGAGTCAGGCCGTGCATCAGATGGCGTCCCTACACGAGTGAGACGAGTAGGAGTCGGCGAAGGAACTAAATACGCATTCCTCGTCGGCCGCGGTGTACAAGTCACAGAAGAAAGCGGCGAAAGAGAGAAGGCAGCGTTTACCTCAGGTGTCGTGCCAGTTTGATTCTTAGAGGTGATACCAGCAGCGGACGCTACAGGCGAACGGGGTAGCAGGGTAAAGGATGGGCCAGATCCTGGTCGGGGTGTAGAAAGTACCGAAGGCTGTGGTGGTGGGACAGAGACCTTTGCCGAACTAAGACGTGGAGAAACTGAAATGGAAGGTGAGAGGGGCGGCGGAAGGGATAATGAAGGGAGGTGGTCTCCCTGCTTGACTGCTTCCTCTTCTTCCTCTTCCTCCTCTTTCTCTGCTTCCTCTTCCTCTTCCTCTTTCTCGAAAATGCGCTTGGCCATCTTCGGCTCGATCTTTTCAGTTGTCTTCTCAAACAAATCTTCACTTCCACCCTCATCATTACCGTTCTCCTTTTCGGTCAACATGTTACTCACAGACGCCTCGTCCGCAGTTGCATTTGAAGATGCCTGGGAAGGAGGGAGAGGTTTGTTGAATACGGCAGCCGGAGATGCTAATGGATACAACCGAGACGAAGCTGAAGGGGTGGAGTTTTTGGTGGGGGTAATAGCAGTAATTTCCCGACTGGTGGTGATGCTAGAAGTGGCGGCCGGAAGGATAGATACTTGGGATGGAGGCTTGTCAAATACGGCAGTCACAGATGCTTCCAAGCGAGAAGATTCAGAAGCCGCAGGAGTGATTATTTTGGTGGGAGAGATAACTGGGCTCGTGATGATAGTAGCAGGAGGCCGAATAGTAGGAGCAGCGGTGACCAAACCAGCATTGGTGGTGGGTCGCAATGCCGACTGGGATGGAACGACAGAAGCAGCTTTTTTAATCGGGGTAGTAACAGCAGTTCTCGTGCTGTTGCTAGCAGCAGCAAGAGAGGCAGCAGCAAGTGTAGTTAGAGGTGCAGCAGCGGCATGAACCACAGGCTCAGGTGAACGAGCCTCACCCGCACCTACCAAAACTTTCGGCATCGTCAGGGAGTACACCTTGGTATTAGAAGATAATCTAGAAGAAACAGAGATGTCCTCCGAAGGATCAATACCAAGCCTAAAACCAGCTCTACCTCTGCCGGACAACGTGGACGTGGACGTGGAGGGCGAAGCAAAACGAGGTGATGAGGATGATCGAGGACGAGCTCGTATATGCTGGGTGAGATCTACTAGTCCTGATACTGAAGCCTGTTTTCCGATCCTCTTTCTTTCCTCTTTCCTATCTTTCCCCTCCTTGTCCAAAGCTCTCTGCGTCGCCCTTACTTTCTCCTCCTTTGGACTCCTCCCATCTGCGGCCACAGTCAACCTCTCCGAAGTCATATCGTCAAGAGACAGCGTCTCATCGCTACGGGTGGACAGAGGCAATTCAAGCCTCTCCCGAGGTTCCTGCTTCTGACTCTGCTCTTTCTGCTTTCCTTCACGGACACTCGAATTAACAACACCCAGGTAAGGGTCCTGAAGTCGAGATATTGAAGCCCTAAGCGCAGCTACAGCTTTGTCAGCATGGCGTTGCTGTACAAATGGTGTAGGTGTAGAGGCCGGGCTGGCACTGGAAGTGGAAGTGGGGGTGGGGGTGGGAGTGGAGGCAGAGGCGGAAATATAAGGTTGTTTGAAGGCCGAGATACCCGGCCTTGGACCTATAAGGCAAAAAGGAGGAAATTAGTGAGTGGAATGAGCATGTTTACGCATCCATGAACGAATAGGGCATAAATGGAAGTGATGCAACAATGAAGCGAGCAAGAACGAAGAGAAGAAGAACAACGTATGAATGCTCAATACTTCAAGGAACGCGTGAAAAGGCAAAAGAATTGTGGGGCAGAACCGCCAGCTGTGTTAACTGCACGCCAGCGATGGGTTGACGACAAGACGGAGTTAAAGCCCTCATCAATTTAGATAGACTCATCAAGCGAGTTGTCCTGTACCACATAGCTACACAGTAAAAGAGGAGAAAAGAAACATTTTTGAAGCAACCAAAAAAAAGAACTCACCCAGAGCCACACTCAAGAGTCCAGCATCATGCATATACAAAGGTTTATCGTTCTTATGAGTTGATTCATCTAAACTGGCGATATTTTTGAGGGGTTGGGCATCTTCCGGTGATGCCAAGTCAGTATGCGTAGCCGGATGCACGGCAGTATGAATGGTTTCAATAAGCGGCACCTTTGCCGTTGGCGATGAAGCATTTTCGGAGAGATTGGATCTTGTCTGGACTCGAATGGCGTCCTCCGGGCCGTTCGTGCTGACGGTTGACGACGCACAAATTTGGGAGTCAAGCGTGAGCTCAGTTGGATCCACGGGATCTACTTCCATAGGCGTTGGAGCAGCCAATTCGAGCTTCTCTCGAGTCAGCGCGGTAAACCCCAGGTCGGGATTGGTGATAGTATCGTCTACTATAAAATTGAGGGAATCAGCATTCGCTAGGATGTTATTTGAACAGCTTAGTTTAACCAAGCGGACAGAATTATTTTTGCGTCGAAAAGTAGACTCGGAGCAATCAGAGAGAAAAAGCAACACACCTAAAGTATGTGCCGAAGAGAATCGATCAAGATAAGGGGTCGATTCTGCTGGTAATTGCAAGACGGATCCGAAGGGATCCGAACTGGGTCGAGGCGAAGTGCCTACTTAGAATAGCCGCCCGGCGTCGATAGAAAGAAATCGTGAAAAATTCGAGCATTTACCTTGAATCGAAGCGAAAGATTTCTCTTTGAACGGTGGAGATGATGGAACAGGACTTGTACCCACGTCCGCATAAGTGCGACTCTGAACAGGGCTTGTGCGACGCACAGGTGGCGGGCTAGGACTACGAGACATTGTGAGATCTATTACAGGAGAAATTGTGGTGGGGGCGCTAGGCTCCGAAACTATAAGAAAATAATCAGTACGATGATATAAGAAAGATTCAATACCACTGACGATTTGCTTCTGGGTCTCTCGCTCTCTCCAACAACTCTCCGACTGCGAAAGTAACAGCATCCAACCGGCCAAGTACCGTTCTTCCATCGTCCCCATCACAGCTCTTCCCCAAAGTTTTCTTGAAACCTTTCATCTCACCCACCAAAACCTTCATCACCTCGACCATCTTTGCATTCGTCACTTTATCGTCACCGCGGCTATTCCGCTCCAGCTTTTCCAAAATTCCATCATGAGCCTCCGATTTCTTCGTCAAGCCGGCTGCAGTTTCACGGATAGAACACACAGAAGATATTAATGCTTCAAGGTATTTATCCCGCTTGGCTAGTGACTCGGTAAAATGTCGTTGTTGGTCGTGAAGTTGGTTAAGGAACTGGTTGAGGATGGTGTTAGGGTTATCGTTTGGTCGAGTATCTTGGGGAGTAGAAGATCCAGTGGGTTGAGATGGGTGTGATTGTCGGAATTGGACTTGGGATTGAACTTGTGCATTAGATGGGATTGGGTATAGCTGGTGAGATTGGTGTGCTGCTGAACGTGAATTCATAAGAGTGCTCGCTCCCGCCTGAGGTCGAGACTGGGACTGAGGCTGCTCGGTTCGACCAATACCCATACGAGCTTGGACGCCAAGTCTAGCCGCAGTAAAGAGAGCTTGATTCGGGTTCAAATTATTCGACATCTGCCATATACTATGATATAGACAGAGTCTTTCAAAAGCTGAAGAAATAATAACGCGTACACATCTACAAACAACGACTACGCATGGATACCCCACAATTCAAACAGATTTGTATCATAGGCGCTGGTCCAACTGGTCTGGCAGCGCTTCAAGCTATCTTGGAATCACCACAGTACACAGCTGGACTATGGAAACCCACACTTTTTGAGCAAAAGCCCAGTGTGGGTGGTGTATGGTGCAGCATCTCTACAACTTACGCTCAAGCTGAGTGCTGAAATGGTTACCACAGGCTGCGTCCATCAGCTATATACGACTCACTGACGACCAACTTGCCTCATATCCTCATGGGGTTCACCGATTTTCTTTTTCCACCGTCGACGCCACTGTTCCCCCCTGCAGCCACAGTTCTAAAATACCTTGAATCATATACTGATCACTTTGATCTACGGCCCCATATTCACTTCAACACTAGTGTAATTAGCGCGGAATACGGCTTGAACGGAGTTTCACCGTCCGACAAAGCGTGGAATATCTCAACTCGGTCTGTAGATTCTGAACAACAGATAAACCACTTTAAATTCGACTGGCTATTTGTATGTAACGGCCATTACTCAGTGCCGCGATATCCTTCAAATCCAGGTCTATCTACTTGGGTTGCATCTGGGAAAGTATCTCATTCAGTCACTTATCGCAATCCTTCCCTACTTCCGCTGCCAAATTCAGCCAAAGTGTTGGTCATTGGTGGAGGACCAAGCGGTCAAGATATCGTGGCCGACCTTCTCTCATCGCCCTTCATCGGTCAAGTAATCCATTCTACTTCCACCCCTCCCACCATCGCCCATGAAAATCCCAAACTAATACATCGCCCACGAACTTCCCAATTCTTTACCCCCGATTCCTCAACAGTGCAATTCTGCGATTCTTCAATTGAATCCTCCATCTCTTACTGCATTCTCGCAACTGGATTTACAACATCCTTTCCGTTCTTCTCCGATGATTATCTTCGCCCCTCCATCCCACCTTCCATACCCCCTCTACCCGATATGTCTATTTTATACAACACCTCCTACGGGATCTTCCCACTTGCACGACACCTATTCCCATTATCTGGTAGTCCCCATAAGCCAAATATTGCATTCCCAGGTTTACTCATGGGTGTAGCCCCTTTACCTCTAACCCAAATCCAAGCTCGAGCTGCACTCGCTTTATTCGAGAAGCTCGACCAGGACCCGGAAAATTCAAACATGGATTGGACTCAAGAATCTTTGGACATATTGACTAGATATGAGAAATTGAAGATACAAATTGCCGACGGCGATTTGAATTCATTAAATGATGTAACCTCGGAGGCGCCGTTTTCGTTAGAAGAGAAGATTGCAAAGGAGTGGTATCGGTTCAAAGCGATGGAACAATTCGAATATCGTGATTCATTGGTGGAATTTATTAATCGACTGTCTTCGACTTCTTCATCGTCTTCATCATCTACTGCTGCTTCCGCTTCTTCACCTTCTCTTCCGTCGGCTTTATGGTCTGCCTCATCTTCCTCCGTCTCAACTACCTCTTCAAACCTGGATTCAAACCCATCTACCAACTTACACTCTACCTCACGCTCCTCCTCCAACCCCATCTCTAGATTTCTCTGCAAACAATGGGAACGCGACACCTATACCCACAAAGTGATCCTTCGAAGAACGTGGCAAGCTCTAGAACGTAGTGGCAAAGCTGAGGAATGGGTACGCGGCGTAGGCGAGGGTGGAGACCCAGAGAAGGAGTGGGTGGAATTGATAGAGAGGGTTATTAAGAGAGGATTTGAAATGGAGGGTGGCAAATAAGGTGAATTAGGGGGTAAGAGCACTCGGGGTACTGGCGTCTTGGATTGGAAGGAAGATGAGGTAAAGTATCCCATTGTGTTCAGTATAGTATCTAAATTTATTGGCCCGTACTCGTTTTACTTGCCAATTTTGTGTCGCAGTCAGTACCAGGATTACTGTCTCTTTCATCGATTCATCATATAAATCATTAAATTAATACACGGAGTCTATAATTATTCGAAATCCTTGCAATAGGTTTGACGACGTTCTGTTTCGATAGCCTCCAGGAATACATATACTCAGAGTCGCTCAAATAGACACTCAATGTCAAGTTCGAGCCGTCTGATCTACAAATGTAATTATATACACACCCAATCATATACACACCCAATCTTTGCAAACTTCAAGTTGTATCACTGCCCAAGGAAACAATTACCTTGTATCAACAGGGTGTCCCTTGGCCAAGGCTGCCCAAAGGTTGTTGTTCAATCGTTCATACCACCCACCACAGACGTTCTACGTCCTAAAAATCCGAAGTAATCGAGCCTCAGTGACAATTCGTGTGCGGCATAGAGGGCATTCTTTCGAGCTCGCCATGACCAACTCCGAACATGCTCTACACATCGCCATATGACTATAACACAAATGAATGAGTGAAATGAGAGACCTTGACGTAGAATAAGGGGGAAAAGAAGCATACCCGCAATCGATGATGGCGATATTTGCGTCCTCGTCTTGACATATCACGCACATGCCTGGCCTTTCGAAAGGTGATGCGGTGGGCTTAGGTTGGGGAGCAGATGTTGAAGAATCGCGCGAATGGTTAGTTTCATGGCCACCTTCATTTTCCCGCTTTTCACTATCATTATGATGGATGTCGGAACGCGGTCCAGGATCATTAGCTTCCCGATCTCTTTCTCCGGCTTCCTCCATATCTCGTTCAGGATGAGCCGGTCCATCCATGCCTTCCATTGCCCTTTGCAGCCGTTCCATCTCCTCCCTCTCTTCCATCTGTCGCTGCCTAACCCGTTCAGCCTTCTCATCCGCAATCAACACTAAAACCTTCTTCACCAAATCACCTTTCTCCAAAATCTGCGTGGTAGTGACATGGTTTGTGAACAAGATCGACTTTAATGCACTGATACTCAAGGATCCGATGGCATCTGCAGTCATTTCTAGTAATTGATCAAGATTAGGAGGTGGCGCAACTGAGGCGGCTCGTGGACGGGGAGTCGGTGGTGGCGGCGCGGAGTTATACGGAGCTGCGCGAGGAGGCGAAGAATGAGAATGATAGTTTGACTGCGGCGGTGACTGTTGAGGAGGCGGCTGAGGACGTGTCATATATGACGGGGTAGGAGGGACGTGACCTCCATAATTAGGCTGGTACCCTCCTGAACCGCCATTTGCATGAGGACGGCCAGGGGGCGGAGGTGGATGCTGATGCTGATGCTGATGATGTGGAGGAGTATGGACGTTAGGACGAGATGGTGGAGGCCGAGGTGGTGAGTTGTGTTGTTGTTGTTGGGGTCTCGGAGGTTGGGACGGGGGAGGACCAGGCGGTGGCCGGAAAGTGTGTGGCCGAGGGGGAGGTTGGTGATCTGGCTCTAGATCTGGACGAGGAAATTCGTATGTTGGGCGCGTTGCTGGCCGTGGAGGAGGCCGAGGCGGGGCTGAACTCGAGCCTTGTCCCGATCTTGAGAATAACCCTCGGGAACGTCCTGAAGCTCCTTTACTAGGAACGGAGTGTTTCCTATAAAAATTCTATTAAAATGGTTAAATCCGATCTGACAATATATGCGCCATCGATGATATTCACCTCGTTGGCAGGAGGCAGGCATCCATTGGGCCTCTAGCGGTTGAATTAAAAATCGCCTAATCAAGTCAAACAAAGTAACTGACCCTCGCAGCTAGGATACCATCAATGATATCATCTTTTTCGACTGCTCTATTGATTTTGATATCATAAGAAGTAACATATTTCTTGAGTTTAGCCAAAGGCAATGATTTGAGAGTATTTCGCCCTGCGGCTGTAACTGACCTCACAAACACAGTAGTTAGCGAGTGTTTAACAATCTGTTGCAATTAGGAAAGTTCTCAAGCGAGCTGAAGACGTACTGTTTAGAAACTCGATACAAAAGCCACAGACATGCATTGGATCGTAACCTGTGTCAGATCCTGAGCGTGGCATAAGCGCCTGGAAGTCGGAGCAACTATAACAGTATAGATATCCTGCAATTATAACCGCCTCATCATCTAGAAGACAACACAGATGTCCCGAGAGCGACGTACCACAATGGTTACACTTCCGAGATCGTACGAAGATAAGATGGAACTCTTTGTTGCACCTTCGACAAGCGATGTCTGAATCTGGGGAGAGTGTGGGCGGTGGTTCGCTGAGAAGTGGTAGACCGCGCCTTGCATCTGACATGTGGGACTAGCTAGGAGGAGTTGATAAGCAATGAAGCCACAGTTATATATAGTCACGTGAGATGACAAAATTTTGGTCACGACTGACAGTCGCGCAGTTTGTCAGTTTCCATTGCGGCATTGCCCAATGCTCCGGTCGTTCCTCCATTTTCATTTTACTCCTGTTCTTGATGTACAGAAGTTATTAAAAGTGTGTCCTAGGATGTATCATATCCGTTTATCCTCCGATGCTCAAGCGAGTTCACCGGAGACGTACAACGACTTGTAAGGCTGGTTGCCATACAGCTGTACACACCACCATATATATGTGCCGGTAGCTGAAAGAATAATCTTTCAGATATTCGACCTTTTGGTGTAACGGTGCGTTGCGGCATATACGGCCTACCTTACACGACTAACACTTCATCGAGTACGTCTAAAAGAGTGATACATCATGCCACCCTAACTTTTCCGACAAGGAAACATCATATATCACAGATATCTTCAAAATGATGCATTTCCAAAAGCATTCGTTTGATGTTTTTTTTTTTCCCATTCGGATCAACAATCCTGCTCAAAAGCTGTTCCCAATTCCCTCTTCTCGAAAATGGGTACTTCGGGCTATTACATGAGTGAGCGTCTCATCGTCCGAGGTCAACGAATAATAAATCTCCCGATGGTTCCCGTCTCTGCCACAACAAACGGTTGAATATAAAATCGCCAGATGCTCTTACCAAGGATAACCGTATCTTCCTAGTCATGTACATAGGAGTAGGACCTCAGTTGATGCCATCTAGCATAGGTATCATTCTAGGCGCCAGTCTGAGTCTGGACGCGAAGTAAGTATACTACTAGTAAGACGGGTTGATTATTTAGTGCATATCTGTCATAGCAGTTACTTCCATTCATGTTGAGTTGAGTGTATTGCTAGCATACGATCCTTACCTTAGTAAGCGCCACATTTTCACTAGTTTTGGCAGAAAGTATGATGATCTTTTTTTTTGTTTTTTTTTTTTGTTGTTGTAAAAGCACGCTGTCAAATGCCAGCGATTGGCTCGAATGTGGCGCGAAGTGACAAGTTGATTATCGGACAGCAGATACAGACGCAAAGGATACTTCAAGGCTCTTTGCGCCATTGTAACAACATCAAGTTGACTAACTATTTGAACACCGAGAAAAAATCTATTCAAAATGGCTACGTATCGAGATTTAATCTAGTAATATCACAGCTATGGTTACATTCGTAGTAGAGCAATCGTGAAGTACAGTTGATCCTTCATTTTCCACCTTCCTATGAAGGCCTACTACTTGCTCCTCTTGTAAATCTTTGCCAAGAAACTCTCAAACACCTCCCTCTTCAAACCCCCATCAACCTCCACAATTTCTCCAATCTTTTGCTTCAACTCATTTACAACCCGTTCCTCATACTCCTCATATACTTTTCCTACTCCAATTTCCGCAAATACCGCTTTTACCTTTTGCTCCTTCTCTGCATCTTTTCTTCCATAATTTTCGTCCAATATAGCTCGCTGAGCGGGACTTGCGAGAGAAAGCGCGATGTTGATAACCCATGAACATTTGTTGTCCACGATATCAGTTCCGATTTTACCGATTTGTTCGGGAGTACCAGAATAATCGAGGTAATCATCTTGGATTTGGAAGTATTCTCCAAGTGGAAGGAGGATAGAAGATGCAATCGCATATGGGTGGACGGTCGTAGATGTAGAAGAGGAAGAAGGTATTGTGTAGGTTTCCGGGATGCGGCACATAAGCATGGCGCATGCGACAGGAAGATAGAAGGAGTAATAAGCGGTTTTGTAGAGGACGATAAAGCGATGTCTAATAAAAAAACATACCCATCGATTAGACAACTCTCGGAACGGCAGAAAAAAAATAGAGCAAGCAAAAAAACAAAAAAAAAAAAGGCCTACTTTTCCAAGGAGAACTTGTTTAAATCGACTTTATCCTCTGGTGCGGTGATAAGATCGACTAACTGGCCCATCTCGGTTTGATATGTCGTTTCATGGTATAAATCCAAGAGATCTGCGTAGTAGACCTCTTTGCGGAAGTGTGTCTTTAGGAGATGGTAGATGGCCGCTTCGAGCATGAAAGAGTCATTAATTGCGATCATGCCCACATGGGGGACGCGATACCAGCAGGGTTGACCACGACGGGTAATGGACGCGTCCATTATGTCATCAGAGACTAGAAAGTAACCTTGCAACTGGACAATCCCAGATAAGATATTTTCTTTTGACTATAGTAGAAATTGAACGACTTACAAGCTCAACACACCAGCCCAACACACCAGCCTTGAAGTACTCGTCATCGGTAAGATCGCGGCCTTTAAGAATCTCAACGGTATCAACGACAGACATGCCGCGATTGAGTTTACCGCCAGGAACATTGTACTCGAGACTCTATTTAAAATAATAAAATAAAAAAGGACAGGGAAATCAACATCAATGACAATAATGATGGACAGGGACGCGTACGTTGCGGTACCATTCCACTGCCTCTTGAGGCATACCCTCTCCAGCAAAATGTTTAATCAATTCATCTCTGATCTTCGCAAAAACGCCTTCAAACTTTGCGCGTCGTGAGGCTTTGTCTGCTGTGGCCATCTTGTTTCAAAATGGTTCGATACTGGGGTGGAGGAGGTTAGTTTAGTTTGACCAAATAAACAATGTCTGCTACTTATTATATACGGTTTGTCTCAAACACTTCAGGGTCTTTGGGTGGGTCGATGTGGTGTTTTTCGGGCTAGAGTGGATCTCTGTCTTATCTTGGCTTTATTTATGATCCCGATTTCCTCGCTTCAGAGTTAACTGCATTTACGATATCCTCTTGCTTGCAACTCAAATTCAAGTTTTTGCGAAAATATGGCCAATCCAGATTCCAAAGGGTTGAAAGGATGAATGCCAACGGCACTACGGCATCGGCATCGGCGTCTCGGCCGATCGGCATTCATTATTGTTAGAAGGTAATGCTTCCCAGGACGCTGTCAAGGATTAGGGGAGAACCACATTTTTTCATGATAGATGCACATGGCAATATTACAAGTTGAGTCAACAAGTTCATGAAGCCTTTTTTGACTTCAAATTTGTCAAAATAGGCCTCTATAAAATAAATAAAATAAAAGAATCAAAAACGCGGCAAGCATGGTTCAAGAACAAAGAACAAAGTACAAGTTTACTTACCCAATTACGCAAGGTTTCAAAAAATATAAAAAAGGCAGCATATAACAACTGAAAATCCGTCCCCGTCGCCATCTCATCGGACTTTTGATGCTCAGAAGGTCAGGCTCCGACCCGTCCGAGCCCAGCCTGACTCTCCACATCTGGATTCGCAACTGGTGTACTCCTCGATAGGGTCAGGCCTCTTAAGAAACCGGGTCGCAGCGCAGATCCCAATAACCCACTACGACCTTCATTCGTTGGACCATTATCAGTAGTAGGAGGAGTAGGGGAGCCTTCATCCTCTGTCCCTGATCCATCATTATCCTTGTTTTCCGACTGAGGCGGCGGAGCAGTCGTGATTCGTAACATAGAGGTGTAGGCTAGCAAAATCATAAGGTATCAGCTCCATTTGATTCAGAAGGGAAATGTACTTACGCTGTCGGCACACAGGGCAGAACCAACCTTTAGCCTTTCTCTTCCTGCGTGGATTGGTTGTAGGTGTGAGAGGTGCAGGCGTCGCGGTACTCGGGCTGGCAGCGCTACCACCTTCGTTAAGACCGGCTCCAACCTCCACAACCTGGCTAATAGTTCCCCCGGCTCCAAACTCCACCATATTCAAAGCACATTCCTTGCATGCGACAAGGTGGCGGCATGGAAGGAGCACAACCTCCCGCGGAGAAGACAGGCATAGGAGACATTCTGACTGAGGGTCTTCGTTGTCTGCTACGCTGAAGACTGGTGTTGCCTGTTGTCCTTCTTCTGGAGGATAGGTGTGCGCGGTAGGTAGAGGAACAGTGTTATTGGTGGATGAAGATGTCAAACCGTAAATCTCGTGGAGATGGAATGTATGTGGTCCGATCTAGGTTTTGTAAATTATAATTACAATAAAAATATAAAATATAAAAACTGACTGTAGCCTCGCGTTTGACAACTTTGACAACCCAAGGTCGAGCATCCTCAGCGGGTTCTCCACCTTCCTTCGGTACGTCGGTGCTTGAATGGCCAAGTCGAACGATATGCAAGTATGTAATTTGTTCGTTAGGTGAAGCAAGTTCCGTTCCCTGCTCATCAAGAGCAGCAAGTCGAATCGTCACTCTTACACCTTGCTCGGCATCATCGTTTCCCTCTTTGGCTTTGCCTTCCTGGGCCACGACAGGCTCAGCATCCACGACTGCCAAAGCAGGCCCAGAGATACTGCGATTCTGCGATCGCTTGCGGAAGTGGAAATGGGTGAAGCGACGACGACCATTGTTACGCGATGCTGTGGGCGAGCTTGCATCCCCGGCAAGCGTTGGGGAGGCAAAGTCGCCAAGAGTGGATGGTTCGGGAATGGACGGGAGTGCGGCGTTATCATTTACAAGAGGTTGAACATGTGCATTCTCAAATCGACCTAATTCGAGCATAGCACCTTCTTCTAATGTGAGATGATTTGCAAAGCCACCATCAACAACAGTTTCAAAGACAAGAAGCTTGCTAAGCAGAGAGATTGATGATGTTGAAACAGCATCAGGGTGATCCTTTGGAAGATGGACATGAACGTAGATCCCACACTTTGGCGCATCACAATCGTATTCGAACTCGAGACCATGGTGATGTTGATCGGCCATGTTAGCCGAGGATGGGTCATCTGGGGTAGATGACAAAGGGGAGAGGCGTACGTTTAAGATTAACAAGAGCTTGCAGAGTAGTTGTGGGTTGCGAAGGCTAGAAGACATAAAGTAAAGAAATGAGACAAAACACTTGACAAACAATTGGGTCAAGGAAGGTACACTATGAAAAAGGCAATATTTCATTTTCATGAAAGATAGAAGCGAGGGGAAAAACAATGGTCTCAAGTTTACAGAAGGATACCCGGGGAAAAAGACTCACTTCCTTGCTCTTCTCTACCCAACTGTTGACGATTTCCGGCGTTAATTCATCTGTGACCACCTTCTTCTCGCTCCCCATCGTCCAAGCAGGCCCGCTGCTCACAGGTCCAATGCTAGGACCAAAAAGTGGGTCGCTTGATTTCTTATCTTTTGCCTTGGGATTGGCGTTATCGGTCTGAGCATTCTGCTGCTGGGCCATAGCTGTGGCAACTTGTGACGTATTAGTCCCTGTCCTAGCAAGGTAGGGAGTTTGTGTGATGGTTCGAGTTCTGTATTGCTGAGAGTCTAAGTAGATGGTGTGTTAGCGGATTTATGTAATTTGTTTGAAATAATGAGAAGACAAACACCAGTTGGACCAATTGGAAAGATTCATGACAAAGAAGAGAAGCACTAATGCCGTGTGAAGACTAACAACTGCGCAAATATAAATAGATTCGGCTGGCATCAAGGATCACATGTCAATGGCATACGTATTGATTTACAGTCACGGTAAAGATGAGCCTTTTTCACTAAGCAATTGCGCAGCCTTGAAGAAAAGATAGCTTGGAAAGCCTACGGCTATAAGCTTTCTAGCCGGTAAGTAAGAATTTTAAAAAAACATACCTAATGAAATAATCCATACGATACTCCTGTAAAGACGAAATGATAAGAAATGGCAGACACTGAACAAGTGGATAACGAACCGAAGTCCACCCCATCGCTGCGTGGTTTGGTTGATATAGATGTAATTATAAAGAATCCTGGTGAGAATGCTAAAGAATATCCTTGAGCAATCAACTTGAACCTATTTCATAAGAACACTAGGACGCACTAAAGGCCAGAAACCTTATTCAGGGTATAATTATCGATCCCAGCGTAGTTGCCAGCTAGGACTGCCAACCCGAAGAAAGGCAAGTTCTCCAGGCCATTCTATGGTCATTACATCATGAGATCCTAACTATCTCGGATACTCTGTACAAGAAATCCGCACATACCAGATGAGCGCCTTCCATCCTGGCCAAACGGTCAACCAACTCCGGAGGAACATCTTTTTTCTCCGAAAGACGGGCAACATTGCTTCGAGGCTGGATACTAAGAGTTCCGAAATAAGGCCGTGTCAGGATATATCGGTACTACCGAGACACGCACTTGTTGAATGAACCAGCTTTTCTCATAGTAAACCCCTTTACGATAAAGCCAAGGGGGGGTACGTTAACGACCGAGAGGCGATTTTAAAGTCCTTACATACCTTCTTAAAACCCGGATAATAGCTGACGACCCACATTGCAGGGATGGCATAAATGGACAGTGGGCTGGATAGAGATAGTACCATAATAGCTCTAGTAATACTGGCGGGAAAGAATCAAAAGGAGAACAGTCGTTTACGGTGTGCGCTCAACTGTATTTATGGTCACGGTATATCACAGGCTAATCATCTTTGACAGGTTCGGCGTAAACCTTACATGTCTTGGCAGCCGCGGGGCTTAGTGTGGAGGCTCATAAAAAAGAAAATCTCGTAATTCAGAGACAACCTGAACAGACTGCAGCCTGGCATTATATTTCAAAGGCACAAATGCCACAAATGCCACCTGTGCCGGCTATATTGTTACCGAAAACCCGTGGCCAATGGTAATGAGAAAATACATTTGGGAGAATTCACACTAACTAATGATTGGCGACCTTGGCTGCGGCTTTAACAAGAATTGTCATAGGGATTGCTGAAAAGTTTCATCAATATTATTGATCACAAAAGACTGCGGGAAGAACACGCACATAGGCCGGCAAAGAAAACCAGAGTACTGCATTGAGATTTTAGAGGTCAGTCATTACAAACAATTCATCAGCTGCATAGACTCACCGTAGCCAACTGGTACTAGGTTTCTCGTGATTGATGTAAACATGATTGAAAAGAAGCCGAAGGACAACGCTTCAAGAAAACAAGTAACCAGTAAGTGTCATTTAGGCCCCCCTGTTTCATCAGTGACATCTTACTATGAAGCAGACATGGTATTCAGCCAGCGACTTTCAAGGCCGGCATAGTTTCCCGCGAGCTTTATATAGAACATCAAGTCATGAGATACATATTTTCTTGGACGCATTTTACAGTAATTTACTCACAACTGCAGCAACCCACAGCGGGAATGCTTCATTTCCATTGAGATGTGCCCCTTCCATACGTTGGATTCGGGCAGCCAAGTCTGGTGAAATATTTTTGTTATTTGCCACTTTGGTAATGTTCAATCGCGGTTGAACACTTTGATGATGAATATTAACATTCCTTCTAAGGTTTCTGACGAGAAGAATTCGACGCACTTGTTATATCCAATGGCTTTGTCGATTGTTAAGAACTGATGGCAACATGAAATTCCTTGCCTATCTGTTATATAGCGAAAGTGCACGCACTTTCCACGTAGCAGGATAAAAAGCCGTGAACCAGACCACTGGGATAGAGTAAAGCGAGAGGGGGCTTTCCATATTGATAACTGAGGAGAGGATACTCATGGAAGAAGAAAGGAAAAGGAAAAATAAAAGCCTTGCATTTTACACCTCTGTGAACTTATACACATCCTTGTTTTCACACGAAATTGGCCGATGACAAATTCCAGCCCCCTTTCACCGTGGTCGGCTAGTATTTCACGTGTGAATAACATGTTGGTACCGTTTCTAACATGGCGCGGTCAAAAAGTTTCTGGGTGCGTATTCGGATTTTATTGTTTTCACTTGCCTCCAAATATGGCATTTGTTCCGAGAACTCCGGAGTCCAGCACTCGAAAACTTGAAATTCTGGCGACGACATAACACTCATCGCCCCGACCCGGTGCAGGCAAGCCAATGCAGCCCTGCAAGAGTTATGGTTCAACGTTCAACAACTATGGTATCAATGAAACGGAACATATCGACATCGAGCCCCTCCAGCTGCTTTGACATCGCCAACTATGTAAAGCTCGATGATTCCAGGCTCACGGCCCTCATCGCGAAGCCAGGGCTGTTGAAATACGTTCTGAACCGGTCGAGCGTAGTTTCGAAGGTTTCCTTTAGGTGTTGTAGGCTAATAACATGTCATCTAACACCGCAATTTTATTAGTATTTTGGATGATAGAAACATGGGTTTCTAACGTCACAGCAAACTCCCGTTGGTAGCATGGCGAAATAGCAATCCAACACAGCCCTACTCAGATGAACATAACGAGACAGGTGCTGATGTTGCATCTTTGTAAATGTGGATATTTATAATAGGCGCTCTCGGGCTGCATAATCCGTTTCATGCGATCATCTAACAGGCTTGTACACATCTCTGATGTAAAAGGGGACCTCGGTGCTGAGCATCAGCAAGATGGTTACTCATAAGTCACCCAGGCTTTAAGCGCTCCCAACTTACGCTTCGCCAAGTGTCGAAACCAGGTAGATGTGATCTATACTTCGGTCATGAAGGCATGTTGTTTGATTCATGTGTCATAGAAGAAAGAAAGAGTTATGATAGGCGGGTAATAGGAAATATTTCAAGCGATCAGTGACACAACACCGCCGGCTTCCTTGATTTTAGCCCTATACCAATTATTAGAGCACTTTCAAAAGGGGGAAGTATAGATACATACTCTGCTTTTGCTGATACAAATCGAGCTTTCACGATAAAAGGCAATTTCGGTAGTCTAGAAACGAATGGAGAAAAGTAAGAAGCCGAAGCAGAGCAACCGAAGCAGAGCAACCAAAGGAGAAGACTGACAGCCCATTGCCCAAAACCTTTCCGTATCCAAATCGCAAGGTGTCAATGACGGGAACAATATCTGAGTCTTCAGTCAAGCCCTTCTTTTGCTCCTCAGGCACGAGACTCCATAGTTTGTCGACGTTGATGATTGGACGCCAGTGTGCGTTGCGGGTGAGATGGAAATGGCGCATACCGACTTTACCGAAGTAACCAGGATGGTATTTGTCAAAGTTGGTTCTGAGGATTAGAATTTCAGTTATCGTCTATGTAGTAAATAAACCATGTAAAAGACGTACCGGTGGTGATGTTGACCACCAGCAAGACCACGACCTCCTGGATGTTTGCGATGCTTGCCTACACGTCCATGACCGGCCGATACGTGGCCACGGTGCTTGCGAGTCTTCGAGAACCGAGAAGGCATTTTTTTCTGTAAAGGATAGGTTGCATCAGTCTATTGCAACGAAAAACAGATGATCGCCATCCAAAGGGGTTCCCAATCCATCCAACTGAAAACTCCATGCTTTTGGTTCAAAAAACATAGATTCAACAGCTATGTACCTCCAGAAGATGCTGGCGACGCTTTGAAACAGAGATTCCGCAGAGATATACTGACCTTGAGGGAGGTTGACGATTTGGTGTGCCTTTTCGGCGTTGTCTTTCCAAATCTTGTTTGCGGTTCGCCACAGTACAAATAATGCCAAATAATAGAGTTTGATTTGCACGGCTCTGCAAGCAACTATTTCCTCGTCCGTCGTGCTGGGAGGGTTGCCAATTGTAAGTCTCTCCCCTCATTCTCCCATATATGATGGGTATTTTTCTACTATTTATTGTCGGTGAATCACAATGATCACAAATTTACATTTCTGACCTCATCGCGTTATCCTTTCGGGCACAAACAAACTAACAGTCATTTTTTGATTCAGGCTCTAATAAAAACGCAATAAATTATGAATGCACCTAATCGTCATGAACTCTACGTGCTTGAGGATGGCGAGAAGCCGTAGGTTGTACCATTATCCTTAATGAAGCAAAGGTCAACCCTACTACCCCCTTCAGTGTAGAAGTAACAGAGGACACTAAAATCCCGAATGCAGCTACCATTAAGATCGTCAAGCAGGATCACACCCTGGGCAACATGTTACGAGCGTGCGTTCTTGTGGCGTCTTCTTCCATATCTCATCTCCCTAATTATCTCACCCTAATTATCTCACCCCCCCTTACTCAGCCAACTTTTGTCTATGCCTCAAATTCTTTTCGCTGGTTACAAAGTGCCACATCCGCTGCATCCATATTTCCTCATCAAGATCCAAACGGATGGCACCATAACACCTCAAGCTATCCTAGAGCAAGCTTGCACAAAGCTCATCGGAACAATGTCTTCCCTTGAGACAAAATTTAAACGAGAATTTTCATATAAGGATGTCGAAGGCAATGTCGGTGGAACGGGGGGACCCTTGGCCAGCGAAGATCCGTATGGCGGTACCGGTGCCGGAGGGAACGCATGGGGAGCAAGGGGTCGTGATTATTTGGATTTCTAGAGTCAATCTGATTGCTCTTGATTCGATCTGTACCCTAGCAGGGTAAGCGGCCCAGGCGATGGCCTAGGCATATATAGAACATCTGTAAATCATGTGATGACTGGCTGGCGAGGCCTCCCCCGATTTGGGAGTTAAAGATCATTGCAAACAATTCTAATGTAGGCTGTACTGTCATCTGTCCGGTGGTGTTAGGTAAAGATGAGAAACTCCTGAGTCCCAATTACTGCATGGGGTGAGATAATGACGGCCCAGAGCTCAGGCAACATCTAGTTCCGACAACCATGCTTGGTGTTCCGTCCTGGAGACCTCGATAATGTCGTTGTCATTTGAGGACAAAAGAGAGGCAGGATAAATTTACCGATGCTGGGGTATACCAATATATTATAATTGTAGGACTACCGTCTCCCATACTTTAATCGGCGTCTCTCCTTCTCTTCCAGCATGGTCTTCTTCTTTACCTGAGTCTGACTGATGTTATTTTCTTCCATTTCTTCACGGTCCGTCACGGCTATATACTCCTCTATACATTGCTCCATTTTCGACTGAATGAGAATATTTGGATCTGATCCTATCACGGCATTTTGAGTTGGCAGGTCCCACTGGAAATCAAATCCCCAGGCTTGGGTCGTTGGATGTTTTTGGTCCGACAATAGGGTTGGATCTATATTTGGTGTCGACGATGATGCAGATAGCAGACCGCCCTCCTCGCGCCACCATCTCACAAAGTAGACTGCGGCTCTAGAAAGGTCTAGTTCGGCGCCTCGTTTCACCATGCCCATTCGCCGTGCGAGATGGGTGAGAAATTCTTCAAGATCAGTGGTCGGTGGAGTTCCGGGCGGTAGTAGGTGTAAATACGCTGGCGCTATAAAACACGATGTTCAGATGATGAACAGAATCAAAGATATAGCACATCAATGATGCCAGATAAACACAAAACAGGGATGTGATTTAGTTTCAATGTTCGGAGGATTCCTGTGAACGAAGGCTTACATATTGGGTTCAGCACGGTAAGCCTATATAGCAGATACCCAGCTAGCGCTTCCATGTCATATAAGCCTTCTTTGATCCCCGCTGATAGAGAGGGCAAAAGAGTCCTTATCAGTCTTGCTGGTTATCCTACCAATAGACGCGGGAATGGGTCGTTACGTACCAATAAGAGCAAGCTTAACCCCTCTTTCAGCCCCTTCTGAGCCACGACCAAGGAAAGGTAGCATTACACCAGGTGTATCGTATGCATAAACCAAAGGATCCAAAGATAGTTTCAGTCGTGTGGAAAGTGCCTGCGTCATTCCTGGATTCGCGGAAGTCTGAAAGGCCTTTGGTGTACCTATAAGAAAAAATAAGGCGGTTGAAAAAATACAAAATCAAGGTGGACATTGACTCACGGCCCTTTATACCTATATTCCGCAAGGCATTGAGCAATGTGGACTTGCCGACGTTTGGCATCCCAATGACCAGGACGTTGAGCTCCATGGCATGAGGATATCCCCTAGCTATGTCTGCAAAGAACGATAGTGAGTTTTCACTTTTAGAATACGATCCGGTGATTTGAAAAATGATGACATACTTACTAAAATCTCACTGAGATTACGAATATCCCGTGGTCGGTGCCAGGACGCAAAAATCAATTGTTGATGAGGAAATTTGTTGCTCATCGCTCGGCGAAAAGGCTGAATAAAAAGGGAAGCACATCAAATTTTAACCTTTGAACCGAGACTTTTGAATTTCACCTCCATACCCCACTCTGGGACAAGGTCACGCTTATTTAGCACCACGATGTGTTCACAAGCTTCAACAGCGACTATACGGCGCGTGGGATTGTTTGGGTCCCATCCACGTTCAAGCCTCCACTTTCTCAAAGCACCTAAATCGGAAATGAACAACAATTAGAATTGATAGCCGACGACGAAATGAAAGAATGAGAGTGTGAGGCTTTTGCGGCGAGGCCGGCATGGTTCCAAAGAAGAGAACTGAAACGATAAACATTGTATTCAATGCACACTGAAGGAGTAAGAAGAGGATCCGGAACCCATGCCATGCCCTCCCAAAAGTAATGACCTTGTCCGATGGAGACGCAGGAATTTTAACAACACACCTTCGAGAGTTCTGTTAATACTGGTCAAAGGAAGTCGTGAGTCTCTGAGTTCAAGAACAACATTCGTTCTTTTGAGCAAGGCTGGCAGCATCCGCGTGAATTTCATCATGTGTCCTGGAAACCATGATGGTGGGCCCGGAAGGGTTGGAAGATGAGGCAAAGTCATCTTTAGAACTCGAGGAAGGGCGCAAGCAACGGGGACTCTCGGAGACTACGCAGGGAGATGGAGCGTATGGAGCTTTGATTTATTTCTACTTCCTAGGAGGCTACGGGTGAGGTGAGACTCTGATGTGATTGAAGTGAAAGTTGTTCGTTAACTCCGATGAGAGACGGCCGTTTATTAATGCCTTTGTTATAGCCTGGTTCGCAGTGATGCGGTATAAAACGTTTCAGTAACAGAGCACTAGGTATAGTTAAGATCGGAGAGCACTAGATGCGGTTGAACGTAGATGTCGAAATGAAGCTGTAGTTGGTGAGTGTAAAAAATGGAAAACAATGTTTTGGCCTGTTTCTTTCCAAGGCTACCGGCGACTCTTTAATTAGATTTGCCTCCTCCGAAAATATTTGATTCCTTCGTGATCGAGGCGTTGAACGATCAAGAATGATGAAAGGAGATGAGCCTAAGGCGAATGGATAGAAGGTTCTCCCAAGATTGTCATTTAATATGTTTGCCATATATATGGAAGAATCGCTCTCAGATCCACCCCTGGAGGTATGGAGCATACCTCTACCAAGTAACTAGAGACTTGGTTTTCATAGGGATCAAGGCCCATCTCTTTTGGATTGAAGATATAGCTAATAAACAGTTTTTATAACCAGTACTTAGAAGTATCAAAGATATGGTATACTACTAACAGGGAAATTGGGCAGAGGAGGAATACACCATTGAGGGTTTGGTGAAAGATACTACGAGGGGACAAAAGGAAGCAAGGGGACATCTGTTAGCATAACAATCAAGTTGATGAAATTTTACAATCTACCAGAAAAAAGGGGGTAGACAAACCCGCCCAAAAGTACACGATGACAACAACAACGACGACGACGACTGAATTTAACAAAACCTGTCAAAACAAGGTGGTTAGCTTCAGAGACTTGATATGAACTCTTTTGCTGAAAAGAGGGGATAACTAACCGTCACATCAAACTAGGCTGACCCAACTTTCTTTGCCCACACCGATGGCATCGAAATTTTTCCCGCTGCGAGTACGTCGTTCTTGCAAAACGGGAACATCGAGGTTGATAAGCTTCTGTGAAGGAGGCGGCGAGCCCTCGACCCATCCCTTCCATCCTTTCTTTGCCGCAACCCTCTTCTTGCGTGGAGGCGCTGGCGCTGCGGATTGAGTGCGGGACTGAGAGCCGATGACTTCGTCATCTGCAGGCGTACGTGGCCTCTTGGAGGAAGTACGCGATGTACTTGAAGATATAGATGGATCAGGCGTCGAACTCGGGCTGAATTGTAGGGGATGTGGAGAGGATGTCGGCGAAGGCGTAACCGAGACAGAGCGTTGGATAGCAGGGATATGGATCGTTGGCCTCGCGCGCCAAAACGATGAAGTACTTGTAGTCGCGACAGGTAAGGGCTGCGGCAAAGAACTGGTGCTAGCAAAATTCCCATCGGTAGACGCGTGCAGATTTAAGTCACCAGTAAGCGTCTTGTTAAGAGCTCGTGCCGCAGCCTTTGAACGCTTCTTCTCTTTTTCACGCTCCCTCCTCTCTTTTTTTCGTTTTTGTCGTGCCTCTTCATCTCTTTCGACGGCTTTATAGGGACCAACTCCATTCAGCAGACTCGTCAGGACATCCCTAGGTGGTCGGATGTCAAAGGTACCTGCCATTACAGCAGTGGCATTACGTCTAATACGTCTAATATGATGCGACTGCATGTTGTGGTGGGGGAAAAGGATCGCCATAGTGGTGAAAGAAAGAAGTGGGTTAAATAGGGAGGAAAGCCGCAGTGGAGCAGCTTCGTGGTTTGGAAGCAATTGTAGTCTGTTGTACTCTTACGGCACATCAACAAACACAGCACACTCACAGCACGTGCTTGCAGGATCGATGAAAGATACATCTTCTCCTTGAAATCTATCCCCTTCTATCCATCTTAAAAATTTCATGCGTTCGCTCGAATTTTGCCGCGGCTAGGTTGAAAGGCATGCAAGCGAACGCCACCCTAATTTAGACACAGTGGCGCTGTTCCCTTACGCTGATCATAACCTTTCTTTCAGAAAGAACTGACATCCCAAAGGAGAGATTAACAGCATGGGAAAATAATGCAGACTAGTCCATTGTACATTAACCTTTGCGTTTTGGAGCGTAGTCAAAAAAAAATACTGCGGTTGACTTGTTTAGAGTCAGAGATACCACCCAGGAATCTGGTTGTGAGATATTATGCCTCCAAAGTAGTACCTATCGATGCGATCACTATCCAATTACAGCGCACCCGTTACCTTTGTGACTCTGATAATCTATCTCTAGTCCATCTTGCTCAGATTGGCTATCAACTCATTCTATATAGACCTTCTCTCAAGCGCACCTCATCCCTTGGTGATGAAGATAGATTGTCTCCCGTATCTACCCTATGTACCCGATTAGTATCAAGGAAGAAAATCTACCTATACTCTTTATCAAAGGCACCGGTAGTTGCTGCTAGATGCGGACCAGACCCTTTTGTTCTCAGGACCAGCATAATGGTAGCCATCTCAACGTCGACGTAGAAAATCCGATTGGCTCTGGGTAATAAAAATAAACATTAGAAATTGGAGTGTCAAATACAGTTTTGGCCAATTCTACATTCTACAATCTTTTGTCTAAAGAATTGCGTTGGCTATGCACTCAAGTTTCTATCGAGAATAAAGTGACTCATAAAAGGCACCTATGGTCCGGCTTCCATAAAATTGAAGATGGCCTCCATTGTCTATTAAATTATTGTGACTCGATTCGAATTTCGGGCGAATCGGGTCATCCAAACATTGCATAGCCTCAGTTATCGGGTCCTCCCACAAGCACCGAAAGACTAGTTGCTATCAGTCGCTAAATGATAGGCGCTCTATTACTGCCTCACTCTCCACGATACCATGAGGTCTTGTTAACAGCAAACTTGAATAAGCAAGTACATGCATATCATGACGTGATCTAGCCCTGCATACATTCGATACTTCAGATTAATTAATACTAGGGGTAAGGACTTCATGAACCTTTTCACAACACGTAGTCTGGCTGCCCAGTGCGCTACGCGTGTTCAAACCGAAGGCTTCAAGTCCTAGGCTTGAGGCATTAATTTTTATCCGCCTCGTTTTAAAAACTTCAGCTTCAGATCGAGGTTGTTGACAAATTCACACGACAACTTATCGGACACGATGCATAGCTTACGTCTCCCACCCACTAGGACAGTTGGGCGGGGCTGATGCAACAGTCAAACTCTCCGGGCCAACCCGAGCGCCTTTTCGTTAGTATCTCTGATCGGGCGCTGAGGCCAGGTATGGTGGTAAGGCTACCCAGTGCCATGGCACTTTCCTCCCCAAGTCCCACAGCCTCCAGCAGCCTCCCCGCAATCTTCAATCCTTCTATGTGGATTTCAGTGACGTTTTAAAAGTACACTATTTCCACAGATCATCGTATCACGGAAGCAACCCTCCTAATCCCCCTATCATTTCAGGCTGGCACGTGCATTACTTACTAGTGCTTATGCCACACCAGAATCAGAAGCCGGAACTGAATTGACATTCACGGTTTTGTCCATTTTCCCCATTTTCCCCATTGAACACGGAGCATCTATGGACCACCCGTTTTGGTCAGAAATTTTCACAGGCTACGAGGAACCTCCCTGATTTCTCAGAAGCGCATTACACACCCTTCCGCAAGTCCGAGCTATCGTTGGAGAAAATCCCGCTAGTGGTTGCGTTGCTGACTATTTATTCCTTATAGTTTAGGACCCTTTTGTAAGATCTCCATCCAGGGATTATTGTGAAAACGGCGCTTGCATTAGGACATTTCCGGATACCAAGATTTCGCCAAGATTGGTCAAGGCCCCCGAGCCAGGGAGACCTTCATATTTCCTAATATATGGAATGTACATACATAGATTACATTTTGACACAAGTTTGAGTACCTTGTTTCAAGTTGTTGGAACTGTGGAGAATTCTATTCCGAGATATCGCACATGACATGAGCATAAGCAGAGAGTGAACATTGAGTGGCTATAAGAAGCTAAAAATTGACATTGCCGTGACGGATTCGTAATTGGGAGATTGTAGCACTGGCGAATCACAGCAATTCTAAAACAAGGCGACTAATCAGTAATTACCAATGATGAGGATTTTGAGTGATTTTGTTTTATTTAAAATTGTGGATGTCCAGCTACTGTGGCTGTATTGCTTCTATCCGATTAAGACCAAGGTAGATATAAAAACCTCTACCGGTGAGGTAAGACCCTGATGCGGCGGTGGTGGGAAATATGTCCGCTTGAGTAAAACCGGACTTTGGCGACATTCATAGAGTACCAGAGATTGTATTTAAAGCATCTCTAAGGTTTTTACAATTATTGTGAGATGGTCTCAATCACTCTAACCCAAGAAACTGGGCCCTAAGAATTTAAAACAAGGCTACACAACCTGCTGTAAGTTGGCTATATACTCCAAAATTGAACCACGAGCCTCGCTAAACTATAGACAAGAAATTCATCAAGGTACTTCGATTTCACATAATATATCCGAGAAAAACTAACGGCCGTACTTGTGGCATGGTTTTCACCGTCTGACCTTAGTCAACGGTATCATAACTGGTTTTGATTTCCGCAAGATGTAGTTTTGGTTAGGGACTATACTTCGTCGCATCATTGCTCAATATTTGAGCCGATAAGGTCCTTGATGATCGAATGACTTGTAGGCGAGAGCTTTCTTACCATGACTCAAGGCCACTCGAGTTACCATACATGACCTGCATTCAGACAGGCTTTGGATGTACAATGTTTGTTGCAAACTTGGAGAACAAACAACCGGATGGAACGGACCGTTCGACTTTGGAGTGCTTAGGAAGAGGAAGGGCAAAGAAAAAGTACTCAGAAAGGAGCATTCATGATTATACACCAGACTATACATAAATATGCCAACTTAAAATGTACGCCCAAACGTGGGAGCAACTACACGGGAACGCCTCTTTGGGGGTGACTCTCCGAGAACGGACCCGGAGTATTCAGTATGGCGGGACTAGAGCAGGGGTAAGCAGTGGAGGCATCACCGTATTCTGCTTTCAACTGGCGCCAAACAGCCCTAAAAGTCGACATTGAGCCTTTCTCGTATATCAAGGCTATGGCGCAAAGGCATCCAGGCGGAAAATCCCATTTTGGAAGCGCGACTGGACTGACCAAGGGAACGCTTCGACCAAGTAAGACGCTTGCGCGGGGCCGCGAGGAATTGCCAGCGTTGCCGTTGCCTGTAGCCAATTGGTTTGGATTGCCAGCCGGCGCTGCCAAAAAATATGCATTGTCATCCCTATTGTGTGTCATCGGTATTTGGGAATCAGGTGGCCTGGGGCCAGCTTTGAATTCAACCCGGAAGCGTACACTCTTCAAAGTGATGCCGTTCACCGGATCCGTGGTCGGTTGATCGATGCGGCAAAGGAGGACATTGGATAACTCTGGCTGAAGATGATCAGCAGCACTGTGACCGAGATTTATACCAATTCCCTCAAGGAGCCTCGCAATGTTTAATCTCGTTTGCTGCAAATCGTCAACGGAGTATAGAACGCCTCCTTGACTGCTTGAGGGCTTCCAATTGAACAGGTTGGAGAACCAGCCTTTAAATTCCCCGACCACAGGCGAAGTTAAAATCCTGCTGGAACTCGTTGCGCTCTGGTGCACAGGCGATGAGAGGGCGATAGGAGAGCCGAGTATTGCGAAGGCCGATCTTTTGGGGTTAAGTAAAGGTAACTCGAGTGGTGGTGCTGTATAATTTTAGTTTCAAGAAATAAATGCATAAGGAGCAAAATACTCACGTCTTCCTTTCTTATCCTTGTCTTTCTTGGCCTTGGCGACAGTAGATCCAACATTAGCAAGGTCTCTTCCGACAGCCCTACCTTCAGCCAGTCCAACCCCTAAACCAATTCCTCCAGAATGACCAATGTCAGCACTGACGTGATTCCAACCTTCATCGTCAACGGTCTGATTTTCCTTGTCCTGCTTGTCGTTCGAATGGACGAATACCTTGGTAGAATCCGTGGCATGCGTTACAGACACGTGGGCTTGAGGCTGAGTGACTGCATGTACGAGATCGTTAACCTTCTGCGTGATATCGTCCGTGGTGTGTTGGGGATGCGGGCTTTCAAATTGTGGCACCGTCAAAGGCGGCAGGTCGTTAGCCAGATGGGGGCTTGCTACAATGGGTGCAAGAACAGGTGTGGGAGGTCGAGTGATAGGCAGGTCACGACTACGGACTGAGACTGAAGGAATCCTGGATTCTGAAAACATGGCCTTTTTTTCGGCTTCCGTAAACGGAACAGTTGGCCCAGCTGAGGACCTAGGTCTCTGAGACGAATTGGATGATATCCTTGCTTGAAGTTGATGTAGGTGATGCGAAAATCCAATGGACGAAGGTCCAATCTCAGAAGAGTCAGGATCACGTTTCTCACTTGCGGAATAAGTGTATCCCCGGCGTGGGGCCAAGGGACGAGGTCCTAAGCGGGCGCTTCCTGACGAAGACTTTGGTCGACGATGACTTGTAAGCGCTACAGACGAGGAAATGTCCCGCTGAGCGTCTGTGCGAGCTCGATTTATTTTCGGAGGGGGTCGAGGTCCAAGTGGAGATTCTGGTCTGTCACGCAAAGGAAGACTTCCATCAGTGAATGTTCTTTTACGGGGCATGACCGGCGGTGCCGGTTCCGATATGAACTTAGACGGAAACATCGGCGTGATAGCAGACGTTGGCGCAGAAACGGTAGTCTCGGGGGTTGAAGAGACGGGATTTTTTTGGATTCCCAGTTTCTTTGCAGCACCAGACTGATCAAGCTCCCAGCCAAGGTTGAATTTAAAAGTCTCCAAGTCAATGCTAGAGCTTAGAGAATGTCTTCGAGAATCAAGCTCATCGTTTGACCTATTACGAGAAGACTCTTCGCGGTATTTCCCCAGTAGAAAATAGAAGGCTTTGGCATGGACACCTTGGCCTGCGGGTGCGCACAGATCGCGGCGGATAGAGTCCCCTTGTGGATCTGTGTGTCGCCCCCAGATAATACGCAAAGATAAAAAAAGCTCTGCATCTATCAAATCGGGGGAAGTAATGGGACGAGCAAGAATGCTCGGCGAAGGCGGCAGCGGTGGAGCCAGAACAGAAATCGTACCTCCATCCGCGCAAGGGTAAGGGACCAAAGGCTGCGAGATTAACCAGGGATGAGATAGAATTTCTGGTACCTGTACTTAAAGTCGGTTGATGACCCTGAAATGACCAAAGTAGCTGCTTACCGTAATTCGTTTGTGTACGTCAACGATCAGCATTCTGCTAAGGAGATCTTTGGCCAATGGATCGATCCAGGTGGGCATCTCGTACTTGCCACTTTTGACTTTAGAGAGTAGACTACGAACGTTTTTGTCATCAAAAGGAAGCCGCCCTGTAAGTAACGCATATAGAATAACACCGCAGCTCCAGATATCTGTGGCATTTCCCTGATATTTTTCTCCGTTGACGATCTCAGGACTGGCGTAATGCGGCGAACCACAGCTGGTTTCAAGTTGAAGCGTAGGCGGGGCAAATGCGGCCATGCCCCAATCAGCAATTTTTATCAAGGGAGGCTGCAGGGAAGCAATCAGAATATTCTCTGGTTTCAGATCGCGATGTATGATCGAGAAAGTGTGCGCATAGTTTAGCCCATAGACGATCTGCCTGAAATATATTAGAGCCTCGTTCGGGGGAAGACGACCCCTATTGACTAGGAAATCGAAGAGTTCCCCGCCTTCCACATATTCAAGTACGAGAAAGAGCTCTTGGTCACCTTCGAAGACATCGTAGATCCGCATGATGTTGGGATGGTTCATGAGCTTCATCATTGTAATCTCGCGATCTATGCCAAGGCGTTGCTTGTCAGATTTTGCCTGCTGAGTTGCAAGAGAGGCACGAGAGCTGACAAGAGGGGCTATGGGAAGAATTTTGACGGCGGCGAGCTGACCAGTACGACGGTGTTTAGCGATTTTTACCCGGCCAGAAGCGCCTTTCCCGACACATTCACCCAGAATCCAGGGTCCAATGTTCTTGGGATCTGTAGGTAAATCAAAAGCCGCGGCTCCTCCAGCTGCCGCCTTTTCCTTGTCCCAGCGAGTGCCCAGAGGAGCGGTGTACTTGATGGGAGGCGCACGAGGTGGACTATCTGATACGTCTGGCATATTAAGTATGATTGTATGATTAACTATGATTAGATAGAATATAGATTGTTCAAGGCGAGTTGCTCGACCAGCGGGCAGGTATATGGTCTGGACAAAGAGGATGTAAAGCCACCACCCGTTCTTACCAGCGTGACAGTGACAGTGATGCTCCGTGACACAAATTTGAAAACTTGCAACGGCTACTAGTTCTGTATGCTGCGAGCCTCAAGCTCAAGGGCCTTTCTACGCTCTCCATGGCTATGCACGGGGCGTATGTTGCGTACGAGGGAGCTTTCATATCCTCAGTTTGTCTACGGTGCTCGTCATGGGACGACACTCTCCTTTCGCCACACTCATTCGGTCGCCGATCAACCAGACCTCGAGCCTGAGAGTGCATCAGCACCACCAAGCGAAGCCAAATTGTTTGAGGACAGTTCGGAGGAGTATGCGCACATTGCATCCGGTTCCCTTCCTCCGCCAACGTCCATTCTTGAAATCCTCGAACAAAAGTTGCCAGATCTTCTGCCGGAGCATTCACCAGACGATGCAATCTTCGAGGTCGAGGGACAAGAATATTCAGCCGTAGCATCAAGCCTTTCCCGACGTCGTTCACCAAATTCATCTATACGTGCTCTAGCCCAGTTCGTCGAACTTCGAGATTTCAAACAAGCATATCTGCTCCTCAAAGACATTCAGGACTTGGATATCCCCATACCGCTTTCTTTTATATATGAAGCCCCAGCCCAGGCCGCCCTTAGAAATGGAGATCTGCACGGCGCTAAGCAGGTTGAAGAATTCACAACATGGTTCTCCCTCATCCCTCCCGCCCATACCTCTGACGTGATTCGAACGTTTGACGAAACTTGTCATCTTATTTTTCAGGCGAAAATCACTAACCTTCCACTTATCCTCAACTTCGCCATGATCATGTCATCCAAAGGATATGGTCAGAAGATAAGCGTTCAGGCTGTCCCGACTATTATGCGATATTCGTCCCCTGAAGTTGGGCTGAATTTCCTTGACGACTTCACTGACGCTGACGCGAAATACTGGGCCACCCACGATTCGAAGGCTGCGGCAAAAAAATCTGAGAGATTAACAATTGGCGTTCGTGGATTGGCCGTGCGTAGTCTGGCGTATACCGGCCGTATAGACGAGGCGCTCTCCCTTTTGCCTGACCCCAAAGATGTCCGCTTTAGATTGACCAGCTACACTTACGACGTCTTGTTGCGTCGTTTAGAAAAGTCAAAGATTGTGAGACATCGAAAGAAAATCCTTATGGTGGAGGAACTCCGGAGCCAAGAATCCACCTCAGTCTTCGAAAACAATTCCGTCAGCCCCTTGACTATTCTAGCTGAAGAGGCGGAAATGGCTTCAAGTCTAGACTCTGCACTCCCTGTCGATCTTACCGAGAATTTAGTGGACGACCTCCGTTACATTAAGATGGCTTTTCTTGATGAAGATTTGACACCCCATCCTTTTACCATCGTCAACTTCATGAATGCATACCTTGCGACAGGTCGAACCCAAGCATTGGGGCTTCTCTATAATAGGGCTATTCGGACAAGCTATCGGACTATATCCACATTCATCTTCGCAGAAATGCTATTCTACCGCCGCTTACGACAACACGACCTTGTTATCGAGACTTTTGTAGATCATTTTTATCTGTCTGGTGTTCCGAGAGAACATGTCCTCAATCGTTACCATCGTTTATCCGCCAAACGACGAGCGTATGACCCAGCTACTCGAGAAGACCCCCCTCCAGCACGGTGCTATAACTTTAACCTCCGTAAAGCACTTCCCAGAGGCAAATTATGGCCTTCAAGCGCCCACTGCAATCTCGTTTATCACGCTTTGGTAGCCCTCACTGTGCCTGGTTCATCACTTGAAGCTTTATATAAAGAACTCATGCTGATCATAGAACACGGCAAAGATGCACCCACCACTGCTGCTATTGGTTCTGTCGAACCTCTCATCACCGGTTCCAAAGGAAGACCTAGTTCTGGCGCGTTTACACCATTCTTCCGGCGTCTAATGCAGGCATTCGGACCCGCCCGTGGTGCGAAGATTTTAAATGATATGGTGAAAATTGGAATCAAGCCCACAGTCTATCATTACACCGAGCTTGCCGGTTTCTACGCTAGCGCGGGGGAGGCGGAGAGGGCGTTTTTGATCCTTGATAACTTAGAAAGAAGGTTCAGGAATGCTGCGCAATCTCCAACGGCGGACTCGGACTATCAAGGGGCATCAACGACTGAGGAACATGACAATCTGGAAACTCCCGAGTCATCAGCACTGCCAGCCCCCGACCTTGTCATGTACATATCTCTGATGCGCGGTTTCATCATGTCCAAAAATCTTCAAGCAGCAGATGATGTAGCAGCTCGGTTGAGGCAGCTGCACAAGTACAGAAGAGGAGAAGATAAATACCTAGACGATGTTTACAGAGACATCGAATACATGAGAGAAGAATATGGGCAACAGGTACGGTTTTTTCTAATTTTTTGTCGGTTATCCCATTTTGATTGAACATTGCTGTTTGTCTCATTTAGATGGGCTCAGTCAATGCTGCATTACAGCGTAATCGTACATGATGAGCAAACCATGGCAACCATCTCAGCTGCTTATCACCCCTTTGATACTCATCTTTGGGTATCAGTTGTTATGTGTATGATTTCTCACCTGGGTCAGGTTACCCCCCGTGTTGTACAGTTTGTAAATTAGGAAGTGAGCCCAAGAATAGCCATGGGGAGGAAACGCTATGGACGTTGGCCATGCCGTCCGGACCCGGACGACCACCGCCCGAGGAAAATGACCCTTGAAAAGATCCAATAGACTCTTGACACAGCGCCTCATAGCATGGAGAGTTGGCGCTGCTCTTCTGTGATCTCTTTCTTTGGTCGTACAGCCGATCGTGGCTGTATTGTGGGGAAACTCGACAAGGCGGGCAGCATAGCTTCAACACAAAATCCAATTAAGAAATCTATACTATCATACGTACATGCATCTAATACCAACATGATAATAATACTCGTCGAACAACGGACGATATCGACCCCCATTTGTCTCCATGATATAAAACCTACATGAGCACCAAGAATTACGAACGTGCTTGCAGAATATTAAAAAACGCCGTATATTCCTCAGGTGTCATTAGCTCATGATCATCTTCAGTCACCTGTGAGTAAGGTTTGGGAGCGCCATTAACTAGTAAAGCATTCAGAAGAAACTGAGAATAGAAAAAAAGGAAAGTGGCCGTACCATACACCATAGGATCATCCTCGGGTAACGGTGGCACATCCTCAACCATGACCGCATCTTGCTCGACCTCAATCCCGTTCTCTGGCGTATAGCCATTGATCACTACCCCTAAACCATTGCCAATGCCATAAAGGCCTTCTGTAGAATCAACTTTGACTTGTTTGATTTTCGCAGCTGAGCCAACATCCTCGTGAGAGCGTGATCGTTTACGGTAGGCATTCAAAGAATCAAGATACTGCACAGAAGGCTTCCGATCTTCTTCCTCGTCATACCCGAAATCGCCAGAATCAGAGCTGCCCAATGCACTCTGAGCTGTCGGCGTGGGCAGAGCAGACACCGCAGCAGAGGAAGCTGCAAGAGATGCATAGTACTGATCATAGACTGAAAATTAAAATAATCAGATCAGAATGAAGACTAGGTAAAAGATGAAGAACGCGTACGATCCGATTCACGATTTATCGTTGGTTTCACATCTTCAACCAAGTTTATCACAGGTTGTTGTTGTTGCTGCTGCTTTGAAGAACCACCAACGACTCCAAGCCCCTTCAAAATATCATCATTGGAGACTTGCACCGATCCATTCACCGAGTTTTCCGCTCTAGCACTCTCCTTTACCCCCAGCGCTGTCAGATCACCCGTAATTGTACTCTTCAGATGCCACGCCGGTAGAGCATTCTGTTGCCTTTTGAGATCCGCCTCAGCATCTCTCTCCTGCCTCCGCGTGCTTTCATCCTTGTCCATGACCAGCATAACACCAACACCTTCATCCTCTTTCTTGTTCGGATCTGAACCGGCGACTTTCAGACCTGAACCTGATTGAGCCGCCTTTTGTTTGTCCGACTCGCTAGGGTTATTTTTCACCCAAGCAGCGACGTCAAACCTACGGAAAAAATGACTATCAAAAAAGGCTTAAGGAAGAGCATAGCAAGACATACGCAGGTAACACCATTGCTTCACTCTTCTGCAAACCCTCCCGGATGAACCGCATCTGATGATTGAACCGTTGCATTCGATCCTGGCTGCCCTGTACACTCTCTGCGTTCTCGTTATCTACCACCTCCGCGTGACATATCTCACAAATTAACGCATTCCGTGTAAAGTCCATGAGCTTGTCAACTTCGAGAGGAGAATAAGACTGTTTGCATTGGGGGCAGATGTAGCCTTTATTCATAAGTTCCTAAGAGTATGGAAAGTCACAATTACCGATGGCAGATTTGAAAAAGGGCGAACATTACGAAGGCCAGTATCGATGATACTTCTCATCCTTGCAATTCTCCATTTTACGACGTTGCAGAAGTGCTCGTAGTCGATGTAGTAATATTGCTTTCCGACTGACCGCTGAGCACCCTCCTTCAGCTCATTTTGACGGTAACTTCAGAAGACAAAGACGCATTGAGCTTGGGTCGAGATAGAGAACAATTAAACTGCTCACATTTTGACTAATGAGTCATTCGACAAGACTGCGATGACCTTATTAAGCTCTTTAGGCTGGAGGCCCATTCTCCCTGCCAGATCATCGTCTTTGAGGCTAGAGAGCGGCAAATATGTGTCAGGCGTGCATAACAAGGGTGGGGGAGAAGGGTGATGGAGTGTAAAAATCAAGGGGTGAGATCAGTGGCCAAGAAAGGCCATTTATGAACATGTAAGGACAGCAATGCCACACGTTCAGATACTTACACAGGATGTCGGGCAAGTTGGTCCATGATGATGGTGTACTTGGACTCGTAAAATGCCCGAGAGACATGTTGAACGAGGAGACGCAATGTCTCTTGGTCCTCCTTAGTCGCCATAAAAGTGGTTGTGTTGCAAACTTGCAAGGCCCTAGGGCCGCCAAATTACAAGCAGACGAATGGCCAGGATTCTAGGAAGGAAGGAAGGAAGTTTTATTGACAACGACAATGGCAAACCTAGAACCTGGCAGATGGATGTATGTATAGCCTATCGCCTTTAGAAACAAACAACAGTAATCTATCCCTTGAATTTGGCCATACCATACACTAGTCCTTCAATGGTCGACCGTCCAACCTTCGTATCTTCTGCAAATCCCACCCTCTCCTTGTGCCATTTCAACCATCCCTCTGCCCTAACCCCGTCTTGGTCCTGATCCAGTAAACCCACAGAGATATCGATGATATCTGGTCTCCCGGCTTGCCACCAAAACACAGTAGCACCACATGTGCCGCAAAATTCGCCATACCGACCCGGACTCGAAAGATATTGCTTGAGACCTTTCGGACGACAGGGATCATCCTGAGATAAATTGATATGCCTCTGTGAACCAAATTCAAAGACGTTTGCCGTTGACACGAAAGCCCAGCTTTGAATATCGAAGCCACTTTCTCGCCTGCAGTGAATACAGACGCAGTGGCTAGCTAGATACTTGGTCGGGAACTTGTCATTGTCGCCAGCTAGCCACCACTTCTCATCCTTGATATTATGGATGGTCGAAAGGCGGGTGTGAACCGGGTAGATTACATGAGGATAAGGCGCCCTAGGCATAATCGAGAGTTGGTTCGGACGTGTGATGTATATCCTGATAGCCCTGCACTGACAGTAAGCGTTCAAACAATCTATCCGCGCCGATTCTTGTTTACTCTTGAGCGTCTCCGACCTCCAACCCATAGGCAACTCCTCACTTCCTTCTTCAGCCGAGTATCTGGGAAGGTCTACCCCATCCACCGTTGGCAACTGATCACTAATTCCTCCATCCTTAGTTTCAGCAACGTGGACGTGACAACCCAACTCCACGATCCCTTCCGTTCTTTCAAGTACTCCTCCAGAGACATACCAGGCCGTTCCGTTCTTGCACATAAACATTTTTGCTGAACACCGATCACAGAAATACCGCATGGTGTCTGGAGAAACTCGATAACCCTTGAGATCTCTCTCTTCGACAAAGGTGTCGCCGAGGGAACCAACCAAGGGTCGGCCTTTGATTGGGACATGATAAAAAGCCATTTCGCCAGTAACATGGCGGCATGTATTGCAGTGACAAAGCTCGCTCGAGAATGGAACCAGACTCTGATCGAACCTGACTCGAAAAGTGTTAATACCACAGTGACAGAATGCTTTCACCTCAGTGTACATCTGGAAACGTGATGGAGACATTTATAAAATGGTTTCGTATGTAGACGGCTGTTATGCCCTTGACAAAGATGAAACCTGTTTCCTAATTTTGATTTAATCCCGCTAGTAAGCTTTTTGCATTTGCAAGACTCAACGCCTTCTCCGAGAAACTCACTCGTGCTCTGTGCCACTCCAACCAATCCTCTGCTCTGGCCCCGTTATGAGCTTCATCGAATAAGCCGATCGAAACATCTATCAAATCCGGTCTTTGCAAGTCCCACCAAAACACTGTTGCACCACACGTCCCACAGAACTCGCGATATCGTCCAGGACTAGAAATATACTGCTTCAGGCCCTTGGGCCGCTGCTCCTCGACCCCTAAATTGATCGGAATGAACGTGTGCGGTTGGACGATATTCACAATGGGTATGAAACCCCAACTCTGAATCTGGAATCCGCTCGACAGCCGACAGAAGCTGCACATGCAATGTCCTGCAAGGTATTTCGTAGGTTTGTCGGTGCCTACTGGTCGCAGCCACCATTTCTCGTCCGAGGTGTTTTGCAAAATAGAGAGATGGGTTACATCATAAGGGAAGAGTAAGTCAGGATAGCCTGCTGTCGGCAAGAATGACTCCTGCGACGGTGGAGTTATGGAAAACTTGACGGCTCCACAATGACAGTAGGCTTGCAGCTGCTCCTCTCCCTCGTCTTTTAATACATTGTCATCCTGGCTCTCTCCATGCCATCCCAAAGCAACGGTATCACTCAACGGTCCTTTTGAATACCTCGGTAATTCAACGCCGTCAATCTCCTTCAGATGATCTGCCAATCCCCCATCGAACGTACTAGCGACGTATATGTGGCACCCAATTTCCACAATCCCCTCTGTCTTATCTAACGCTCCCACCGCAACGCACCAGTATGGGGATTCACCGCCGACTTGGTGAAATAAATGTGCACCACAGCCTACACAGAAATATCTGGTCATCCTCGTAGAATCTGAAGTTTGATACGCGGTAAGGTCTCCAAGATCCATACTTTCATCGGTGGTCCTTCTGAGTGGTGTACCCTCGATATTGACATGAAAGGCCGCCATCTGACCTGTACAGTGTCGGCAGAATTTGCAATGACAAAGAGCATGAGAGGTTGGGAGGGACGCTGTTGGGAATGCAACACGAAATTCGTTCAGGCGACAATGGCAGCTCCCGTGGACGTAGGTGGTCATCTTATATATAGTGATCGATTGTCATCACTTTATCATTAGGTCTGTTATAGGAGATTGGTGGCCATATAAATATGGAAATCGTGCCGACGCCGATATATTTATATGTTCTCTTTGTAGGCTCGTGACCAATGAGGCCCGCTACCAGGTGGTTTTATTGAAGCCATGTTTTATGGAAAGTTGGCTGACCAGTGACCAGTGCTTGGACCAGTGGTTAAATTCGGTGAGACTTGCTCTGCGTTACGCTTTAAAACACCATTGAGATCATCTTTAGGGATGAGAAAAGAATTATGGTACTTATTATTGGTCTGAACGCCCCCAATCTTCGACGGAGCTAGGCGTTAACCTGTTACGCTCCCAATCCTTGAGAAAAATAGCTTGTGGATTCGCCATCTGAAGGCTAGCATGATGTATGTAGAAGAGAGCTGCCTGGACCTGGAGGAACCTAAAAAGACTTGGAGGATTTGTATCACAAGCGGTGATCTTTATCCTATCTGATTCATGGTTGGGGAGTAGCGTCGTTTGGGTTTTCACTGATTTTACCACCGTGTTGTTTCAACTTGAAGTCGAGCTAAGAAGTACAAACAGTATAAGGATCGAACAAATAAATAAACCTGACATTGAAAGCTAATTTCAGGCTTGATAGCAACTTACCGAGCTTAGATGGCACGTATGGAATGGCACGAAGATAAATATATTCGAGGACTCGGATTCAAGCTGGGGGATGCTCGAATATGTGGCTTGCCGCACACGCCGGCTACCGCTCGGGCATGACACCATCTACTTTAGTAAATATAATCAACAGTCAAGTTTCTTCTTCAACCTTTTCGGTTAATAGGTTCAGAGTATCTGTGAGCCTATGATGCAGATGCGAAGCTAATTTACGACCGTTACGACGGCGCTGTGTGTGTGATGAAATCAAATAAGTAATAGGAATGAAATGAGCGAGATATTTTGATCTTGGGGGTGAAAATTTAAGATTTTGAAGGTGCAGATTGTTTAGTAGAGACTCGAGAGAAAGGCAAGGGTGAGAGGTAGGGGCCTTAATTTTTTTTCTGAAACCAGATATTTAGGGCCATCTGGGCCATTGTTTGTAAGGTAAATTAAATTAAATTTGACGGGCGCCTGTGAGGCCATCCTGACCGGCTTTTGGTGATAGTAAATACATTGTGAGATATGTTCTCAGAGGATTTCCCATCATAGAGAATTACTATTTTGGGCAGGAACATATCTTATTTGGGGGAAGGGGCAAGGAAGGGGGGCCAGGCCTCAGCAGGCCTCTAGCCCTTAAAAAATTTACCTACCACGGGTAATTTTTGCAATCCCGGTTCCCCCTTGGAGAAAGGCACAATCGGGTGACTATCTGCACTTTATTCGAGGTTTTTGACAGTTAGGCGATAGATGGATATGAAGCCGAGTGGAAATTCGATTACATCTGATGTGGATTTTAATTGGATCATTTAGCTATCAACTACAAACTACTACAAAATAGGCAAAGAAGAGAAGAGCTATGAGCTTGAGCGTGACAGCGGGAGAAGCGGACCTGGGTTACTAGAAAGTCATAGCGCCGTAAAGGAGCCTGGGTCCCGAGCATGGATAAATGAGCTGACGTTGAACCCGAGCCGGTTTGGTGTAAATCAGCATAATTTGAGTTACATTACGGTAAATCACCCGAAATAAGCACTCAAATACTCAAGGTTCTGAAGGGAAGAGCGCAACGTCGCGCCGCGATAACTTACGAATTGGAAGCCCTGCGCCATGCGGAAGGTCATCTATTTTTGTCAGAGTGTCATTTCAGTTCAAAGTGAGAGGCCAATGTAATATATCAGAGAACTTTTGCATGGGAGGGTATCAGGACTAGTCAAGAAATACGAATATATCATGTGTATGAGGCCCTGAGGCATCTGCATCTGGTTGATCCTGACATTTAATAGCACCTTTTAAACACACGCAACGAAGCATGCTTGCCATGCTACAAATGACTCATTCCCATCGAGATCGATGGGAATGAGTCATTTGTCCTGCAATATACACCGTCAGTAAATCGTGCACAACATATTTAAGGTTTGCTTCGCTTGAATCCCCGCCCACAACATTAACTCCGACATCATGTGGGCGGTTATTGGGGTCCATTGTATGTGGGCCACAATCATACAATGGACCCCAATAACACCAAGAACGTATGTGTAATCTACTATCTTTCTTGATTTTCTGAACATCGTCGGTGAAAAATTTCTGCAGAGCCGGTCAAAGGTGATGATTTTGATATGGTCTCCTTCATTGCCTACAAGATTCAATCGGTATTTATTAGTATGGATGATTTTTTCTTACCATTAGTTATTGAAATATACCATTTTGAAGCCAAAAGGTCGAATGAGATAAAAAGTATTATCGATGGATAGAATCATGGTGAGGAACTTGAAAGGAACTACATACTACTTATACTTCAAACGCCTTATGAATGTCCATTGTTCCTGTGTGACAGTCACTTGGTGTATATTTTTAAGTTGGGGCGTTGCCAGTCCTAGCACAGCTACAATAGATCTGATGACCAGCGATTTTGGATTACGATGCAAGAGATCCTGGTAAAGGCGTTTATGATATACTTCGCTCCAACTCAAGACATTCTTCGTGTTTTTCAAAGTCCCTTGACGATCTAATATTTTATAGTGAATCTGAACTTGAATTAACATCCGATATGAGATTGAGGCCATGGCAACCACTTCATCAATGCTCATCCTGCTGCTATTCTCATGTTCGTATCAAGAAGTAAACAACCAGTCATTACATAGAAATGTACAGTTTTTCAAAAAAAGTTAAATAATAGACAAAACGATGACATAGATATATAATCCAATTTAAAATAATTAAAATCAACCTTGAACTTCTAATAGCCTCCAAAATCATCAGACGAGACTGGGTGGGATGACGTCAATCTTCTTGCCATTGGCGTGGGTTCCACCTCTGCTGCATTGTCACTGCCTTCGGCGGCGTCACCATCCGACGATGCAGGAGGTGACTCGGTAACAGCGAGTGAACGTCCTTTACTTTTCCGTGATCTTGTTTGTCGAGTACTTCTTTTAGTGGGGGTCGTAGGAGGGCTTTCGCTATCCGTATTTGTGGGGGTAGCTTCCGTTGGCAATGACTTTCTGTAGTGCCAGAAGAGTAATCATTGTTAACAGATCTGGCCGCAAGACCAGAGAGACTTACTTGGGGCCTTTCACTCGGGTTTTCTTGCGATTCGCGGGTGAGTTTAAAGCACCAGAACCTGGGGCATGGATCCGTCTTTTTGCATGGGTCAGAAGAAGGAACAAGGGGTGAATAATGTATGACACTTACTTCACTCCTTTTTTCTTTGGAGTAGTTTCCACCGGTGGGACATTTTCTTCCCCTGATGCTTGCGAATCAGATTCCTCCTGGGCTTTTCTGTAGCAGACCAAAGTATAAGACTTTTAAGCGCTGTAAGGAAATACAATAACGTACTGCTTCTGGCTTCGAGATGTCGATCTTGTAGACCGTGTGGATCGACGAGTAGCAGGCTGCTTCTTCTTTTGTTTAGGCGGTGGACTCGGGGTGCTTTAATTATTACATGAAATTCTACCCATGGGAAGAGTCTGGTGGTACTGCCCACCTTTGACGTGTTTGATCTTCAGATGCAGCTTCCTCCTCGTCCTCGGCTTGTCCATCATCTTCAGCATTACTGGAAAACCATAAAATATCATTGACTCTGTCGAATATAGGATCCCAAGAGAAACCCGAACCTATCATCTGCATCTTGGACAACAACCTTCCTCTTGCCGCGTGAACGAGAGCTACGATCTTCTTTATCACCCTCAGCTGGTACGTCAACGCCTATCCGTTGGTAAACATCACGAAACTCGTCGTCCACATATTCGAGAGGATTTATCTCCTTCAATTCATCTGCGAAGACTTTTAAAAATCGGTTCTTAAACCGGTCAAAAATCTTCTCAATTGAGGTATTTTCAAAGGGACATTGCTGTAACGAACCAAATTCAAAATTTGAACCACAAACCCAAAAAAAAAAAAAACAGTCACACCTCTTTATGATATGATAGGAGGATGTTTATTTTTTGAATAGCTCGGAGATCCAATCCAGGTTCAATCTGAAGTTGATTCAAAAGTTGGCACAGCGTCTTTTGTTCATCGACTGTCACTCGTGTAAGGGGGCATGAATACAAGAAGATTAATCGCGCTCCACGTACCTGAGCGATCAGAATCATATAATGCGATGAGGATATCAATAGCCAAATTCACGTGAGGACCTTGGCTTCGGACACCCTCGACGGCAGCTCTAATGAAGAAGATAAGATGAGAACGCATGTAGATTAACAAAAAAGAGGCTCACATTTCGGCAGCTTTCTGTGGATTCGTCCAATCCAACATCAAAAGTCCAAATTGATGAAGGGATATCATCTCTTCATCTTCATCCAAATCTTCATGCATACGAGCAGCCCCGCCGAAAGCGATTATAAATACCTGTTCACAAAGGGTGTTAGAAGTCTCAAAATGGTCACCATAAAGGAGAAAAAAAAAACCTACTCCCTGGACTCGGATTTGATTTTCGGGTGATGAATAAGAATACACAGGGAAGAAATACGAAAGACATTGTCGGAGTTCCTGATTATCTTTCGTAGTTGGGGATATATACATCAGCGCCAAGCAGCTCAAGACCTATACATAATAAAAAAATCAGTTCAACAAGTCCGACGGTAGGAATAGATTTGGTATAGAGCCTACTCGAGGGTCTGTAATAATACCCGCCAGCAGAAGCTTGCATATACCTGTACACAGAACCGCTTGAGCTTCGGGTGAATCACTAGAATCATCCAGCATCTCAAGCAAAAAGTCTGTGATCCGTTTAGCCTGTGAGATAGTATTAAGACAACATTCGAACGACAACTATGCATTAAAAACTTACAACATCCTCCGATCGTGAAAAGAATTCTTGATCATATACAATCAACAGATCCAGAATAATCCGCAAGACCTGAACTTTAAGTTCAGTTGGAGCGTTCTGTGCTTGACTCAAAAAGAGCTGGAATGAGTTAAGCGCCATATTCTAAATACAAAAGAGTAAATATGAGATAACATGGAGGCATAGTACATTTTTTTGCGGTGCATTACCTTTGCGATGAGACAACATAAACCCAAGCTGGCCAGGGCCTTTTCTCGCATTGCTAGTTCCTTCCGTTTAACAGACGGGATGATGAGATCGCCTAATATTCCTTCCAGAGTCGAGTTGTCCTCAAAAGACTGTCGAAACGTCAAAAGGTGGATACGACATTGGTCTAAGTGAGATTCTCACCCCGTTGACGCGCTCTAGTACAGCAATACAAAGCAAAAGGCATCGAATATCCGTCATATCGGCTTCCATACGTTCTTCGGCGGTCATTTCGTCTCGTTCTTTGGTCTTGCGCGAAGATTTATCCTTCCTAATGGTGGCCTGCGAGATGTCCGATTGGTTGTCGTCGATCTAGAAGAAACAGTCGATTTTATCTCGTGGCAAAATGGTGAAGTAGTAGGTGCCTACCAATGCTTGATCATCGGCGTTCTCCGCGTCATCCTCGCCCTCCCGCAGTTCTACTATGATCTCTACAATCACACGGATAAGATCTCGTTCTGAAGGCATAATCTCCTTCAATATATCCAAGCAGCGTTCAATGAGTCCGGGTGGGAGTTGTGGATGGCCAAGCATGTCCTCTAAGTTATTACAGTGTCAACTCAATAGCAGGCATGAAGAAGAAAAGAAAAAAATACAGACTAACGACAGAAAACACTTTTCTCCGACCAATCTCATCAGAATAATCAAGTTTCAATGCCATCCTTAACAGCTCGCCCAAGATGATTTCTCGCTTGGCGAGTTCTTCATCTAATTCCTCCTCTTCCTCTTCCTCCTCCTGCTCAAGACCAGCTCGCAAGAGTTTGGCCGTCTCAATGTCTTGTAAAACGACAAGTAACGCATTATACGCTTCTTGAATGTGAAAAGCAAACGCTGTGACCACCGGAAGAGATGCTGATTCCAGTCGAGCTTCATTCTGAGTGTTTACGCAGTGCTCGACAAAGACACGCGCAAGGACGACAGATTCCGATGTTAAATCTTTCCAATACTCCTCTGTGTTGACCGAGAAACTTAGATCGGCAGGTAGGGTGATAGACAGACGAACCTTCAAATGTGAATATATCCGGAATGTCAGGTCGTGTCGTGAAAATGGACAACACCGCATCCACAGCGACAGCCTCACCAGGACCAACCACGTCAAAAAGACCCAAGAAATGAATGAGCCCTTTCATAACACCACCATCATCTCCATCCCAAGTCCTTTCCTCCATTCTCGGAGCCTCCGCCATGGCCGTGTCAAACCACGACGCGACCAGTTTGCCCGCTGCTACACGTACACCTGGTTCCCTATCACCCAAACCATCTTTGACGATCTGTTCGCGTTGAGCGATAGACAATTGTCGTGGATGTCCAAGCTTGGACTGGAGGACACCCGTGTAGACGAGTTTACGGGTGACTGGGTCTACATCGCGTGCCCGACCCAAGATAGCGTCAAGAGTTTCTGGAACTAGAGGGATGTTCACAAGAGCGGCACGTCGGACTTCGCTAAAAACGTTCAGATATTAGAAAAGATTCTAGAGTAATATAGAGTAGAATCTTACGCAGCTGGGTCAGTAGATATGATGTCAAGTAGCATCTGCAAGATCGTCTGCTCCCCTTGTTCTATTTCATCTGGCGATTCGGTTCCTACGAGTTTTGAAAGCGCGACAACGACATGTACTCGAATAAGGGACTCCTTATCGTACAAACGCCCTATTAAACTGCCCCGCAGTTCATTATAAGCGTCTTCACTGAATGGGGAATAAAAAGGTTGTCAGTTGTAGGATTCCCAACCATAGGCGTGGTTCAAACTACTTGCTCGATTTCACCCAGATGTGAGATCATCTCGGAGACGATATGAATACATCGATAGCGGACATTCTTATTCTTAGCTACCAGTCCTTGTAAAAGCCAGTTCAGAAGTCGAGAAACGAATCTCGTGGTAGCATTTTCATCGTCATCCTCTTGGTTGTTCGCTGTCAATGCTGATACAGATGAAGAAGAAGCAGTCTTAGATTTCTCTTCTGATACTAAAAGAAACATGAAAATCAACACGATCCTTCAACAAGACCAATCAGGGCGGTGAGCGCTCGAACACACCTTTCTCATTCATGAACTTGACATACGATCCGACGTATTTGACGATCCTATCCGCATTAGCAGGTCCCTTCTTCACCACCAATATGCGATTAACCATATCAATAAACACATCCTGAAAAGCCTTCTCTCCAACCAATTTCAATCCGTTTCCATTTTTGCCTGGTTGGGTTACGGCGGCTGTCTTGGTATGGAGTTTATATAGGGCTACACAGTTCTTTTTGTGGTTCGCAAGAGATACCTGTGTTTGGTCGAATATGTTAGCGATAGACTCGTGCAAGTCCTCGAGGTTCAGCGTGGATTTTGGAGCCATGAGGCCGCTGGACAGAGTGAACCCTGAGAAACCCCGCCATTCAACGACATCGTTGATCGTGATCGGTAAACTTGTTGATCCGTGTGTACGCGTTATTTTTAATTGCTTGTACTCATCTAATCTATTCACATATCTTATCAAGCACATAGATCCATCAAAAGTCGAGTCATATTCTGTAGAGGCGGGGAAAATGCCAAAACCGTACAAGGGACTTCTAGCGAGGCGAAAGCAAAATGGCGGAGGCAAAATTGAAAAAATGCGTAGAAGAATGGGACTGGATATTCGAAGCAGCGACAACGAGTTATCCAAAGGTGGCTATGTGTTGTACTATGCGTAACTCGAATCTTTAAGTCATTACTGGGTTGTCCATGGTGACGGAGGGAACAAAAGAAAAGGATCAGAGAAACACGAAATTTAGGCTGTCTGGGTAAATGATGTAGCAGATCGTTCTACTCGGTGAGAAAGAGATTCAGCATAAGTTCCTGTAGCATAGAATGAGCAAGGAAAATAGATAAATATTCCGCTTTGGCTGATATTCTGGTGTGGATATATATTCCACGAGGGTTGTTGGTTGATCATGGCACTTTATTCGTGCATTACATGAGGAAGGGGGGGGGGTTTAACAATTGAAGATGAGTTAAGACCGTCGGCAGCGCAGCCGATTAATTCGTACTAGATGGTGAGGGGAGGGTAGTGGTCAATCAGGTGCTTCGGGTTGAGTACGATCGGTAGGATATCGTATGACTTGCGGCTCCATATAGGATATTGGCAATGACTCGGGGGAGGGACTCCAGACACGAGTACGCCTTTCTTCATCGTCACCATCTAGTGTGAGAGAGCGCCGGCGTTTCTTGACAGGCAACTCTAACGTGGGTAAAGGGTGTGGTAGATTGGGGCTGACCACGTTTTCTCTCCATGCCAATACAGCATCTTCAAGATTACTGGGGGATGGAAGTAGATCCAATGCAAGTGGATTATTAACTTCGAGAATATCAGTGTTAGTGTCGATGGCGTTTTCCATGTCGTCAATGGCATCGGGTGGGTGGAAGATAAGGGGTAGGCCTTCGTCTGCCGCCGTGAGAGGCAGGAAGTCAAAGCTGCCCTGGCCGGTGCCTTCTGTGAATGAGTCGAGGTCCTTCATGAGTGGTGCCCCAGGCTGCTGGATCGGTGCCTGTGGAGAGTACCACCCTTCTCCACTGCGATGGCGAGTCAGTCGACGAGTAACAAGATATAGGTAAAGTTCAACGAACAATGTGTGTGCAGGCGATGCCAGGAGGACTAGTGAGCTCTGAAGAGCTGGTGGGGTAGGAAGCGAGGCATTTGTCGACGACGGTGTATTGGCTTCATTGCTAGAGGGAGATGTGTGAGCGGTCACTATGAACCAAGATGGCGAAGAGATGATACCAGTCATGAAAGCCTTTGATGCTGAGTCCTTTGAGGCTATCGAGCATGTCCCTGTCGTCTTCTGGAGTGAAGAGGACTGAGTTTTGAAGATGGGGGGAAGAAGTCATATCAAGTGGTGGATATGGGAGAAAGACAAGGGATATAAAGTCTAATAAGAGATATATAAGGAGGGGTATATAGTGAAATCGGGTGGAGAGGTCCGCTATGAAGGGAAGAAAGAGAATCAATTCAAAGTCCGCAATCTCTTCAGCACCACGCAGCACTGCCTAAATCCCGAGTACGTGACCTGACGATTCACGTGCACACGGTGGCCAGTAATTTAAAAACAATTTCTGGGTCGATAAATAAATTAGAGAGTAGGCACAATGTGTTGGTTTACTGGGGGCGACGTTGTCTAAAATTCTCAGTTCTGGATAGGTCTCTGGTGATACAATTTGGTATTCGAGCCTTCGAGGACCGGCCGGTCTGGAAGCTTGTCTCCTTTCAGCCAACGTCCCTTGATTAGATTGCAAGTACTGAGGTAAGTACTTTAGAATACTATCAACAACGAGTGCGACCAACGTGCAATTGCTCCAGAAAATTTATTAAAATATGCAGAAATGAGCAGACAAAAGAGCAGCCGCAGGGTCGCAGCCTGCAGGAATCTTATTTCTACGCCCGCAGCTCCCTGTCACTGCGCAGGGGAAAGCCACTGGTAACAGTGATAGGAAGGTAGTAGAATGACGTAGAATTATCTACCGTTTGCTCTGATTAAAGTTATGACAATCTCCATGGTCACGGATCCCTTCCATTCAACGTGGAATCCTGGGGAATTGTATATATAAAACTTGACAAATATGCAGCGGAACACCCGGCAAGTTGATGATTGCGCAGGCTTTGGTACACTGGCAGAGGTCGATAGGATAGGGTTATAGACACGTAGTACGTGTAGTTAGAGATCTTACCCGCCACCGTATTTGTTTGTGCACTTGTTTGGTTTGATATGATACGTGGAGTGTTTTCTCCACCGAGCGACACCACCCTCCACACAGCATGCTCAACTTTGAAGACGTCGAGGAGAGAGACGGTCAGTCAAAGGTTATTAAATGTCAAATGAAATAACATCCAGCACAGGTGTTCGTTTATCATGGAATGTATGGCCGTCATCTCGCATAGAGGCCACCAGGATAGTCGTCCCAGTCTCGGCGCTCTATACGCCTCTTAAAATTCGTCAAGATTTACCTCCAGTTTTGTATGAACCAGTCGCTTGCAAACCGCCTTGTCGTGCTATTCTGAATCCTTATTGGTGAGAAAACCCTTTATCTATTACAATTTTGTAACCAACCCTTTCTCGACAGCCAAATCGATATTCGTGGAAAACTCTGGATTTGTCCTTTTTGTCTGTCGCGTAACAGCTTTCCACCCCATTACAAAGATATTTCTAATACCAATCTGCCCGCTGAACTTCTCCCAAAATACACCACCATCGAATACACTCTTGCTCGTCCCGTCCAAGTCCCGCCTATATTTCTCTTTGTAGTCGATACCTGCCTTGACGAGGACGACTTGAAGGCTCTCCGTGATGCTATCGTGATTAGCTTGAGTTTGATCCCGCCTTATGCTCTCGTCGGTTTGATCACTTACGGCACCATGGTAGTATTATTTGATTTCTTGTAACAATCAATTGACTTACTAAGAAACTCGCCAGGCCTCAGTACACGAGATCGGCTACGCTGAGTGTAGCAAGTCATACGTTTTCCGTGGTGGAAAGGAATATCAACCGAAACAGATCCAGGATATGCTGGGACTTAGTTCACAAAGTCGTGCAGCACCACGTCCAGGTCAACCAATGCCACAAGCCACTTTTGGGGCTGCGCGATTTTTGATGCCCGTTCAGCAATGCGAGTTCCAGTTGACGGGTATCTTGGAATCGTTGACACGCGACCCATGGCCCGTTGCAAATGATAAACGTCCTCTTCGATGCACGGGTGTCGCTCTTAGCGTCGCTGTTGGGCTTTTGGAAACCACTTATCCTAACACTGGGGCTCGTATTATGCTTTTTGCTGGTGGACCCGCCACTGAAGGCCCCGGAATGGTCGTCAGTAATGAGTTGAAGGAACCTATTCGATCACATCATGAAATCGAAAGAGATACCGTGAAGCACTACAAGCGAGCCATCAAGGTATCTACTATCTACCTGAGTTTTCTTTCTCTAATCCGTGCTTCAGTTCTACGAAGGTCTCGCCATCCGAGCTTCCAACAACGGTCATGCCGTCGACCTTTTCGCCGGATGTCTTGATCAAGTTGGCCTCCTTGAAATGCGATCATTACCCAACTCGACGAACGGTGTCGTAGTCTTATCTGATTCCTTCACTACCTCCATTTTCAAGCAAAGTTTCCTCCGTATCTTCAACAAGGACGATCAAGGACATCTTTCAATGGGTTTCAATGCGACATTCGATGTTCAAGTCAGTTTTTCCTCCCTTTTAATCATGCATATATCTAAGAATCGATGAATCAATGATGATAGACTACAAAAGAACTGAAGGTATCCGGTCTTATCGGGCATGCTATTTCTGCTGGAAAGAAATCAGGTTGCGTTGGAGAGACAGAAATTGGTATCGGCCAAACATCAGCGTGGAAGATTAATGTGATCACTCCACATACCGCGACGGCTGTTTATTTCGAAGTCGTGACCCCAGCTGGTCAACCACTACAACAAGGCTCTCGTGGGCTCATTCAATTCGTCACACATTATCAACATTCATCTGGACAGCAACGACTACGTGTAACGACTATTGCTCGCAACTTTGCCGAAGCCGGTTCTCCACATGTTGCGGGTTCTTTCGACCAAGAAGCTGCGGCAGTCTTGATGTCTCGTATTGCAGTCTTTAAAGCAGAGATTGACGACTCACCGGATGTATTGCGATGGTTAGATCGTATGCTCATCCGACTTTGTCAAAAGTTTGCCGATTACAGAAAAGAAGACCCAACTAGCTTCAGATTGACGGATAATTTCAGCATTTATCCTCAATTCATGTTCCATCTTCGTCGAAGTCAGTTCCTGCAGGTATTCAATAACAGTCCGGATGAAACTGCTTTCTATCGGTAAACAATTTCTTTTTTTTCCTGCTGTAGAGAGTTTGGGCTGATGTTAAATTTAGCCATGCCTTGAACGAAGAAGACGTTAACAATTCTCTTATCATGATTCAGCCTACTCTTATGTCCTATACTTTCGATACTCCTCCCATGCCCGTACTTCTCGACAGTGTGTCCATCAAACACGATGTCGTCCTCCTCCTCGATACCTTCTTCCATATTCTCATCTTCCACGGAGAACTTGTCGCCCAATGGCGGAACCAAGGATATCAGGATAAAGAGGGCTACGAAAACTTCAAAGAGTTGCTTGAAGTCCCTGTCGCAGATGCTCAAGACCTCCTTGTGGACCGATTCCCTGTACCACGATACATTGTTTGTGATCAGGGTAAAAGTCAAGCTCGATTCCTGCTTTCCAAGTTGAACCCTTCGACTACACATATGTCAGCTACTATGTATGGTTCGACACCAGGAGCTGGCACTGGACAAGCTATTTTCACAGATGATGTTAGTTTGCAGGTTTTCATGGAACATTTGAAACGTCTGGTACGCTCCTTCAGGTTGTTTGTCTTTTTTTTTATTGTCTCAACTCTTGTTTACTATATAGGCTGTGGGAGCTCAAACAAATTAGTCATTTTTTTTCACTCCATTAGACAGACGCTATCAATTGTTTTTTTTATAATTTCGATCATCAAATCACGGGATCAAAACACTTATGTAAACGCTAAGTTGGTGTGGATTCTTGTTGTTCACAGTGACTCCGACGGTGGTGATCAACTTCTTGAACAGATGATGTCTGGTGACCAGACATACTTGTTTCTTCTATTGTTTCTATTGTTCAAAGGTCTCAGTTTGGCGAGTCTTCAAAGCTTCACCGGTTTCACCCTTGATGTCGTCAGTCTAGGTTAAGATATTTTTCTGTTTACAAGTCGTATACGTGATCCTTCTCGGCAAGGTCCCTTTCCTGTTCCATACGAAAACTCGAGAATCCCAAAAGCTGGTCGTATACTCGAGGTTTCCCACAAAGATGTCCAGATTTCGGTGGTTATGCACCATCTGAAATTCTTGATGATCATTCTTCCGTTTGTTGCCCCGTTCATCTCTGGTGCGTTGTCAAGGCAGAAGAAAGTAGTCTCTGCGATTATGGCCTTCGCGGTTAGGGCGCCCTTCTAGATTATTAAAAAGGCTTTCATCCCTTGGGGTCTAATGTGTTGACATGCAACCCCCCTCCCTTCCCATTTTTCCATTTCATTCCATGGAGACAACAGCTAAGCAAGAAGACTTGACGGCTTACCCTCGCCCCAGTATAGTCGACCAAGGCATCGTGTCTTCAACTGAACAGAAGACAATCGTGGACGAGAAAGGATCCGACTTAAACATTGACGACAGCTCTTTGCAGGACGACTCTACTAGTAAACCGGTTTATCGCAATGGCGAGCCCGTCATAACGACTGGACAAGACGTTTCACGTTTTGTGGTCGACATCCGTGATGATGAAGACCAAGCGCTTACGTTCAGATCTCTGTTTCTCGGCACTGTCTTTGCAGGGATGGGGGCTGCACTCTCACAGGTGAGCGATATTAACGTTCCTGATTAACATTGCCATTGTCTCGTCAGGGTTCAACCTGCCATCACAAGTTATACTAACCATCTTTGGTACAGATATTCTTGTTCAAGCCAGTGCAAAGCTCCGTTTCTACGGTCTTCTTGCTGCTCTTGATCTATAGTGTAGGCAATGCTTGGGCTAGATTTCTTCCCAAACGTTCTTGGGTACTTGGCACGCGATTGGAATTGCTTGCTCCCTTCCTTAATTTCATAAATCCAGGGCCGTTCTCTATCAAAGAGGTGAAGTGAAGCTTCTAAGTTTTTTTAATTAAACCAAATACTCATTACATATTATTTTCCAGCACGCTGTTGCGTCCCTGGTAGCTTCTACTGCCTCAGGCGGTAGTTCTGCTGTGCAGAACTTCGCAGTCCAAAGGGCAAGTCGGGTTTCCCGTCGAAGCACAAAGCCCAAAAGATAACCTATAACCTATCACTCTAGCTTTACTATGATACCAATGTACAAGCAACTACCGCTGTCCTTGCCACCTTTTCAACCGCATGCTTTGGGTGAGTGGACACGTCTGGATTGTATTTCAGTGAATGTTTTCACGACTTACTACTTGTTAACACGGGCAGATATGGACTCGTAGGAATTTTACGCCCTCTTACAGTCTATCCCTCTGAAATGGTATACTGGGCGGTGAGTTTGGTGGGATGATTTTCGTGTTCAAAGTCGATAATGTCATTCTTCTTGACAGAACCTACCGACTATTACGATTTTCCAAGGTACTTTTTATTATCTCATATCCATTATCGCCGACTCATGTCTCCCAGCATTACATTTTGACGACACTAATGCTAACTCCAAACGTCTCAAATACTTCTGGATGGCGTTCACCGGAATGTTCGTATACGAAATTATTCCGGCATACATCTTCCCGTTGTTGAATGGGATCAACATTTTTTGCCTCGCGAGCCAAAAGGCGTCACAGAGGACCATCGACATATTTACCAACCTATTCGGTGGTACCAATGGCAATGAAGGTTTGGGTCTCTTCAGCATTTCCTTCGATTGGCAGTATATTGGTTCTCTGTGAGAAATTATCATATTGATCTTATGCACATCTAAACCTTGCCTCTTAGCTACATGAGCTTGCCGCTCATTCAACAAGGTAAATTCAATTCAAACGCCCTTAATTCTCAACGTTCTAACGCCGTTCTCCAACGCTTTATAGCAAACGCATGGGCCGGGTGTTTTCTTTGCTACATCGTGGTCATGGTAATCTATTATACAAATACATGGAATGTAAGTGTTCATCTCAAAATTACCCCAACCTCCTTGTACTAAATGCATTATTCTTCAGTCTTTAAGTTTTCCGATGCTTTCTACATCGATTTTCTCATCAAATGGATCTATATATCATCAATCCGCCGTCTTTGGTTCGCAGTTCCAACTCAATCAAACTGCACTGGATATAGTCGGCCTTCCGGCTTTGACCGGTTCAAATGCATGGGCGAATCTCACATCAAACCTTGCGGTGAGGTCGAAAACGTTTTGGAGTTGCTATGACTAAACAAGATTTCACCATACGTTCAGATTGGTGGCTTGATTGCACATGTCTTCTTGTTCTGGGGCCCATATGCCCGTGACTGCTTCAAGCTTTCCCATCGAAAAGAACAACCAGATCCTCACTACCAGGTAAATATTGCTCCATTTTGAAGTAGGTAATAACTCAAATCCTCCAAATTGATCCAGGCGATGCGGAAATACAAAGAAGCCCCCTGGTGGTGGTATGCTATCTTGCTTTGTTTGTCATTTATTGCAGGTAAACTATTTAAATTCTTCGTGCTAGGATTTTACTGAAAATCCCCCCAGGTTTGGTTGTTGTCTTCAAGGGGCAGACCACCCTTCCTTGGTGGTCATATATCGTCGCTCTACTCCTGGGCGCATTCATTACCGTAAGCTATGTTCCGTGGAAAGATGTAGAAGCCATTGAGGTTCACGTGATACGTTCAGCCTTTCTCGACCCTTCTTTTTGCACGCTTCGGCAGTGGGGTTGGTACGGTCCAATTGATGAAGATGGTAGCAGGTGCAATTAATCCTGGACGTCCTGTGGCAAATCTATATGTGAGAATCCGACTTGATATCTATTTCTTGCCCGAGTTTAATCACGAGAACAGTTTTCCATGTGGAGCCATGATGTTGTACTCACTTCTGTTGCCCTTGCAGGAGATCTCAAGATCGGCCAGTACCTCAAAATCCCACCTCGCATTATGTTTCTTACCCAAATATGGGGTACTATCCTCGGTTAGTCGTTTGTTTGTCTATCCATTAATTGCGTCTAATCCTCGATCGTCTATCTACAGGCGCCATTGTCAACTATGGTAATATATTCAAAATTTCGGATAATATGACAACACTGAATCCTTGCTTCAGTCGTGATGATCTCCGTTGTGGATGCACAACGTGACATTCTATTGAGTCCAACTGGAACCAATGTATGGAGTGGACAGATACCTCAGAGTCTGAATAGCGCCGCAGTGACCTGGTCTTTGGCAAAAGAACTTTATGGATTTAATGGTCCGTATTGGATCGTTCCGTTAAGTTTGATCATTGGAATGGTTCCAACCACGATTCAGTGGTTTATCAATAAGGTGTGGCTTATCTTTCGCAATCCTAGTTTCAATGAAAGTTGATCAGAAGCAGCGTTGGACCAAAATAGGGCCTCTGAGGGTCAGCGCCATCATGCTCCCTCTCATCTACCAGGTAAGCGCTCTTTAATGTGAACGCTTTTCTTACAATCATCCTTAATGTCCCCGGGTCAATTAGTATTCCTCGTACCTGACAGTTGGTGTCAATTCGACAGTTACGTCAAGCTTCATTGTCGGGCTCGTCTCACAACTGTGGCTAAGAAAATACCACCCTGGATGGTATAGAAAATACAACTACATTCTCGGTGGCGCTCTTGACGGAGGCGCGCAAGTGATGATATTTATTTTATCGTTTGCTGTATTTGGAGCAGCGGGTGTACAGAAACCATTTCCAAAGGTAAGGTTTTTGAAAAGTGACTCTTTAAGATAGATGTCTTATATACTCACCCCCCCCTTTTTTCCATTCAGTGGGTAGGAAATCCTACTGTAGGAAATGTTGATTATTGTAATGGTAATGGGGCATTGGGTTGAATGAATGTTATTACATAAATATCATATATATTCCTTTTTAACAACAGTATTTAATACGTGAAAGACCAGCTTTTGGGATACCACAAGGCTGCATTCTCGAGTTTTCGTATATAACAGGAAAGGGACCTTGCCAAGAAGATCACGTATACGATTTGTAAACCGATATCAAGGTGAAGACTTGCCAAACTGAGACTTTGAACAATAGAAAAAACAGGTATGTCTGGTGGACATGTTCAAGACGTTCATCACCAGCATTGGAGTCTCTATGAACAAAATTTACCATCCAGACTATTCAGGATGAGCAACTGAGCGTTTGGTACTAAGTTCAGGAGAAGTGAATAAGTGTCTAGGAAGGCTCACAGTGGCTCTCAGTAGTAGTTGCAATTTGCCTCTGCAAAGAGCGGGTGTCCTTCCATGTTCATCCCCAAAGCAACCACCAAAACAGCCCGGTCATTGTCCCAGCCCATTTCTTCATCCTCATCACCGGCACTGTTGATTTTCACCTCCATTGACTTCATATAGGCCACAATCGCAGCTGAAATTAAAACCTGCTTTGCGTTGAGGAGTGAGCCAGGTTGGTAGGCTAAAGCCGACAGCTTGGTCTCCTTGTTATCGAGAGACTTTGCCAAGATTGCAAGTTCGGTGTAATGGTTGTCGTCCCAATCAGCGATGGGGATTCTTTCTTGAATGATGGTCCTCAATGCCTCGTACACAAAGCGAACGCTTTGGGAAGGATGATTTGACTCTTTAAGCAGTTCAAGTTCCTCGGGTCCCGTCGTGGCAGGCCTGAGCTGATGGGCGTTTGCCTTAAATGGCTCTGTGGATGAATATGCTCCATGGGCCAGGGAAATGTCCTGAGGCCGAATATTGTTGGAGGTAATGTTGCCTGCTCGATAATCTAACATACTGAAGTAAAGATCTAGGCGTTAACGGGAATGTCTTAGGGGAACTCTCTACACATCGCAGTAAATATATACGGTCATGTACAGTCATGTACGTGAAACAATTGCTGAAATTATGTAATACAACTAAAAATGATAACAAAGGCAAGAGTTAATATGCATATGGAGCGTCGTAGATCTTTGGTTCTCTTGTCTAAATATTTACCCTCACTGGAAGACGCCCCTCTACTGAAGTCTTTGATAATTGAATGATTGTTATTGGTTCAATATAGAAAATAGTATGGACTTGAATAAGGTGAATCAATGCTTCTAGCTCTGGATTCTCTCTGGATCCTCTCTTCTCCTCGGCCGTCAGATTATGGCCGTAGAAACCTCCTCGTGACCTCGTCAATTCTTGCCAGTATGAGCGGGTACAAAAACGGCCGTCTGCGCGCCATGGCTTCTACATCTTCCAACGCCAATGAAGGTTTGGGTCTCTTGAGCATTTCTTTCGATTGGCAGTATATTACTTCTATGTGAGGAAGTATTATATCGATCTTATTCACGTCTAAACCTTGCCTCTTAGCTGCATGACCTTGCCACTCGTTCAACAAGGTAAATTCAATTCAAATGCCCTTTAATTCTCAACGGTCTAACGCCGCTCTCCAACACTTTATAGCAAATGCTTGGGCCGGGTGTCTTCTTTGCTACATCGTGGTCACGGCAATCTATTATACAAATACATGGAATGTAAGTGTTCATCTCAAAATTACCCCAACCTCCTTGTGCTAAATTCATTTTCCTTTCAGTCTTTAGCTTTTCCGATGCTCTCGACATCGATTTTCTCATCAAATGGATCGATATATCAACAATCCGCCGTCTTTGATTCGCATTTCCAACTCAATCAAACTGCATTGGATATAGTCGGCCTTCCGGCCTTGACCGGTTCAAATGCATGGGCGAATCTAGCGTCAAACCTGTCGGTGAGTTGGAAAACGTTTTGGGGGTTATCAGGACTAAATTATATGCTCAGATTGGTGGCTTGATAGCACACGTTATCTTGTTCTGGGGCCCATATGCTCGTGATTCCTTCAAGCTTTCCCCTCGAAAAGAACAACTAGATCCTCACTACCAAGTAAGTATAGCTCTATTTTGAAGTAGGTAATAACAAGGTAATAACTCAAATCCTCAAACCTGATACAGGCGATGCAGAAATACAAAGAAGCTCCCTGGTGGTGGTATGCTATTTTGCTCTGTTTGTCGTTTATTGCAGGTAAAAACTATTTGCATCCTCCGTACCAGAACTTTGTCGAAACTATCTACCATTTTCCCCAGGTCTGGTTGTTGTCCTCAAGGGGCAGACCACCCTTCCTTGGTGGTTATATATCGTCGCTCTACTCCTGGGCGCATTCATCACTGTAAGCTATGTTCTGTCGAAAGATGTAGAAGCCATCGAACGTTCATGTGATACGTGCAGCCTTTCTCGGCCCTTCTTGCTGGACGCTTGGGTGGTTCAGTTGATACGGTCCAATTGATGAAGATGGTAGCAGGTGCAATTAATCCTGGACGTCCTGTGGCAAATCTATATGTGAGAATCCGGGCTTCTTATCTGACGAAAGTTCCTTCTGAGTCTGATCACGAAAAGAACAGTTTTCCATGTGGAGCCAGGACGTTGTATCCACTTCTATTAACCTTGCAGGAGATCTCAAGATCGGCCAGTATCTTAAAATCCCACCCCGTATTATGTTTCTTACACAAGTATGGGGTACTATCCTCGGTTAGTCGTTTGTTTGTCCATCCGTTAACTGCGTCTGATGCTTGATGGTCTATCTACAGGCGCCGTTGTCAACTATGGTAATATAATCAAAATTTCCTTCGGATGATGTAACCAATATTGAATTCTTGCTTTAAGTCGTGATGATCTCCATTGTAGATGCAAAACGTGACATTCTATTGAGTCCAACTGGAACCAATGTATGGAGCGGACAGGTGCCCCAGAGTTTGAACAGCGCTGCAGTGACTTGGTCTTTGGCAAAAGAACTTTATGGATTTAATGGTCCGTATTGGATCATTCCGTTAAGTTTGATCATTGGAATGGTGCCAACCACAATTCAGTGGTTGATCGGCAAGGTGTGGCTTATCTTTTGCAATCCCTAGTTTCAATGAAGGTTGATCGGAAGCAGCGTTGGGCCAAAATTGGACCTCTGAGGGTCAGCGCCATCATGTTCCCTCTCATCTACAGAGTAAGCGGTCTCTAATATGAACAGTTTTCTTATAATGACCGGCGATTATTAGTATGCCGCGTTCCTGACAGCTGGTGTCAATTCGGTTGTCGCATCAAGCTTTATTGTGGGGTTCGTCACGCAAGTTTGGCTCAGAAGATACCACCCTGGGTGGTATAGAAAGTACAACTACATTCTTGGTGGTGGACTTGACGGAGGCACGCAAGTGATGATATTTATTTTATCGTTTGCTGTATTTGGAGCAGCAGGTGTACAGAAACCATTTCCAAAGGTAAGGCTTTGGGAATTGATTCCTCAAGATGTCTTATATACTCACTCCCCCCCTTTTCCATTCAGTGGGCAGGAAATCCTACCGTAGGAAATGTGGATTATTGTAATGGTAATGGGGCACTGCGTTGAATGTGAATGTTACAAATATCGATTTATATGTATTCCTTTTTACCAAGAGACCTAGTGATTCAGTATGTAATACCCTCCATCCCGTCATATTCATTAATCACATATTTAACGCCCACTGGTACAGTTTTGATTTCAAGCCTAGCGTATATGCCGGAAGCGCAGGCCAGACCTATTAACTCAAAGACTACATTGTCTGCAATGGGATCGGGGGCGACGAGGTACTTGTCACGATCCTCTTTGAGCAAGGTATGAGCGACCCAAAGGGCTCTATCATTGGGGGCCGCCTCATGAAACATCCAGTGGTCAGGATTGGCTGTTGCGTATTCTGCAAATTCCATTTCTGTATCAACGTAGTGTGTTTTGCGAGGCATTTGTGAGACTTTCTCGACGAGCTCTGGACTCTGAGTTGTTCGCCAAGCGACTCGCCCCAACACTCCATCTTGGAGATTGTAATGATTGGAAACACGTATGTCTTCAGCGATGAAAGGGAGGCGTTCAGATGCTTGACGACCAAATTCCGTGATTGCTGCAATAATTTCTAGGTTTTCTCGACGTTTGTACAGGAAAAAGTCACCATCTGAACTTTTATTGTGCAAGCCTTTGTCATCTAGATATCCGATAAACGATGGGGACAGACTGAGGCCTCCATGAGAGCTATTGATGATGACTTTGCGTGGAGGAAATTTATTGGCACGATCCAAGACAAGGTCTCGAAGACGTTCGATGATGTCTGAATGAGACAGCCCAGCATCTAAAGCAATCGTTAAGTGCTGGTCTAGTTGCTCAAAGGCGGCCGTAGACGATGGAGGAGGGGTAGTCATTTTGAGCTACTAGCTTGTTCAGGTTTAGGAGGAATGGGTTTTTGAAACATAGTGAATCTTACCTAGGAGAGACGTGAGTGAGTGAGATGAATATACTATCGATGAATGCGGATTCTTTTTATATTTTCCACTCTCGAGCTAGGCGTGGCACCTTACGGCTCCGGCAGATCGGAGGTCGGCACGTAGCAATCAACAAAGTCTTTCGCCTCAAGCCCAGACGATGATGTGGATTGTTCGATGTGAAAGGTCGCCAGCTATTGAGAATGAGTATTGTTGTTGGAATATTTCGTGCAGGAGTTTCAGGTTGTTTCAGGTAATATTAGTACTGCAAGTGAAAAGTTTGTTGAATAGCATTCTCGAGGCGTATATGTTCGTCATTGAAGTATTTATGTGCTTTACGAAGCTTTGAATTCGTTTACATTGCCTGCTACATGGGTGAAGAGATGTGTAGGTTCGGTTCAAGCCGCCTTCTTTGGACGGGTTGTTTGGCTGCGCACAACAATCCTGCTTTCGCAAGCGGCTTGCTGCGAACCTAAAGAGACGGCATTATCTGCCAATTCATCTCGGAAACATTGAAATATTTCAAAGCTCAGCGTTCAACGTTCAACCGTAATACTAACATTCAGCTCGCTACATTCTTGGTGGTGGTCCTGATGGAGGCGTGCAAGTGATGGCTATCGTTTGTTGTATTTGGAGCAACAGGTGTACAGATTCCAAAGATTTTGAACAGGGATTCTTTAAGATTATGTCTTCTATTATATACTCACCCTTCTCCAGGAAATTCTACTGTAGGACATGTTGATTGTTGTTAATGGTATGGGGCACTGCGTTGAATGTGAATGTTACAAATATCGATCTATATATTCCTCCTTACTGGTTATTCAGTATTTAACACTTTCCATCCCGTCATATTCATCAATCACATATTTAACGCCTGCTGGTACAGTTTCGATGTGAAGCTTAGAGAATCTGCCAGAAGCGTAGGCTAGACCCATTAACTCAAAGACTACATTGTCTGCAATGGGATCGGGAGCGACGAGGTATTTGTCACGATCATCTTTGAGTAAGGTATGAGCAACCCAAAGGCCCCCGCCATCATAGGGGGCCGCCTCACGAAACATCCAGTGGTCAGGATTGGCTGTTGCGTATTCCTCAAATTCCATTTCTGTATCAACGTAGCGTATCTTGCCAGGTATTTGAGAGACTTTCTCGACGAGCTCTGGACTCTGAGTTGTTCGCCAAGCGCTTCGCTTCAACCATCGATCTTGGAGTTTGTAATGATTGAAAACACGTATGTCTTCAACGACGAAAGGGAGGCGTTCAGATGCTTGACGACCAAATTCCGTGATTGCTGCAATAATTTCTAGGTTTTCTCGACGTTTGTACAGGAGAGAGTCACCATCTGAACTTTTATTGTGCAAGCCTTTGTCATCTAGATATCCGATAAACGATGAGGACAGACTGAAGCCTCCATGAGAGCTATTGATGATGACTTTGCGTGGAGGAACTTTATTGGCACGATCCAAGACAAGATCTCGAAGACGTTCGATGATGTCTGAATGAGACAGCCCAGCATCTAAAGCCATCGTTATATGCTGGTCTAGTTGCTCAAAGGTAGCCGTAGACGATAGAGTAGAGGTGGTCATTTTGAGCCAATAGCTTATTCAAGTTTAGGGGCGAAGGGATGAATGCGAATCTTGTGCTCGTGACAGGTCATGTGCGTCCCAAATTTGAGTCTGTCTCACATGACTCACTCCTCGTCGTGAACTATGCATTGGAGGACTTTGAGTAGTACTCGACCAATTTACCAATCCCTATACTTTCGAAATAGACCATCATGCTGCCTTCCTTCACGATGTCGTCGGCCATATTCCTCACAGATGACCGACATCGTATTTCCAGATCCTAATAGGCCTGACTTGTTCTACCATGTTGTGAATCCTCCGACGCCACTTTCCAAGTACCTTCCTGCCTTCGCTCTTTCGTTTCTCAACCACACACCTCCACGCGTGGATTCATCGACTGTCCTAGGATGGTTACCGGCTGAGACCTACATGACTGACTCTCCAGACACCCCGGACCATCCTCATCAAACCAAAGAAACGTCTGCTGGTCTACGTGACTTTGTTGAGAATTGTGAGCATTATATTATCTGAAAGGTTACTCTCAAGGTTGACACAGATTTCCATAGCAAAGTTTGTAACGCTATTACACAAGACAATACAATCCGCGTTGTCTGAAAATCTTGATGAAATATGGGAAAATGGAGCGAAGCAATTACAGGAGGGGTGGATGCATATTCACGGCAAGTTTTAGCGGTCAACCTTGGTGATATCCTCCAGCTTAAACATATATCATATAACTAGACCAACGTAATATTCCTGCTCTGGGACGTATCGGAGATCCAGACGATATTATTGCTTCTGTTTTGGTCGAAAAGAGCAAGGTATTTACTTTCAATCTCCCCTTGCGCGCTCGTACTTACCTCTTCCATCGTAGATTAAAGCAGAAACATATCAACCCATGCCGTCATATCGTGTCTGTACTGCCGATGGCGTCCTCCAACTAACTCCTGGCCTCGCCCAGCAATTGCATGCCGCACTTATTCGAGAGACAAAAGCAGAGATGTCAAAGTGACCGACCATTATCCCCAGCCTTTCGGATGGAGGTGACATAATGTGCCTCTCTTACCTGTGGATCCTTTGCCATATGCATCCTTTTAGCTTATTGGCTCATAGTTTCTCAAAAGCAGTATCTCATCTTAAATCCCGTTTGATATATATTCCTCCTCCTCACCAACTAAATGGTTATACTTAGATGGACTGGCACAATCATAGATTTCTCTTCACCAATTTGTACACAGTACTCACATCAATAATTACCTTGAAGGCATCTTTCTCGATCTTCGAATACTGTAGTGGCAGGATAGAAGACCGACAGCCTGAAAGCCGCGACAATGTCACCTATATCGTAATGCGGAAAGGAGTACCCATTAGACATACTAGCAGTCGGCATTCAAGATACCTGGTTCTCCTTGAAAGATCTGACCATAGTCTATGCTCTCACACAGTGTCGTTAAGGAACAGAGGCTCTGCTCTGGTAAGGGTAAATTAAAAGGATTCGATCTAAATTTGACACTGGTATAATCGAGGAAGGTCTGGCGCTTATATAGACAAGAGACCTTATTAAGATCTCACTGGCGGATAGTTCAGTGTGTAGCAAGTACTACTGCATAGAGAGTGACTTCACAGTGCAAACTCGGTTCAACCCTGCAGGTTCTAAGTACTAGGCATCTCCTGGCCTCGAATCTTGGCAGAGTTTTTGGGGAGCTGGAAAACTTGGCAGAAATTTGAACCCATTGAGAACTTGACTTGTGAAATATAAATCAGATCCATTGGCTGATTTTAAAAGAAGGATTCGGGATTTTGCTGCTGTTGAGGAAGCTGGCCCAGGTGAGCAGTCTGACGGTGACTCTGACCGATCTATGGCCAAATCGGCATATCTCCAAATTATTCGACAATTTATTTAAAATATATATGACCACCGCCAGCTGCTATCGATAGAGCGTGTTATCTCCGCTTCAATGTCCTCTCAAATTCCGACTCTGACTAAGCGTGTATTTTTAGCGATTACGCCTAGACTCGCTACCAGTAGGTTCGGAGCAAGCCCCTTCTGCGCGGTACAAACAGACGAATATAGATGTTTGTTGAGTAAATAGAGCCGTTTAAGGCGATTTTGATGTTTGGTCTGCACCTTCGCAGAAGGGGCTTGTTCCCAAGTAGCGAAAACCTTTAGGACGTTTAGGATTTTCTGACAACACCACTTCCCACTCGTTCGTCATGAGATTTGGCGTTCCTCTTGGTTAGACCTCGATCTAGCTTACTGTGCTTTTTAATTATTTTTATCTCAATCCAAAATTACTGCTTTCTGTCCGTCTTGGCTGGCTACATCCACCTCAACCAACACTCATTTCTTGTTCTCGGATCCCACCATCCAGCTGTAATGTATGCATCAAATTGTTGAATGACATCCAAATAATACACTGACGAGTTTGTTTGGCACAGATCGCGCTCGTTGTGACGATATTATCTCAATTACCGATTACTGCTTTCCACCCATCTTGGCCAGCTACATCCACCTCAAACAACATTCTTTTTTTGTTCTCAGATCTCACCATCCTTCTATAAGGTATAAATCAATTCATTTAGTGAATCGAAATAATATCCTGACGACGTTTTTGGCATTTTTAGATCCCACCATCCAGCTATAGGGAATGAAAGATCCCACCATCCATCTCTAAGGTATGAATTAACCCATTTAATGACATCCAAATAATACCCTGACGAGTTTTTTCGGCACAGATCGCGCTCGTGGTGACGAAATGATCATGTCAAACTCATGGCCACATAGCCCCCCAAACCCACACCCCACTTCGCACCCTACAACGCCTTCCAGAGACCGTAGAGGCTCAAACACGTCACCAGGATATCCAACCCTGCACCAGGATCATTCTCCTATCAGACCGCCGCCTTCGACACCATCCAAGCAAAATAGCGGCGCTAATCTACCACTTACAGCCCCAGAAACACCACGACGAAGAAAGGACAACGCTTCACAGCGTTTGCGCGGCATCAAAATCAATCTGCCCATGAACCTATCACTCAGTTCAATCCACAGTTGCCTAATCTCCAGGCTCTCACTGTCGTACATACCAGATGATTGGCAAATCCATCTCATACGGCGGATTCTTCAAGGCTATGACAGTATCTTCTGCGCAGGAACTGGCTATGGGAAAAGTCTCATATTTGAAGGTTTGGCCGTTCTAGGGGGCAATGGGAAGCTCGTTGTTGTTATCAGCCCCTTAAAGGCATTGGAATACGATCAAGTAAGTTTGGAAGTATCTACTCAGGTTCAGACCCACTCATTCTGTACTACAGGCAGACCAAGCTTCATCCAAGGGAATTCAAGCCATCGTACTCAATGAAGACACCACGAAAACAACCGACCTATGGAAGCGTCTTCGCACAACAGCAGCCATGGTCTACATGTCGCCAGAGATGGCCCTTTCCGAAAGCTTCTACAAGCTATGGAAGGACTCACATTTCCGCAAACGACTGACGGCCGTTGTTGTCGACGAAGCCCATTGCATTGATGAATGGGGCGATGACGATTTCCGCCCGCTATATCGCAAACTCAATACCCTTCGAAACTACACAGGCTACGAGATTCCTGTGGTTGCATGCACTGCCACAGCGCGAACCTCAACATTTGACCTTATCTGGAGTACCCTTGGCTATGGAAACCGGCCGTTCTGGGGACTTGATGTGGGCACGGACAGACCAAACCTCTTTTACATTACACGGCCTATATCAGATCCGAAACAACCCTTACTTGATATTCTCAACCTCCTTCCCGGGATATTGGATGGCGGAACCAAACTCGAAGACATTAGAAAATCTCTCCTTTATTTTGACTCAGAAGCAGCATGCCGGGAGGCTGTTCAATTCCTTCGCAAGGTCCTGCCGCCGCACCTTCGGTCTTGTGTGCATGCTTTCTCGTCAGACATATCTGAGAAAGGGAAGAAGGCTGCATGGGCAAAGTTTCAATGTGGGGAATATCGAATACTCTGTGCAACTGACGCTGCTGGTATGGGGTGCAATGTACCCGATATTGAGTATGTTGTGTCCTTCGGTGTGCCAAAGTCAAAGTCCTTGAGCACGGTTGCACAACGGTGGGGTAGAGGTGGTCGTGATAGGGAGACACAAGCGGTTTGCTTTCTTTTGTTGCCAAAATGGGCGTTCCGGCCAGCACCTGCCCACGCTCTTATCCACCAGCACCTTGAACGTGGTCGCAAGACAAAGCGAGCGGAAGAAAGCAAAAAGGATATGCTCCAACGTGCAAATCTTGACGAAAGGCTGGAAAATTTCATCAACATAGGCTCTCATGACTTGCCTAGTAAGCGATTAATGTGAATTTGTTTAATTTTATTCTCATTCTCATTTCAGATTGTGCCCATTCATTCCTGCGTGAAGAGTTTTCGCCGAAGACAGGTTTGGTCATTCAGCGTAGCCTCAATGACCGTGGTCGAACAACTGATGGTTTTCGGTCCAAGACTTCTTCTTTTGAGCTTACATGGACAATCCTTGACCTCCAGAGGACACCACCCAAGACACGATGCTGCTACTGGTGTAATCCTGAGCTGGTGGCGCCTTTGGCACCAGCCAACAGACACGATCCACGCCTGGCTACATTTTCTCACCATTTCCAGTATGGCCTTGCCCCACCAACATCTCGCCCTGGTTCATCAGCTAGTATGCAAACCAACACATCCACAGCTTCGAGTATTGCCCTTCCTCGCCGAGGGATCAAAGTACCAACAGAGGAACAAGACAAGCTTCGGGAACGACTCCTTGGTTGGAGGAATGAGAAGTATCGCCAACGAGGCTCACCAATATTTCTTTCGGCCCAGATTATCCTTCCTCCCAAGCAGCTGGATGCTTTGCTTGCGCAAAGCGCAAGATTTCTACAGGAGCAAACTCTCACCACCCACCTCCTTCGAAAACTAGTGCCATGGGATTCTGCGACCGAGTCAGACTTGGAGGAAGTTCTCTTGACAATCAATGGTTGGCGAGAGACTGCTGCGATTGTTATCCCAACCACTCCAACTTCACAACGCCGTGCTCGCAAAAAAACCCGAGCCAATCAACCCCACAACCTCACAATTCCGCAACAAGCACATCCTGTCATGCAGCCAAATTTTACATCTTGTCTGACCCAACGACTAGCACAGCCTGTCATACAGCCCACTTTCACATCTCATTTTCGGTTACCTCCTCATCCTATCCAACAACCAACTGTAAATACAAACCATTTTGTCGATGAAAATGTGTTTCAGACACCACACCAATCTACACAGTCTTATCAGTTATCTATACCTAGGCCCAGTTCTTATGCAGCTGCGGTTTCATCTTGGTCAACGCCACCAACACTGCGTACCCCATATAATCCATACCAACAACTTCTCAATCCCATGTATGCACCTCACCACCACTCACGTTTCACCGCCTCAGGTCTATCTTTGACATCAGCTCCATCAACACCGGTTCAGTATCAATTTGCACCTAGCTACACACCATCAAACTACACACCACAGTCTTGCAAATAAATTGTACATCTCATAATATAATTTCTCCCGTCGAGTACTCTCCTCCTCCACCTAGAGACCCTACAGCCTCATCTTCTTCATCCGCATAAACATCTTCATAACTGTCATGTTCTAAGGGGTTATTAATATTGTCAAAGACAGTGCCGCTGTCAAGCCGGGTGTCATGGTCATTGGTAGTGATCGGATAACCAACTGCAGGATCAAATGTGGTGCTCTTCATAAAATCGGAAAACTTCCCGTTTAACCAGATCTCAGCACCAGCGACTTGGACATCAACAATTGCAGAAACTTCAGGTTCAGTTTTGTTCTTTTTGGACACCTTGCGTGGGGCTAACACAGGACGGATTTTAGGTTTTTCTTCGTGAATACCACGTCGTTGCATATCCTCAACCAACACGCGAAGGTCTTCTTGGAAGGAAATTTCCTTGGATCTTCTGGATCGGTCTGTGTTGCCAAAAAACCTGGAAACACGCTCGGTAACATCACGGAAAGCTTCAACACAAGCTGAGCCTTTCTCGATGATGTAAGTAACTGTAACACCATTTCCTTGTGCGATAAAGACGCGCTGACTTATTTTCAATATAGTTGATTATCTAGACAAAGCAAAGCATACCTTGACCCAAAAATTCAACTGTTCAACATAAAGGTCGGCTGGAATCCATCTTCCCGGTAGGCCCCATCGATTCACAAACCATGCTCGTTCGAGGGCTTGTCTCAACATGTCATCCAGCTCATACTTCCACTTTAAGAGAACTTCAGCACATTCTCTCGCATAGTTATGTTGACTGGCTCCTCGAAATGAAAGACACCAGTACCGCATCACTCGAAGGATGCGACCTGGATCTGCATGAGCAACAGCTTGCTCAAATTCACAGAAGAACAAGGCATCTCGGAGGAAATAAATATCGTGAGCTGCCCAATCGTCACCAGCTTCTTTCATTCTTTCAGCTGCTGATGTGTTGGCATGTTTAGATACAATTTCTTTGGCGAGAGACTTGATCTCAACAAAATCAGGTTGCCAGGTTTTCAGCTCGGACCACTGAGAAAACCCTTTCTTTACCCTGGTACATTGTTTCAGTGTAATCCTGTCAAACATTGATTGGGTGCTTACATGGTAATGTGGAGAAGTCTTGCAACCAATGAGTGACGTATTAATGATTTGGCCGCTGCATAGTTTGGTTTTGACTCATCCCAAATCCGTCCCAAAAGTCCTTTGTGAGCCGCGAGGGATGTTGGATCAAGGATGGCCTGTCCGAGATGGGTTCGCATGAGGCAGTGTGTGCTCTGAAGTGCATAGTGCCAGAGACTGCTGAGCTCTTCTACATACTCCACCCTTTCCATTGAGTTGATGTCATCAGCTCTGTTTCGTCGGGCTCCCCGTAAGTTATTGCTTGTCAACCAATCCCCCAAGACCATCCGAGTTTTTGCTGACCACTCATCCTCTGACAGAGTTGACCGCTCGCATATCGCCTCCATGACCTTCACAATCCCCTTTTTGGACCCCTCATTAATGTCGAAGACTCCAAATGGCCTCGCATCTGTCTTCTTTACCTTCAAAGGTCGATCAGATGGCATCATCTTTTTAACCTCGTCGAGAATCTTGGAATGTTCCTTCCAGCTTTTGCTTTCGGGTGTGTAGCGTACTAACATTTCTGCAATGATGCAGGTGAATGCCTTTGTCATGTGCTCATCATCCTCTGCGGAAGGGAGAATATCATGAAATGTGGCTTTGGCTCGTTGCCCACGAAGAGCAAGTTTCATGTCAAGGTTTTCAACATGTTCAATGTCTAGGCCTTCTTCGTCAATAGCCAAAATTGCACAGTTCGTTGCATGTATCATCGAATTCTTGTTTGTTACTCGTTGTTGGAATTTTCGAAGGTAAATATTGATATTGTCAAAGGTTGTGCAAAAGAGATGACCGCTTTTCATCAACTCAGCAGCATGTGCAACTGCATCATCCGATATTCGTTTTTTGAGACGCTCAACTGTCCGCCCTGAGACGCATAGACCCACATTGCTCAGCATGGTCATTACTCGTGAACTGGTGCCACTGATTTTGAAGAAAAGTCCAAGAATGAGTGGCAAAACATTTGTTGCACGATTGCGAGTAAAGGCAAGCAAGGTAATTGCAATCATCACTGCCTTGGCCTCTGTTAATTTATATATTTTGGATGAATCTACAGGTTTAAACTCACCAACACCGGATTTCGTGTAAAACCTTTGGGCGTTTGCATTGTGTTCCACGTTTTCATTGGTTCATCATCAGCAAGATTAGGATCGTCTTCCCAGTCGTCATCAATTTTCTCATCTCCCTCATGGCTGTTGGCTGGCATGTTTCTTGCCCTCTGCTTTCGAAACTCATTTGGTGTGGCTGCGAAAGTATGCAGGAGTTTCCAGGTGAACGGAGCATGCTCATGATATTTCTCCATTACTCGTTGTGGCTGCAAGAGTTCCTGGATTCCTTTCAATGTAAGCGTCTTCATCTTGACCTTGAGCTCAACATCTCTAATCATCTTATCACTTTCCTTCACCACTATTGCCTGTGCAAAAGGTGCAATCATATTGCGCATGTGTTCCTGAGCATCCGGAAATTTCTCAAGCCATGCTCGAAAAATCATTCCAGGTGGAAATTTGGTGTCCTCTGTTCCTGCCGAGGGTGTGTAACCCATAAATCTGGAGGAACGTGTCTTGACCTCATCAACCGTAGATGTAAATATAAAGTAGAGGAGTTTCGCAACACTGATCTGGAGAAAGATGACCAAGGAGAATATAAGATGTAACCGCCTTTCAAGTGGCAATTTTCGTGCAGGACGGCCAAGAATATTCTCCCAATATGCGTTGTTGTAGAGTAGTTTCATGGGATGTGCACAATTGAAGAGGAGTCTCCCATTTTCTCAAAATTCAGATAATTTTTCGATCGTCTTGAAACATCCGCGATATCGTGTGACATGGTAGTGACATGCATCACAGTCCAAGATATTTAACTACATTATGGTTTCTCTAACCCCTATGGTGTTAAATAAACAGGTTAAGCATGTTTAAATACAATATTAACTATAGAAAGCCAAAAGAAAAAGGTGAATAGCTCAATATTTGGAGTATCTGTACTTGCATATGTTGACAACCGTGACACAACATACAGGCTGAATAGATCCATTTCTATCAGTTTTTTCAACCTTTCAAAAACAGATTCAAATTCTCTAAGATACAAATAAAACATTTATACAATTTTTGCGAAAGCTAGGTACAATTGTGGTTTGAGGGATGAAGTCAAACGTCCCTTCTGTTTTCGGCACTTTGTCCCAAGCCCCTTCTGCGAAGGCGTCCGGTTCCCGGACCGGAGCAAGGGCTTGCTCCGAACCTACGCTACCAGTACGTTATGCGGTGTCAGCATCCAAATAGGTGCAACATCAACCACAACAAGGACAACATCACCTGTCGGACTTCGAAAATAAGGGACACCACATAACGACTGGGAGCAACGGACCACTTTTAAGGGAGTCTCGAAGTGTGACAGGGACTTAGCCAAATTTCGTGTTCGCGTTGCCACTTGTGTGTCTCGTTTGCTCGTTTCCCTTTATTTATCCCACAAAATTTTTGTATATTTTATGAAATACAATTCAATGGTTCAATGCTATACTACAAGTGCTGCTACTGAGGGGGTGAATGGGTCTGGTAGTGGTAAATTGGGGTTTTGTATGAGATGACAAAGGTTGGTTGGGTGGATTCATGTGAGGTTGCCACCAGAATTAAGGAATGTTTGGTGATTCAAAGGAAGGAAATGAGTAATGGAAAGGGTGAGTAGTAAGGGGAAGGGTAGTACATCAAGTTCGAGCATGGGTTTTGTGTGAAATTGGAATGGTGGGTGGTAAGAGTTGGTGTCATTAGCATGGGGTGTGTGTATAGCAAGAGAAGCAGGTGACAGCTGTACTCGAGATGATAGAGAAGCAATTCAATGAGACCAAACATCAAAGGAATGGGAAGAGGTAAAAAGACAAGAGAAGAGGCAAGGCAGTTGGTGGAAGAGACTAAGCATGTAACAATGTTGCATTGGAAGCTCAGAAATGTGAAGAGGAGGCCAAGGTTCATGAAAGAGAAACAAGACGACGAGAATAAGAAGCAGTGAAAACAGCAGTGAAGGTCCAAGAGCAAGAACAGCGGGCCAAGAGGGATACAAGTGCCAGATGAAGATTAGTGGCCTTGTAAAAGATGGTATTGTTATGGCAGATTGACAGCGAGACTTCAGAATCTCAGCAAGGGAAATGATATGTGAGCTTAGATGGGTTGGATGACGAGAACAATGATGATTCAGATGAAAGCGATGTTAGGATGCATTAGAATTACCCAAAATTTCACTAAGTCCTTTGTGACATGTGTGACTCCCTTAAAAGTGGTCCGTTGCTCCCAGCCGCTTCTGACGAAGCTTAGCGGAGTTGAAAGAAGCGGTTGGTCACGAGCCTAGATTACGCCTATCGATATGAAAAGAGTCAGTCGTCCAAGTTTTAGATTAAAAAAACTAAAATCGATGGAAGTATAAACATAAACCTTATTAGACAACGTTTCGTGATCCACGCGTGCTTTGTTTGCTCTGAATGTTTTTGCATAATAACGCGTCAAAGTAAGATACTGGCCCTTGTGGACCAACTTTGAGTTAAACAAAAGTACGTCGATTATAATTCTACTCTTGTGATTGGGAAATGTGATGCACAGCAAGAGATATATTCGCTGACTTTTCTCTAGCAAACCAAATATCACCAAAGTCTGCAATGCTGCATATTCGTGGTGTATGCATGTTCCTCCTGGCAACATCTTCTGTCTTTAACCGCCTCAATGTCTCCTCCAAGGATTGCGGACGCAGCCAATATCCATCCATATCCTTTCGCTGTCCGTCAGGAGCGCCTGCCTCCTGACAACGCCGATCGTAATGGTAAACCCAAGAAATCAAAACCACGACCTCGACCAGAGAGAAATCCTCGACAAGAGGAAGAAATCAGATTTAATACTGGACCTAGGAACCTTCGCGGCTCACCAGCAAACCGTGGAGGTCGTCGACCTTTTCGCATGCAAGGCCGACACGATCGTGGATACGATGATCAAATCGGTACGGCGCTCCATCTCCAAACTCTTACGCATCTACTCTGAACAATTTTTACTAGGTATCCCGGATTATCCGCCGCCATCGTTCCAAGAGGCGACAATGACAACTCCTCCACTCTCAGCATGCTCCAGTACAACAACGCTAGTCCCTGCATCAATACCAACAGTATTAATTCCCGAGAATATTCCTGAGATGCCAGAATTTCTAGTGGTGCCGCCGAAAGTCGAAACTTTGAATAAAACAGTAGTATCTGACCAAGGATCAGACTCCGATGAATCTCTGCAAATTATTGACAAAAGCTCTGTTGTTTGCTCTGACGACTTGCCTAAAGGCGTAGAACTGGAGAAGAGGGTGAGAAGTGATTGGAAAAGTCGACGTGGATTCGACTTCCCCATCTCTTCTTCCTCCGAGTTCTCGCAGAAACAGGGAGACGGTAGCGACGCGGATCGAGGTCGCAGTGCGCGCAGAATTCCAGGACGGTTGACCATCGACTCTAATGTTATTGTGATTGAAGATAACAACAAGTTATCACCAATTTCTCCAACAAAACGACGATTCCTGTCGCTTTCTCCCTTACGAACTATTCTTTCTCCACCTCTGGGGATAGACCCCGATCGTCCGGTGTCTGCACAGCCATCTCCATGTTCATCACCTTATGCCACGTCTTCCCGAAGCATATTCTTTCGAAGCTCGACATCTCTAGCAACAGCTTCCATGATGAAACTGCCGCTCTCTCCCTGCAAGAATGATAATTCTGCCAACCGAAAGCTATTTGGTAAAGGGAAAGAGAAATTAGATCATTGGGAAGTCATCGATGAAGACAATTATCCAGATGAGTTTGATATTGGGGGCTATCCGTCTAGCCTTATGTCTGCAATTCAAGCTTTGAAAATTTCTCCCTCTTTCCACGTGGGAAATTCTCCAGCCCGCAGCCAGAGCTTCAGTGTCGGATCCCGACCTCTAGCGTCGCCGCGTACAAAGGAATTTCCAAATGGTTCTCAAGACGGCACCATGCATGAAGCACAGTCTATAGTGTCTTCTCAAACGCACCTAAATGGCTCGCTGAGAGACCGGAAAGGCCCTTCGAGCGCGCTATTAGACCGAAAATTATGGCGCTCGCCGGCTTCTGCGTCGACTGCCGCTAGCGGTAGTGTGGCGCTGGGTGCAGAGTTCCCACCAACACGGCCAATTTCTCCGGTAACACACCCTGTACCATCACCCACTCCAGTGCCTTCAATTTTAAAACACACCCTGCCACCAATTCATTCTTCCCCTCTTCGGCCCACCATCGTCACTGGAGACCAACCTTCCTCGACGAAAATCGATCAGCAAGCTTTAGATACCCCTTTACCTGCAACGCCCGTTTATCGCACTCACTTTGATGTGGTAGTAAACGGTACAACTCTCAACGACCAAGAGACCATTATTGCGGCCCGTCCTGTTCCAGAATTGAATGATTCATTCTCCGCCGAGGATGTTTGCACTTGTCGTTCAACGCCCCTATCGCTCGGAACAGCCAATAGTCTCGCCCAAATAAATTTCATGGAGGAACCTATGACTCCTAACCGCCGTCATTATACTGGCCGACCCCTACCACGCCCGCCACCGAGTGTTACACGCTCCAATATTGATTCGACATTTGCACCTGGGGTTTCAGCATATGACGCAGAAGGCCATTCATCTCGCTGTCCAGAAGGACTCTTAATTAATCTCGATGACACGTCTTTGGACGATTGCTCAGCAAGTGGTGCGTCGACACCTCTTTCCGATGAGGCACGCCTCCGATCACAGCAACATCTACCAATTACGCCGTCATCCTCAGCAACCGAATTGACAGTGGGGTCTACCACCGCTCTCTCTGATTCCACTGTACGGGGACCAACGTCTCCCATGTCTGAAGCCAACCGGCGGCTTGACCCCACAGAACTTGATCTGCTGGTTTCTCGATTAGCCGACGGAGAGGGTGATGGTTCTGACTATGAAGTAAGTTCTGGTCATCCAGGGTGGCAGGCGCCTAGCCTCAATAATCGCCCAGACGCTGCTTCTGGTCTCAGAGCTAATTGGACCCGCAAGCGCGACCCATGCCCACATAATGTCCCCCCCACCATCTACCTTCCCGAACGCCAACATCTCACTCATTGGGCAAATCGAAGTCAAACGTAGACGAAAAACGAAAGATGGACTTGTGAAGGTTAAGCTATCTTTACTTGGTGTGAGAGTCAATAAATGCGGCATCTGTCTTTCACAGTTCAAGGACGGAGACAAGGCGGGTCTGACCTCTGTCTGTCAACATTCTTTTCATGAGATGTGTCTTGCACGTTGGTTGGCACGAAGTAAAACCTGCCCTTTGTGCAGGGTTCCGTTGGACGTGGACGTTAGATAACAGGTTATCGTTTCCCTTTCATCCATTACCCATTTTACGCCCACAGCTGTTCTCCTCCTAGAGGCCTCATTTTTTTTTCCCGCTAAGTTCCCTTGTACCACTCATTTTCCATGTAGCATACTATGCCCCATAGCATTGGACTCCCATCGAACTGGTCTTTTTTTTCTCAGTTCCTCACATTTTTGTAGTCGTTATACATCACTCGCACCGGTTGTTGAGCCCATTTGATTTTCGAATCAAAAAAATTGTCATCACAAGGCAATTGTAAGTATAGGTGGTTGTGGCCAGTTATGGTACGTAATACAATAACGATTGGAACAAACAAGACAAGGCAAAATATGCAATTGTCCCAAAATGGAAATACGTAGTGGATCTACACCTACATGAGCACTGGGTGAGTGATATAACACAGTAAATTTAAGACGAATATCTCAATAAAACACAAGGTTTAGAGGCATATATACCAGGCAGAATTATTGTGATCATGGGCGGTGAATGCAAACGCGTGGTAGTCAAAGCGTTGTAAGTATTCGGGGTTATTCAACGAAGCAGACAAAGCGGTCGCGTCGCCAGTGGCCCAGTGGCCCAGTGGCACGGTGTCTGTGGATATATAAATAAGCATGATTTCAGTCCACCAAATCCCTCAATTTAACCATTTACCTGCAACTTGAACCACTTTTCCCGTTCTCCACTATCAAATATTCAATATGCCAAAGGACACTACATCCGATCCTCAACCTTCTAACCAGGGTGGGAAGGTCAAGAAGGGCAAGAAAACCAAACGCCGTGGTGGTCATCAGTACCGTGATGCTGCCAAAGCCAGGAGGCACAGACAAACGCGCGTCAAGGGACTCGTCGAAGAAATCATCAAACCCGCCGAACCCGTCGAACCTGGCAAGCCAAGACCACTCAAAAGAGGCCCGAAGTACGACTTTGCTAAGATTGAAAAGAGGATACGTGCCAGCTGCGAAACAACTGAGCCTGTCAGCACTCCCACCATACCAGCCGAGTTTTACGCTCTTAATCCTGTGAATCTCAACGTGCCTCGCGTTATCGTTCCCATTTCTGAAGATACTGCAAAGTAAGTCAAGGTTATTATTCTAGCGAAAACCTTGTACTCACATTTCGGAAACAGGCGGAAGCAGGAGGCTGCCGATGAGGACGATGGCGACACGACCGATGTTGATGAGAGCGAGGATGCCATTGTGGTTCCTGCAGGATTCATCGAGGCAGCTGAAAACCTAGGTCTCCTAAACGGTCTTGCATCTTCTTCTGGTCCTCGTGAGGAAGTTGAGGAGCTTTCCTCAGCGCCCTATACGCAACCAGATGAGGAGCCACCAACAGCAGAATGTCTCTCCACTACGAGCGAGACGCCTTCTTCATCATCAGCAGTACCAGAGACGACTCCTTCGGCTTCTTCCCCTTCATCAATCCAACCCTCGTACATGGCGCCAGAATCAGTGTTGGCTGAGGTCGTTTACAACGACAGCCAGACCACCGCAACCACCAGTTCCCCCATACATCTTGAACCATCCGAATTTAGTGCGCCTACCTCAGTGCCACAAGCTAGTTCCTTCCCAGACTGGTCCCAAGAGGCCGCATGGTCTTCTGCTTCTCAGTATCAAAATCCAACATTCGGGCTTGAACCATCAGAATTTAATGCGCCTACCTCAGTGCCACAAGCTGGTTACGTCCCAGAATGGTCCCAACAGGCTGCATGGTCTTCTGTCTCTCAGTATCAAAATCCAACATTCGAGAACAATAACACGAACGATGCACAAGCGTCCCACTTCTATCAACAAGACATCCACGATGCCTCCTATCCTGGTTGGACCGGCGACGGCTTTAGCATGGAGTTCTCGGGTGCAGCCACGATAGAACCCTCTGTTTCTTCTCTCCCAACGACGTGGACATCACCTCAGCCACAGCCGGAGCACCAGGCGTTCTATTCACATGACGGTCAGATCAACGACAATAATAATGATGATCTAGATTACACCACCGATTATTGGGCCTCAATGGTGAGTATTCCTAGTTCCGTTGCCTTGTTAGTAAACCCGCATTGACGTCGTTCGTCGCACAACAGGAGTTCCAGCCAAGCGAATGCATTCAACAGTCCACCCAAATTCAAATAAACCAATTACCCTCTAGCCATGCAACCGATCCCCTCACAGTAGCATCCTGCTTTTGGACAGCCCTTTCAGAGAACCCCGGGACTTCCTACTCTCCCGCAACCGTTCCGGAAATCATACAATCAACTCCTACCCAAGATGATGAACGACGACCTCAGGAGGAACCAAGCAAGCAATCCTTGTCTGGGGATGGACCGATCCCGCAGCATAGCTATCAGGATGTACGACAATACCCGCCAAACAACGACAGAGGCGTCCATCCCTTCCCCTATCTCAGAGCATACAAGGGCATGAGACTCATCAACATGAGTGGGGAATCGGATAAGTCTCGTGTCGTTCCTGGGCCTGGGCATCGTTGTCTCAAGAAGCTATCTGTGGGATCAGAAATGAATTTGATCAATTCCTCGGTTCGTTCACTCCTCTTTGTAATAATTTTTTTTACAGCTTCTGACTGATTTTCGCAGAGGACGAAAGTGAAAGGGCATGGAGCACCCCAGATGTCAAAGGTGGAGCATGGGAAGCGACGACGCGAGGATTCTTTTTATTCCCAATATTCCCAACAAGAATCCGTGCGTACCGGGCCCTCACCTAGCCAGCGACGACGACTTTGTGAACCGGATGCTTCAAAGCTGAAGACTCCAATTCCAGCGCAGAGAAGAAGCCGCAATTTCCAACGGCGGCGTGAAGTTTTGAAAGGACCTACCTCGTCTCGAACTCCCACTGAGTGGAACCTTTCGAGATTCTGCCCATCGATTTCCTCTCTCGTCGATCGGTTCTTCAAATTCTTCTAGTATTTCATCCCCGGAATCTATCTCTCCTGTTGTCCACATCTGTAGTTTCATCAATGATTTTATTTTTTCTACTTTTCCTTTTGTATTCCTTTCCATGTATCCATCTTCAGTTTTTATTTTATTTTTAGATGTAGTTTCTTTTCTTCTCATGGCTTCTGGATTGTGATTATTATCAGAATCGTCATTGGCGCCATTGTAGAACTTAGCTGTAACGTTTTTGTAAATGTTATCCACATGTTGGTTTCGTGCTCTCCTCCCACAAATGTATTTGGCAATAAGTCCAGAGGCGATAGCTTTCAGCTGAGCTGACAAGAGGTACTGACAGTTGCCCACCACTCAAATATTCAAAAGAGTATGGTTGCTGTCAAAGGATCAATGGTTTGCTTTCAAGTTTCAAATGGCGACTCGGCAGTAACTTATGCCGTCGTTGATAATTTTAGACTGTAAATATCCATCCATATTCCCATAGAGTATAGTACTACAGAAATGTGATATAGTAGTAGTAGTAGTTTGCTAAGTATTGTACAGTCGTGTATCCGATGACCATAAGACCATAAGAATCCCTTTCTATAACTACTGTTTTCATGTAACCTAGATGATGAATGTTGTTCGAGCTAAACGATACGAAACAGTAGGTACAAGTTAGTATATAAGGAGAGAGAGTGAAACACAAGGGAGTGAAGGAACAAGGTGAGAAGAAGGGTGGATCTGCAACATCACAATAAATATAAGCAAAAGGTGAACGCAGAACAGAACTGATGGTAAAGTTGAACATGTGCCGATGCGTGATCAATCTGCAACATCATGCAGTCTTCCCATACGGTTTGCTGGGACAGCATCATATGATGGCGGTTCTGATTCGACGAAATTTCTAACATCCAAATCCCCGTACGGAGTGTCGCTGCGTGATGAATCACTTTGAGGACCTTGAACACCAGTAATTGGTAACGCAGGAAGGTTCCTAGGTCTCTGTTGGTTTCCAAAATCAACCCTCTCACGCTTCAGGTCGATGGCTGAGCCCGAACCCTGATGATTGGCAATACTAGACTGAAAGGGAGAGACCGTCCTGTTTGTTGAAAGCATTGTGGAGTGTGTGGCGGTAAAGTCCCGGACAGAAGACAATTGTGGTTGCTGATCCATCTGAGGTACAACATGGACAGGTTGCGTTTCTAAGTGATAGCTCATTAGGCCAAAAACGTTAGATCAAAGAAAGTATTATATGATGTCTCACGAGCAGGAATTAGATTATTTTGTGTATAGTTTTCTTTGCCACGCCGTTTTCGCAACCAAAAGAGTAATAAAAACAGTATCGCAATGGCGACTAAACCACCAACAACGCCCCCAGCGATAGCACCAGTTGGGGTGCTCTTGCTATTCCTGACGTTATTATTCTGTGATGACGCTGTTGTCGAAAGCGTTGTGCTTGCCGACACATTGGCAGATGAAGTCGAAGTGCTTGTAAGGTTTGGCATAGTGGCAAGAGTGGAAAATGAGGGCAAATATGTGATGTAGTCGAGCATAAACGTCTGGTTAACGCATTGAGTGATGGTAACGACAAGGGTATGGTCGCCAGGTTGGATGGTATCGTCAGAAAACATAAGAACATTTGATGCTTGACCAAAATTATTCACAAATTGGGACGTAGAAGGGGTAACGGAAAAGGTTCCAGGTAGAGTGTTGCCGTCCAAAGTATAGTTTGCAGAGAGGAAGCCCAGATTCGCCCAAGAGAAAATTCCATAAACGGACGGAGAACTCCCTATAGCGAAAATTTCAAGTTCCACTCCAATAAAAAAAGTAGATTTGACACTGCAAAACGAACCGGAGAAACGAAAAGTGATTGTGTCTCCAGGAGTAACGCTTCTATGGGTGCTATTACCAGCCGGAAATCCATCTGGAAGTGTGCCTGCGCTGAATTTATCCGTGTTCACCGACCACTGTCCACTGTATTGTATTGCCGAATTAGTATCATCAACAAAGATCCGTTTGCCAGATAATGATGTCTGTGGGCCGACACTTATAAGTGCAAAATCGACAGCCGTGCCATCCAGTTGGCCCACTGAGATAGTATGGGACCCTTCAGCAAGAGTTGGAGACTTATACCACTGCATATACGATGGAGGCTTGGGATCTCCATATGTGATATTGTAAGGCTGCTCGCCATCAATAGAAACAGTTGCTGACTGCGACTCAGCCGCAAATAGTGTTGGTGTATTGCCAATAAATGCTATAGATGTTCCTAGATTGAGAGAGAGAGAGCGTCAGCGTTATCGATCCCAATAACAGGCTGCGACGCACGACTTGCCCTCAAAAGTTATGTTGAAGGAACCAAAATGTATCCCGTCTCCCGCGAAGGCTGGATAGTACGATGTCGAATCATACCACTCAACAAGGGTGCTGAGCGTCCATTGTCCACCTAAGTAATTGAATTGACCTGAAGCATCGTCCAGTATCAACAGGAGTTCGCTGGACATAACACAGAGAGGATAGTGGGTGGGGAGGGGATGAAAGCCAAAACGCCAGCAGTTCGGCGTTCCATACTGTATGTGGTAATAAGTTTTTTTCCACACAGACAAATAAGCTGTTACGACATATTAAGGGTCCAGACGTCCAAGCTTTGAAACAATGCGGTTATGACAGATTGTGGTATTTACTTTGAGCTCTATTTGAGAGTTACGCTCTAGTCGCAGTTGTCTGGCAGAAGGCTTGTGAAGTTCATGGATGATTTTTGAGTGAAATCCCCAGTTTTGCGGGGCTTTGAAGTAGGCATGGGCCGCATGAACCGCATGGCCCTTGACAGTTTTGATGAAGGACATTGATCGTTGACGCAGTTGGCACGGGTTGGCACTTGGCACACGTGAATCTAGTACGCGAATGTCGGCCAATCTTCCGAGTGTACGCTGTTAAATAATAATGAGCTCCAAAAGAAACACTATAGGCTGTGTTTCGGGAGATTGAGTGATATGAGAAGTTGGGAGAACCACACAGTAAAAATACTGCCCCACAAAAAAAGTTGGTCTTTATGCATCTCGTATCTATGTTGCCTCCAGAGGTTGCAGACTGTGCGCAGTTTTTCAAGGGTGCACTAAATAATAATTCTAAATTTAGTAACAAGCTCGTTTCTCCGCTTCGTATAGTTGCCTCGGAACTTCAGTTTAGAGACCTCAATTTTAGTTTAGCTCATTAATTAGAGTACAGATGACAAAAAAAACAACAAAAGAAACAGATCTCTACGACCTGTGGTTAGAAGAGTCACAGCGAGGAGGTCTAAGGATTGAGCGCACATAACCACTAAGCCAATCGGCAACCGAGGATTCCGTGATTTATGCACGATGCTATCACATGACCCCGATCCAACCGGTATCAGGTGGGGTAACATGGGAAGCAGCTTCCTGACATTGATGCGCTGATTGCAATGACTACCGACGTAACTGCCGCACGGATGCGGACTACTCGTGATCGGCTCTGTGCGTAGCTATCACCCCCTTCCTTGAGCACCCAGTCGGCAGTCTCTGAAGATAGTACCGAAAACAGTGAACAAAGTCTTCAGCTCGGAAGATTAGGTGACGAAATGTGACCTGCCAGCTTCATTGTAAACAGTGTGGTCAGGGCGAAAAATTTGCTGCCGAGAAAGCATGAGAACCTAACTGTTTTGTGGGCCATTGCTCACATGGTATACAAATCCTAATTTTTATTTTGTATTCTATAACACATCAAGCCTGAAAAAAAAGTAGCTTAATTTTACACTGTTACATACAGACAGTGACATCAATGGAATCAGTTTATTACACCAAATTCTCCCTTGCCTCGCAAACACTCCAGAGTCGGCAATGTGAGCCACCGCAGCTTGAATATCTCAATCATTCTGAAAAGCGGGGGTCGAAGTAGTAGAAAAACGAACAGGGCGAAGGTTGCCGATGAAGACGGAAATAGAAGGCTGCTACGGGAGTTGCCGGCTATTTAACCGTAACATGGCTCAAATTTTGGCTGGGTCCAGAGGATAAAAGTACGAGCCCTATAAATAGGACTCGTAATCTGAGGCCTGAGAAGTGTGAAGGTGAAAGACTGAGAGTCGGTTGTGCGCGGAGAGGGGGCCTGGTCATCTGTTTGTTATCTGTCGGCGTGCCTCAAGTTTAATGACTCTGAGAATCATGTTCCGTCTGAAGGCGTAGTGATGGCTTTCCAAAAATGCTCGTTCGTGATGGAGTTCACCAGAAACGTACGTAGAATTTGAGAATACACCGCTCCGTGTAGAGCTATCAACGCGGGTTTCCAATACACAACGCCCATCCCATGGACACCGAGTAAAAGTTCTTATATCCGATATTGGCCAGCAACATATGCTGATACTAATCTATCACTAAGCGTCACTCCAGAGCAGATGACTGGCCAATCGGTCTCAACAGCCATTACATCCAGAATATCTTGCCGTATATGGTAATCATAGCCCGCAACCTGGATTTAACAGCACTGAGAGCGGTTCCGGTTCCTTAGGATGGATAAAATGAAAATCCCATTTAGTTAAATCGACCGAAAGCCATTGACAGGCCCCCAAAAATTTTTGAGAAGAAAATGAACCGACTGAACTTCGGCTAAATGAAGTTTGAACAACTGTACTAAATTGTGGTGGACGTTTGACTGAAATTTGTCCTGTGGGCCTCAGCATGCCATCATTGATTTCATTTCCGATCTGCTCACCCCTTTTATAAACTTGATTGGCGTTCCCTTGTTTACACAGGACCTTGGCCTACCTTGGCGTCATCTGATGTATTCTGATAGACTATCTGGGGATTGAGTCCTGCTAAATGTCAGGCACGAACTCGGAGTTGCTTGATGTCACCCTAAAAACACGCAAGTGGAAGATTCAAGTTGAAATCGATTTGACACGACGAAAAAAAATTCGTACATGAAGGTCGATCAATAGTTCCACCGGCGGTAACAGCACGTCACAATCTGAGCCATACCTAGTGTTGCTGGTTGCTTGTCCAAATCCGGATTCAAGCATGGTGCCACGATTGCGCAGGATAGCTTCCAGGTTCGCGCCAGATGCAGAATTGGAATCATTATAATCAAACCCAGAATTCTCGAGGTTATTAACGGAGACAAAATCGGCTCCATAGCCTTCGAGAAAAGGGACCAGCATGAGGAAGTCAATTGGAAGCACCCTGTGCTGTTCAGCGTAGTCAAGGGCATCCGGAAGAGACTAGGTAGGCAATCGAAAAATTATCGGATATCCATATGTGGCATCTGATCCCAGAAGCCGTTCATGCACTGCTACGAATGAATACGGAGGAGCGGGCCCATTAAAGAAATAAGTACGACGCCCAGGCCATAGCAGAAGAAGTCTAAAACCCCATCCAATGGGGGTGCATGATTTCGAACAAAAAAAAATTCTGGTTCCCTGCTAGTCCAAAATTCTGCTGTGCAACATACGCACTGGGCGCCGAACATTCATTTACAATTGGCAGCACGTTAATTTGAGAAGAACCGGCGACGTCCACGGTCCACATGATTCAAATTTCCCTGAGACGCATTGCCCGCCGAACCAAAACAAATGCTGTAAATATCAAGAAAAAAAGGTTGAAAACATTAATCATGCCGGCACTGTTTGCCAGAAAGGAACGTAGAGGAACGTAGAACTTCAAGCTTCTCGATGATCGATGACTCGGAGGACGATTGTCACATGCCGGAAATGGAATATTTGCTGTTAAAGAGATAATAGCCACAAACAACCCCCTAACCGCAATTAGCGGTAATGGGGTGCTGATCATGACAATAGCCAGTGGGAATCTCGGTCAAGTCAACTTAAGGTCAATGAGGACAGTAAAGGAAGCGATGAGGCAAGCAGAAGGAGGTAAGAATACAAAATTTTCTTTTCTTATCAAAATAAACACATTGTTTAAGGGGGGTGTCTTCCCAGGAGATGCTCTTCTGGATATTTGTCGACTACCTTTCCGTGAAGACCGCCGGGTGTATATAAACCAGTGCTGGTTTGCAGGTCTATGCAGCAACCCCTTTCCCTCATTCATTCATCCCGCACATCGCTACGAAAAGCATTTCTTAAATGGATAACACCATTACTACTAGTAGCCTTCCAGTGGAGGAAACGGTTTCAGTAATTCACTCGCATGTCTTGTCGTCAATCTCGCTTATTTCAGTAAATTTGCAGAAGAGTTCTTTGGACAAAGTCCAACAGGAGGGAGCGTCAACAAGGTAGGTGCACAATTACCGGTTTTCCCAACCTTAAAATCTTGAAAGTTGACAATGACTTATCTCCAACTACTTCTAGTACCCCTGCCGACTCAGAACCCTGTGATGCTTCTAAAAGTTCTACTAGTAACCAGTTTGTATCGAATCTTCTAAGCGAAAATAGCTCCATTTATCAATATTTCCTTTTTATTCTAGGTCGAAAGAGTGATTACAATGACTTAAGATTATTATCACTAAAGGCTTAAACTTATTATTTAACAGAGATCCCGTTTTCCTGACGGAACTAATTTCGTGAGTTTAATTTAACTACACTTGTTGCGGTTTAGCTGATGTGCCCTCAGCTTGTGCGATACCTTCCTTGGTTTCCAATAAATTTATAACTAACTTTCTCTCAAAAGACCTCCACCGCCTCGCAAAAAATTGGGCGTAATGTTAGTTTACAGAGTTCTTTATACCAACCAGTCTACTCAGCGATACCTCCCAGGTTAATCCTACCAGCCGATGACACAAAAAGCCTATCCACTGGCACATCTGACCCTAAAAGTCCCACACTGTCTTCAAGCAAGACGCACGTCCGAACCAACACCTTTGGTACTATACATAACGAAAGTAAGGATGGTTCTTGTCTGCCATGACATATCTAATAATCTTTCCAGAATTTGGACTGTAGCCCGAAGCGATTAAAGAAGAAGCAGAGGCCTCGAGTCGTTGAGTTCAGGAATAAATACAACCCTGTAGCACCTTCCTGGCCTTTTTCATTGGGCAAGGTACCAAATGTAAAGCGTAGACTTGACTTGACTTGATTATACCAACTGGATCAGTTTAATCCTTTAAAAATGAGGAAGTGTGGTCAGCAAGACCGGACGCGTATATAATAGTGCCTAGCCGATTTTGAAATGACTCAAACCTTTAAGTTTGACCTCATGTAGTATTGCAAATTGTCATTGAAAGGCGTGTGTCGGCCGTAATTTGCCGTCATGTTTACATGTGTTTGTGGTGGGAAGGTCCAGGTGGTGGCAACTCTCGCCCGCCGAGCGCTTTCATTTTTTTGTATTTCTAATGGCTCGGTTCACCGCTTGCAATAGCGACACCGGTAGTAACTCCAGTGAAGACGAGGATGACCATACTTCAAGTAGAGAGGTTCCCCGAGCAACTGCCATTGTAGAACCCGAACCTGATGCTGAGAGCGACGATGTGGACGATGGACCCTCGAGCTCAAGCTCATCTTCATCAGAGATGCAAGAGGAAGAATTGCGCTCTACACCCCCAGCCCGACGGACAATTTCGAGAAAACAAGATCGAAACGCGCTCATTGAGGACGAAAACGGTGAAATTCGTTTCGCACACGAAGTTCATGTTCGCGTTTCCCCTCCCTCTTCATCCAGTTCTTCACCACCGGCAAAGACACGTCTTAATAATTCCAGAGATGATCCAACGATAATTCCTTGGGCAAAGCATGTTGGTGTAGACGCGCAAACAATGCATGTGATGCAGACTTCGTTATTCCGAATGCCTGAAGAAGCTGCCACTCTGAAAGCTTTGCAACAAGCACCAAAACCAGCGCCTGCTGTTCGATTAGATGTCAGCACACGAAATCAGGCAGTGAATCGGAAGCATAGCCGGGATTCAGATGGGGATGGTTTGAGGACTGATTCTCGAGAAGTGAGTCTTTTCTACTAAATCCGTGCTGTTCACTGAAATATCTTGTTGAAGCGCCCCTCATTTGCGCACAATGTAGATCCACCCATCTTTCGTCCCTCTCGCAAGTATGCCCGCGTCGAGATCAAATCATCCATTGTTAATGGTAATGAAGGGGTATACTTTGACGCAGGCTTGTCCATGGGTCGCTCGTTCCGAGTTGGTTGGGGACCCGGAGGGCGGCTGATCCATTCTGGCAGCATATGCAGCCCGTTTGCAACATCGTAAGTCCTCCGCACTTGATGCGGTTCGATGAATGACAAAAGGCTTTATTGTTCTTGCATCAGAAAAACAACTGCCAATTCGTCAATAGTATTTGTCACTAATGTCCTCTCTGCCGTGACTCGTTCTGGCCAGGATCAGAATAAGACGGCTCCTTCGGTTTTGACGCCGTCTGCTTTGTCGTCCAAGCTTCTCCAACATCACCTTACTCATACTACAATTTCCCGTGACGACTTTGGCATTCCTTTTGCTCATCCCACAATACTCTCATCCTCATCCTCTTCCGCTCCACACTCCTCTCCACCTACTTGGAATTATGCCCCTGCAGCATCTTCTGATCCTCTAAATTTTGCTTCCTTTGCTCTACTCTTCCCTTCGACCGATGCTTCCAGTTTAGCCCCCATCTTCCGCCTTGGAAGTGCCTTATTCGACCCAATTGACCTCCAGTTCAACCGCTCGAGAGGTACGACGGATGGAACTTCAATCACCCCCGATATCAGGAATCGTGTACAACTGTTGAGAAGAAAAAAGGCTCTCAGTAAATGGCTCGAAGAAGTTGTTAAGCCGAGCGTTGATAGCGACCTGCGCTCCGAAGCAAATGGTTCCAATGGTGACAAGCCAAGTTGCATTCGTTATAACATGTCTAATTATCACTTCTTTCTGTAGTCGCATACACACCTGCAGACGCTGCATTTACTCATCTCACTGGTTATCAAGTGAGCGAAGCATGCTCTGCAGCAGCTGATGGAGGATACCTAAAACTCTCAACCCTTATCAGTCAAGCTGGTGGCGACGACCTTTACAAAAATGACATCATTGCACAACTTGATATTTGGAAAAATGAAAAACTTGCGCCGGGCTCAAGCTCAGGCTTGGGAAATCCACAAAACGGGCTTGTAGAAAGAAGCGTTTGGAAAGTCTACAATATACTTGGGGGTCTCATAACTTCGGAAGGACAAGAGGGTAAAAGTGAGGATAGTTTATACGCCGGCCTAGATTGGAAACGAACTTTTGGGCTTTGTCTCTGGTATGGAACCAGTGTAGATTCCTCTGTGGCGGATGCTGTCAACGTATACGAAGGTATCCTTTCTCAAAGCTCCCAAAGCACATCAAATCAAATCGCCCAACCTATCCCAAAGTGGGCTATCAGTAAAAAGAGTCTTCCCCCTTCATCACTAGCCTCATCAAGGCTAGGTTTATTCATATCAAGTTTTGCAAAAGACCAAACACCCGATGATCCACTATTCGCCTTGATCAAGCTCTGTGCAGATCCAACACTGTCTTTATCTAAAGCCCTGAACCCTTTGTCTTTCGCACCATCGGGATTAGACTGGGGTATCGGCATGTGCTGGCACCTCTATATCATCCTCTCCCGCATCATGCGAGTCCGTGATTTTGCTGATCGCGGTCGTTCGGGTGCGAAGTCCAAAGCTAAGCCACCTATGAATGGTTTTGTAGGAAATGGTCGTAGAGAACTCAGCAGCAGCGGCGGCAGTGACACATCAAGAGACGAAGATGACGAAGAACCATCAGAAGGTCATAGCCCGACCGCCGATCTGTTGACTAGTAGTTATGCCCTTGAGCTGGAAAGTTGGGGGATGATACAGGAGGCCGTCTTTGTGCTTCTGCACCTTGAAGGGAGTGTCGGGTACGTTAATTCATAATCACTCATGAATCTCTGTCTAATTTTTGGGGGGGGATCATCTAATAGGCGCGAAAAGGCCATCAAAGACCTCCTTGCACGTTCTGGTCACAAGCTTGACAACTGGACGGCCCTTGGGCTGGCTGGGACCCTGAAACTACCAATGTCCTGGATTGACGAGGCGAAAGTAAGTATCTTCTCTACCCAACTCTAATCGTACTTGCATTTATTATTCTCTACATCCTTTAGGCACTGCACGCTCTTGACGACGGAAATATTTTTTCCGCTTACGAACTCTATCTCTCCGCTCAAATGTACAACTCCGCTCATAACTTGGCTATTCTTGAGTTGGCACCCGATGCGATAATTCGGAAGGATTTGGAGCTTTTGCGTAATTTATTCACTCGCTTCGATAGTGATGGCAAAAAGGACAAAATTGAACACTGGTTTGTTCGTGGCAAGGTTCGATTCAAACTCTTAGCTGTCAAACTTTGCATTGTTCTCAGGACGGCATATAGGTGCTACTGGATTATGTCGATACTATGACACTATTGCCGAAGCTCCTGGAAGAGGTGGCTGCTGAAAACGAAGAAGCAGAAACAATGATTGATGGTTCACAGGCAGCGGCCATCGATGATCTAGCCAAGCGTATCCCAAAGATTGTCGGTCTATTACCAGACATCTTCTTTAGGGGTCGTTCTACCGACGATAGGCACCCAGCTGCAGTCGAGGAAATGACAAAAGACTTGCTCAAGCTGGCAGAGAGGGCAAACCCAGATCTTTTGGTAAGCATTAGAAGTAAATTTTGATATTTGGTGTTCTCGTCGCTTACACCCTCAATGTATAGTCTCAAGTTCAACGGCCAACCTTAGGTACGTTGGATGGGGCAGCTAAAATCAACCTTGTACGAGGGATGGGATATTCGAGATTCCTCCAGAGCATTGCGGTTTAATTGTATTTTATCTATTATAATTTTTTTCATTTTTTTTTTCCACTTGCTGGCATTTGTTGTCTGTCTTATCTGCACTTTTCTTTTTCTTTTTGTCTTTGCTCTTATAGTTAAATATACATTTTTTTTTCCATTCAAAGTGTTTAACTTTTTTACATAGTCGATTGATACAAATATTTGATTAAGACATCAATAAAGAAATACATACAGGTGCCTGCAGTGGTTTATTTTCGTTCGTAAACCTTGAGCCAAGCGATATCGAAGTAAGCATCGACGAAGGCCGATGGATTGTTATTGACAAAGTCTGAGTGAGGAATGACTTGGTATTAGCCAAAACGCTAGGATAAGATGGTTTGAAGAGACATACCAACGCATGTGGATGGACAACCTGATGAACCATACACAGCTCCAGCCCAATCTCCGCCTTACAATACACAATAGTGTTCAAATTAGGATGAACTTTTATCATTTGCAAAGACTTACAGAATGTTACTAATAAATCAAGATGTTAGAAAAAAGAGTCAAGTATTTATGAAATCCAGACATACAGTTGATGACGATGTTATGAGGACCGAATTTCGATGAAATAGGACAGTTTGTGCTCGGAAAGAATGCTCGTGGCGTTCCCTGTGCATTCGAAATTTGTTGACTGCCCATCCACGTAATACTAAAAGAAGTAACACTTACCCAGCTTGCAGTCTCAACAGTACCGGCCCCGTGCAGGACATCCTCCGGTACATTGTTGGCTGTCCTTGGCCAAAACCAGACTTTGATGAAGGAACTCGTCCTTTCAACAGCAAACCTAAGGATAAGGAGGGCGTAGGAATTTGGTCTTGGTAGATATCGCAGCGATTTTTAAGAGACCTACCATCCTCCACCTTGTTGGTTGAAGCTTGGCCCAAAACTTCGCCCGTCGTCCACTTGCACGCCACAGCCTGCGTTGTTTGTAGCAGCAGTATCACAGTTATTCCCTGTAGAGATTCTTTCTCTCAGATTCAGTGAAAGGTATACGTGATGTATATATAACGGACTAACCCAGTCTGAGCACGTGAAGCGGGCATGGAGCATCCTTTGGAGGACGTCAGCCGCCCCCTCAAACTTAATAATGAAAGGGACGGAGTTACCTGGGGAAGTATGTAAGGTAACTTGATCGACTCCTTGGTCATTGACACCTTCTAGTATATCGATCTCGCCCTGACAAAAGGAAGTTTGAGCAGGACATTTCTAAAATGTGAGCCTTATTAATCACTTCATTCGGCCAGTTAGGTCCAACAGTCCAAACTGCAGGCCATGTCCTGTATCATTCATTCAATACATATTACATGTCTTAAAGACTTGGGGGACATACCCGCAGCCCTGGGGCATATGTCGAATGTTAAATCTGATAACATAAAAATCAAATGGGATATTCTTCAGGCTTGTTAAAAGTGATCCTTACACCATAACAGAAGTCGTATATTGGTTGTTCGACAGGATCCTGAAAGAGTTCCTACCAGGTCCGCTCGCACTAAGGAAAGTACTCGAGTCTGCTCGGAGAACAAAGTGATCCGCAGATGAGAAGGTCAAGTTCCGACTTGCTGCTGTTTGTGCATCAACATAATTTCTACGAATTACTTGCTGCTAGAGTTTCTTTGTTACGGTCCAACTCAAAAAGAAGACTTACACTCGACCATGAGTAGGATCTGCGATTGCTTGGAACGAGAAGCCGTTCAGAAACTGGGCGCCAGTGTAGCTATCCCTCTGCGTATAAGGGGTAGCTAGGGTAGACAGCGACAGGTAAGCCAGAAGGCTCGATTTCAAGAAGACAGTCATGTCAGAGAACACTTGGATTATGGCTTCCTTCATATTTTTATACTGTTTTTTCTCTTGCAAGTCAAGCTGGGGTGTAAAAATTGGCGTCCCACGGAGATGGTACTAGGATAATCCACACTGAAGATGTCAGGATTCCAAATCAGCGGATTTTGCGCCATGTGCCATGTTTCCTGCATGCAGTATCAGCTGATTCAAGGGTCTTTCCGGAATTGGACTGGAGGAGTAATAATGTTGAGCGCCGAGAGGAAGCGAAGAAGAGATCTCTCTCTAACCTTCCGTCTCAACTGGACTGTTACATTTCGCCATGTGGAGTGCGCCATTTAAAGCATACTCGACCGAAATCACGAAGCAGATGGAAGTTAGCCAGCCATGTGGATGGCGGCCGCACAGTTTGTCTGAACAACTTGGGCCGACAGTTACTGTGGTATACACGAGCCAAGACTTCTGTAAAGAGAACCTGAAAGCCGTCTCCCAGAGCCTAAAGCAGAACGGTGACAGTCAATCACCATATCACGTGCACGTGACATTCCGTGACACGCGGCTTCCCAAACAGCCGTTGAGGCAGCCGCCTTCGCATTTACGAGCGGAATTAGTGTAAGATAGGTCCTAACACCGTATCAAAACGAAGACAACTAAAATACATTACCATGCGGAGGGTCGTTATTCATGGATCAGAAAAATAAATAGCGTTTTGAGGAGGCTTTAACGGCATGTGACACACGTGATTATGTGACAATTATCCAATTTGGTTTCTCGGCAACACGAATCTTTATGATTCACAGACAGCCCGAAAAACGTCCAAAAAGTGTTTTCGGAAGAGGTTTGGTCATAAGTCTGAGTGGCACAACATCGCCCGCTGAGAAACCTGTCGATGCTGTTTTTAATTTCTGACGGCCCACGTTCTCTCCGTCAATCCAAGCTGACATGCACTCATAAACCTCCATGACCGACGGATAAAGTAGCAGATAATCTGAGGACAGCCTGGCATGACGTGGCGAAAGTTGATGTTTTTTCGGCGTAATGAAAGTCTTATCTACTTGAAGGATCGAACAGGATTGTATATAAAAATACATTTACCGAGGATTTTGGCTATTTTTTTTGCCGGCCGCTAAAAATTTGTGGTCAAAATTTTCGTTATCGTGAAATCGGCTCGTGCCAGTGGATTCATTGGTTCGAAATAATGCTATTCCGGTGGTTTTCTGGATTTTCCGGGGTATTGAGGAGTGCCCAAAATGGAACGATGAAATTTGATGCATGATGCCTTTGATTGTCCGCAACTGTACGCCAATGTCCTGAGGAATACTGAAGATCCCTTATAGAATATCCCACTAATTTGCGATGAAGGAAGGCTAATTCCTGAAGGCATATGTAAATAAATCTCTGCAACTATCCCATCTTAATCTGTTCCGAGTCGTTTCATACCGCTGGCAGGGAAAAATCTGGGATGGAACAAGGGCCAGACTTTGAGGGATGGTTTGGGTGTTGACTCTCGAGGTTTTATATTCTCCAACTCCTCATATGAAACTTCTCGACTAGTTGCGATGACAGCTTGTGATGAAGGGTCTTGCCAGTGTCGAAGAACGGGATCGTCGATCTGCTGCCTATATGGAGTTTAGCACTGGTGATTTCGAACGAGTGTTCACAAAAACCTAATCACTTCGTAGTAAACACTATCCCTACAAACCTGTTACAACCCGGCGCCAAAATATTCTGTGATAATTCATCATCTACAAAGCACAGAGAACCATCCGCAGGAAGTTTGGAGGACTTGGCCGAACTTCAAGGGCTTTGATGGCTATAATGACGATCTAGAATTGGACATCTTGTTGTCCAACGGGACAGGATCGCCAAGTCGCCACGCATTGCCAGTGAAGGCCGTCTTGGAGTAGTTTTGGCCGGATCTTGAGCTAAGAATCAAGTTTTTGTCGATTGGATGAGGTACGGATCGAGAATCCTATATCCCACGCCCTAGGGCCTAGGCCTTCTCCAGATATGAAATGGGAATTGACAACGTCCAGATCGATGGGAACTTCAATAGTCTAGTCGAGGACCGCAAGGGATGGTATAAGTATCTGCAACCCTGGAACAGGCAAGACTCTATCGCCGTAGCAAGTTCACTTGGGGTGAGAAAGGTCTGAAGGTCCGGGTTTTCCGTTAACGAAGAACAATGGACGTCCGACTCGTCCCCTTCAAGCAATTTGTGCATTGACAACACAACGCTTAGGCTTATTACGAGTGCCAAAATATATAGCGCTTCCTACAAACGTTATGATGGGGGGGGGGGAAATCAAGAACCAGGTAGGTGATCTTCGGATGCTATCATGATGATCCAGCTGCCCCTAGAGAGTACTGAACGCAAGTTGTCGAATCAAGGGCCCTCATTACCTGGGTCCTGCCTGCCCATCGTTAGCTATTTCTGATTTCTATATCCTCAAGCCTCAAGGCATCCGATCGATGGCCCTAGGCCTTGCGTCTCCTTGATATATATAATATCAAGCCGGGACTGTCGGGTCTTGATTGGACTAAGATAGGAAAACCTGACAAAAAAAGTGTAATCTGACACATTGTATCATACTTGCGTGAGCGTTAAACACCAGACTTCATTGACAATGAGCAATTACGATGGTATGCTATTGATTGATGCTCATGGTGAAGTATTAAAAACAGGCAGAGGGAAAGACAAATGATATGTTTACAGCAGTACAATTCTAGGACACATATTTCAGGTGCAAAGCATTGCGCGCTTTCCTACATAGCATATCTACAACAGATATTGTCTTATTAGCAGGCATTTATTTGTTGATCAGAATTCACTCACTTCCTTGTCCATTCTCGCGCTGTAGCTTCGTAGCGAGTGCGGTCTGTCTTGTACAGATGCGCGATATCAGGCACCAAAGGATCATCAGGGTTGGGATCCGTCAGCATCGAACAAATGGACAGCAAAACTAAATAATAATAAATTCATAAGGTTCATCAGATTGATAGAAGGCATCAAAAAATACCTTTCGATATGGTCAATGCAGGCGACCATTGGTCTCGCAGGATATCCAAACAAATGGAACCGTTGGCGTTGATGTTGGGGTGATAGATCTTGGTCGTAAAACTAACCTTGGGGGGTTTGAAAGGGTAGTCGGTAGGGAAGGTGATCGAGAGGAAAAAAACGCCGCCTGCGTAAGGAGAGTCACCCTTACCCGCAAAGGCGTCATGTTGAGTCACAAAGGTGGCAAAAGGGGGTGTGTGAAAACTCACGGGTCCCATAATCGTTGCTTGCCATTGGAACATATTTTCGCCCGTAGGACCAGCACTACATGAAGAGGGTGGATCACGTCCGAGATCAATCAATTCCTAAGAAAAGTCGCTGTTAACCCCTTTGTGACCTGACAAGCGCCGGGGGGCGATGCACACGAGCAGTCAGCATAGTTGACGAGCACTGACCTTGTTAATGCGCTTGAGGGCCATCGAAGATTATAAATTTGGAAACTGAAAGGTAAGAGAACTCAAAGTAAGCAATTGTACGGTGGGATCGCAGGGGATCAAGAAATGATTAGACGAGGACAAGGACAGATAATGGCGAGGTGAACTATTTGAAAGCGATGGATACGAGGACAGAGCGGAGGGACGATCTGAGCGAACAAAAGAAAGAACTTACCAACAAAAAAATGGAAATGCAACGAGTTGGTGGTGGTCAAGGGATAAGGTGCACTGTCTTTGTTTGTCCTTTGTTTTGTAACCCCCAGAAGATGGTCATTCATAATTAGTCAGCAAACACAGCCTTATCTTAATCTCAATAGTTATCCGATTCAAAAATTGTCAATTGCAAGTAGATACAGAGAAGCAAGCTAACTCCAACGAAGACCAAGGGGGGGAAGGAAAAAACCCAACCATGCGCCTTTATAGTTAAAAAACTAAAAGGCAGTACAGTCGGAATTTTGGTCTCTGAAGGGAAAAAAAACTGAGCTGAGAGCAATGGATCAGAGCGGATGCAACGTAATGAGCCAGGGCCTGGAGAAAAAAAAGGAACGATCTCGTGAAGGGTTTTATTTTTTTTCTCTCCCCGGACTCCGTTTCGTCCCGTACTTACGACCCCCTACTTCGGAAAGATTGGCAAGAAAGTTATGGGTATCCTTGAAGGTGTGCTTTGGCTATGAGCGTGCTCGTGGCTGGGATCCATATCGTTGGTACGAAGCAACCCTACCAATCATCAAAGGATTAGATCTGCAAGGATCAGGAAGCAAGCACTCACCTCGAAATTGAGGTTGCAGTTGAAAAGCACGCGGAAACAATGTCCCTTCCTGAACTGCATTTCAGAAATGAAAGAGAAAAAGAAATTCAAGAAGAAAGTTTATACAAATTACTCCCCGATTGCGTTGGACGAACCCGCCCAGTTGACGTGCGATCCACCAGTTTTTCCGACCCAGAAAACACGAACACAAACCGAACCCATCCCTTTCCTTGTGCATTCAATTAAGAAATAACACACCTAAGTTAACCCCAAAAAGAATTGACCAAAAATGTTTCAAAAATGCGTAATAATAAGAATAATCGTCATCGTCCTTGCCACTAGTTGTTATCTCTCCATATTAAAGGTGTTGTACCTGTCGAGTTGAGGTTCGCAGGAATAAAGCTTTAGTCTTCTTCCGATTCGTCAGAGTCAGAGTCACTAAGGATAAGAACCCCAGCATCTTCATGACTTCCAGGCCAAATCCTGACGAACGATCCCTGAGCCATCGAAGAACAATAAAGGGTTGCTGAGATACGCACGTCTTCGGCTTCATAATTGTTGTTGTTGTTGTCGTCGTCGCCGTCTTTGACTGATTTCCTTCTTCAAAAGATCTATAAAGAATAAAAAATGCCAAAAAAAAGGCAAGGAATAAAAATCCCCAAAAGATTACATTTTAGTCCAATTAGTCACCCCCGAGGAAGGACAACCAAGATGATATTAATAGATGAGATGGGAACGCACCGGGTCATCTCCCGCATGGCTTTCAAAAGGCTGTCCTTCTCTTCTTTAGTTCGTGCTTGAGCCAACTTGGTCATCAGGTTCTTGCTCTCCATGATGTGCTGTTCTAGCTGTTTCTGTTTTGCTGCAAGTTCAAGCTTTGTTGTGTTGTTATTGTTGGATTGAGTTGAGACTGGTTTGTTGGATGGACGGACAGATATTGAGGTCGGCGTCTGGGTTTGGCTAGGAGCCGGTTGCGATTTGATAGTCTCTATCGTCTGCGTAATAAAAGAAACGGCAAGATCCTCCAATGAAAAGTTATGAGCCGAGACAGTGACAGTTGTCAATTGGTCTAGTGGACGCTGATTCGATGGAACAGCAGGTGAGGGTGCTGATGAGGACGAAGAAGATGATGACGTAGATGTAGACAGTGATATTGACGAAACATCGCCTGGCGCCGCTGTCGTGGAGGCTGACACATTGCTGGCACCATTGCTATTGTTAGCAGCTGCACCCGTCTTTCCTCTCGCTCTTTGACTTTGCAACACCAGCTTCCTCAGCCTATCCTCCATCGCTTGCTTTTCTCCCAAATCCATAGAGGGTTTTACTGGAATCAGGTTATCAGCAAGTTGCACAGAGCTAATCGGTGTCGCGGGTTTGCTAACGGCCCTCCTCTCCGCAAGTTCCAGTTTACTTTTAGCTATCCTCTCTTCCAGTTCTTTCTGTCTCGCCAGTAGAGCACGTTTAGTGAAACTTGGCTTGGTAGGTACATTCTTCATGGCTCTGGGCTCAGATGGCAGAACTGTCGGTGATGGCGTTGATGAAGATGAAGATGACTCCGATGTATGTATAATCGGTGGTGGTGGCGGCGACGGTGCAACCTCGGGGATAGGAGACCCATAGACGGGCCGTGAACTGTGTAGCGTCATATCGGTAGGCGGTGAGGGTGGAGGGGGTGGTGGAAATGGCGGCGGTCTATGAACGGCAACGCGAGGAAGAGGAGCCACAATGCTGGGCGCAGGCCGAGGTGGTAAAGAGCTATGCAGTGGAAGAGGTTGCACAACTGGATGGGGTTCATAAACATCGATTTCCATATCACTTTCATAATCGTCCAGATCATCAGCTTCTGTGGTCCAAGTTGTTGATGCACCCAAACTCCCCATCCAGTTGTCACCCATTGCCGGTGGCGGTTTTTCCCATTCCATGGGACCCCCACTGCTGACCTCAGAAGCAGTGGGCAGATGTTGGGTTAGACCTTGTACTAGGGCTGGCGACCAGGGAGGAGATATCGGGTAAGGCGTTAAAGCTCTCTGAGTTTCCGGAACAGCGAAGGAGCTCATCGAATGGATAGGAGGCTCGACCTGCAGCTGTTGCAATGCATGCCGTTCTTTAACCAATCTCAAATCCAACTCGCGTTTCACCCTTTTCTCTTCTCGTTCTTTAGCAAGACGAGCCTTTTTCTCCTTCTTAGTCTCCCTTCTGAAAGGCTGATCGACTTCTTTTTCAATCGCATCACCTTCAATTTCACCTTCCTCGATCTCGCCAACACCAGAACCGGCACCCACGCCGTCAACGCGGTACCACCAGACTTTGATCAAGTCCTCCCTCGCTTTGCTTTTAACTTGATGATTATACGGAGGTCCAAGTTTAGGACTGGCCCAGGCTTTGCGTGCCAACTCAGCCGTGGCGAACTCAATCAAAGCCTTTCCACCAGGACCATCTATGAACATATGGACAGGGTGGGCACCACAAGCGGATTTACTCCAGTTGTTGATAAAATCAGGATGACGGTGGGTTTTGGGTAACTGTTCCATAACGAGGGTGCGCGCAGGATTGGGCATGTAAAGAGGTCCCTTCTTCTTCACGTCCGTTCCAGCTTCTTTGGTAGCAGATGTGAGTTGGAAAATGCCGTGTTTGCTATTTGGGTCTTGGTCGGGTTTCATGCCTATAGTTGTTTGAATGGGCTGCGGCGGAGGTGGCTTCAGCGGTAGTGCATGATGTTCAACAGGTTTTGGAAGAGTTGAAACACTCAAGCGGGAAGGGTTGTTGGGTGCATTAGGAGGCAACAGAGGAGGCAGTGAGGAAGGGAGAGGGGGTGGTAAAGGCATTTGACTAGACGAAGGAGACCATTGCGATTGTGTGTCGTGCTCTTCTGTTGAGGGATCTATCGGGTTACTGGCCGCAGCCTTGGCCATAGATGACACCCAACGAGACGACGGTGGAGGTGGAGATACTGAATGAGAATCGTAATTATCATAAAGGGTAAAGTCGTCGGGTCCAGGTATGACGGTATATGAAGAAAGAGGTGGTGTGGACCGAGTGATCAGGCCCGACTTTAAGAGCGAAGCATGATCAGCAGAGTGTGAAGGTGGGTATCCACCATACATCTGTACGTCACTTGACCAAGACCGGGGAGGAAGGATGGGGACGCCGGATGCAAAAGGACTAGGACCATTGAGCCAGTTGAGACGAGCATCTTCCAATGCCTGTCTTTCAGCTTTCCGCCTTCGTTTTCTTGCTTTCTTACTTTCAGGTTGAGACAAACGATTTTCCAAGGTGCGTTGAGGTACACTAGGACCAGGTATTGGAGCGTCGTGACTGACGAAACTATGAGTACGCTTCCGTTTTCTGTCCCAGTGTGGGGGTTGGCCTTTTGAGAAGGATGGAAATGAAAAAAAAAAAAACTTGTTATACGTATGTTGGAATATTACACACTTTCGCTGGTCCAGCTCCATGCTTGTGGAGGTGGTGGTAGTGGTGTTGGTTTTTCCAGGTTTAGAGAAAGAGAAGATGAAGATGAATGGTTTGAATCTTTGTATAGCTCATAATATACTTCATCTTCAGAGTCGTCGAGTGCAATGGGTGAGGCTTGAGATCCTAGAGCGAAGAAAGCCATTGTTGTGGTCTTAAAGGAAAAAAAGTTGTGTGTGTGAGAATTGTAATGTCTTCTTCTGTTTACATTCTGGTTCTTTCAATAATCTTAGCTTCCCTCTTCAATTCAAATGAACTTTTCAATACAACAGAATTGGCAATTAAATCCCAAAATATTCTCCTAGTCACTGCCCATCCCGACGATGAAACCATGTTTTTCGCACCAACTATCTTGTCTTTGACTAGAAAGACCTCTCTTAATTTGTTTCACTTGTGTCTCTCTTCTGGAAACGCAGATGGGCTCGGAGAAACAAGAAAAGGAGAGCTTAGAAATAGCCTCAGCATTCTTGGAATAGATCACAATAAACAATGGATAGTCGACCATCCGTAGGTCGATCTTTTGCAATTAATTTCCTTCGATAGCTTCCTAACTCAAGTATCACAGTGAATTACAGGACAATATCACAATGCTTTGGGACGCGAGCATCATTGCGGATGTCATCAAACCTTTTGTTTTGAATTGGAACATTAATACGGTGATCTTTGTTAGATCGTTATGCTCACCCCCCATCATTTTAACACTAAATAGATACTTACATTCGATCCTGAAGGTGTATCCTCACACCCAAACCACAAATCATTACCCTTCGGTGCTCAAACGCTCATAAAAACACTATCTCAAACATCTTCCAATCCTCCACGGCTATTCACATTGGTGACCGTACCTCTCGCCGCAAAATATATCAGCATCCTGGGGCCACTTATAGGGAAGGTAGTCATCTACAGTTTCCTGGTCATTCAAAAACTGGAACCCTTCGTCATGAATATCTTTCCCACGTTCTACCCTGAACTTGCGGCAAACAAGACCCACACCGCTCAGTCACTGCCGCTCTTCATATCGGGGTATTGGGAATATTTGAGAGCGCTCCAAGCAATGCAAGCACACAGGAGCCAGCTCGTTTGGTTTCGTTGGCTTTACGTTGCGTTTTCCAAGTACATGTGGGTCAATGCCTGGGTTGAAATGAAAGCATAAAATGTGGGCAGACCAGGACAAGGACTATGTATAATTTATGGTACTTCTTTTACACAATCACACTCCTTCACGGTCAGGTCTGCCATCTCCACTATGACTCTTGCTTCTATATATTTATAATACAAGGATCGTTAAAGGACCCTAATTTTTTCCTCAAAATAGCTGGGTCGGATCCGACCCGTCATCAAGATGTTGGTGAAGACGGTCTTTGGGTTGCGCAGTGATTGATGTAGATGGAATTCCATCAAGATATGATGCCTTGGTAAACATGTAATACGAATTATCAAACACCGTGTAACTGTCATCTCTCCTGCTTCTATTCTCTTATCCTGCTGTTCTCAATCTAAACCTAGATCGATGATCACCTTCCTGGGCGCATGGGCGCAGTTCATAAGTCAAGCCACCCTATAGTTTGGAATATGCGATCCTCTGCATGGAAAGTAAATCATTTCGGCAACCTCTTGTCTTTCTCCTTTTCTGAAATCCCAACGATAACCGTCTCGTGATTTTATAAATCTAGAGCAACCCTAGAGTTGTCCTTCTTTGCTGTGTTTGATAGCTATTGTCGCCATCACTTCTCGACAGACCCAAATTCTTTGCCCAACGACGTAACCATCCGACACCAGAGCCTTCCTTCGTTGGGATATGATCATGTGCAAATGCGCCCATTTTAGAACCAAGCTGTGCTGAAAATGGCGTAATATAGTAACTAGCAAGTGCCCTGTCCGAAATGCGTCATCGAAACATAAGACCAAGGGTTTGACAAAAAAAACTTACCACAATGACCCTTGTAATAGTGGGCTGATAACTTGGTCGCGTAATGTTATCCAGATGACTTTTCTCCATTGAACATGGACGATTTCGGAAGTAAGAATCAAGGTTCTGGCGTTTCCTTCCGTCTCCTTCTCATCACCAGGTATATTTATCCTCTCATATTCCTGATCTTCAAGAGCCGAATCAACGGGTTGCACACCCGTAGATACTGAAGCTGAAGTCGACCTTTCAATTTGAATGTAAGGTCGAATACTCCGTAGGTAACTGTATTCGAAACGTAGATCTGGGATTACAGGCAGTCGAGAGCGAGAATGTTGTGTATGTTTGTCGGCTGGGTAACCATTCTTTGGTCGATGAATGTCCGCAGCAGGCGTATACGTTGCCATCTTAATCTCCGGACTGAACTTTGAACAGGTTCTGGTGCGAAATGAGCAATGAGCACGCAATGCCACAAAGACGCCTGTGTTCAGGAGAAACTGACAACGACAGGACAAACAACAACAATCCTATGCATCTTACGTCAGCATCCAAGCAACCAATGGTAGACACGCGCCTGCAACGCGCCTGGTGGGTTCAAACAAACCTTGATTCCAACGTCAAACTTCAGCCCCTGTCATAATGTTTCTGTCTTGATTTGCATGCCATTCATTCGGGAGGTCAAACGCCGAGATTGTAGAGAAAATCCAAAAGATGACATATGTCAGTGCCGATCCCTCCCATTATTCAAGACTCAAGATTATTCAGAGTGTTTATAAAGCTGCAAGAGAGCCATCGTAATCATGCATTCTAGTCTCAGTACGGCACTGCATGTGAGTCCCAGTAGCTGGAATGGAAGCAAAAAAAGAAAAGCTTTAATCAGATATTTGTCGTGAAGTCGCCTCTTGACTCACAATGCAAGAGAACCCAAGTAGTTCTCTAAAGAACTCCTTTCAACGCTACGACACGTGTATTTCGTCTTTCCTAATGTGGTCCGGAGTGTTGTATCCGCAGCTTGTTGTAAAATGCAGTGTTCCCGAGACCACGGAACATGTCACCAACCCACGGCCATAGCTCAGGTGCTCCTCGTCCCTTATTCCTGTGGCTTGTTGTTTTCTGCCGGCACACCCTCCACAATGGCTAATCCTGGCTTAATTGGCTATCAGATCAAGGTTTGACGTCATACCTGCAAGCCCCGTTGTCAATAAGAGTCATCCCGCCCACTCATATTTGTTTGTCGCTTGGAGGATATCCCCCTCGGAGTCCCTCTATGCTATCCACCCTCGTAGTCGGGGGTATATAAACCGATGGCACTCGTCTTACAGGGTCTCCTGTCCATGTCATGACCCCCACCAACTTTGTTATTCACTGCGGCCACAATCACGAACGTCTCATTTTTTACTCCCCTTGCTATCACAGTTATGGACTCTAAACTCCTTAATCCGTTGCTCAAGTATTCCCAGCATCGCGTTGGGGAGGGGCATTGCTGCATTCTTTGGGATCTACGCGAACCACCCGAATCCGCGCTTTACATAGAAAATCCCGACAAACCACTCTCCCCTAGTGATCTATCACAACATGCGACTACCCCACCACGCCGCATCTTCCACATCATATGCGACGTTTTTCCAAAGGCATGGCCCATCAAAGTTCAACGACTGGAGGGCGTCACCGTTGGTGATGTTCTGTGTGCCATCCACTCTGTTATCAATCGTCGGATCATACAAGACGAATGGGATCGGATATGTGAAAAACAACGCGAACGTATTGGTCACATATTCGATGACCGTTGCAGAATATCAATGCAACGCGAAGAATGTCGCGCGAATGGTGTGCTGCGAGTCGATTGCTTGCTCAAGCACACTTTGTTCGCTGGATTGTCAGCTTCGCCTGACGAAGATGATACCTTCATTCTGACCTTACGCAGGCCACAATGAAATTGTAGATGAAATAAAAATTTCATCTGCAGAATTATACCCCACTCCGAGTTCTTCATGATACCCAGGTCCCAATTATCGACCGCCGAAATATCGTTGGTTCCTTTACGTTCCACGACCCACATTCGACCCGTCAAGCACGGATTTTCTATCCCTATATTGCTTCTTCAATAACAAGCCAAGTGACTGACCCGGGTGTGGTATAACAATGTCATTCATGCCATGAACATTCATACATGCCGATACAGTAGTCAGTCATCTTCTGTCTGTCCATAGTCTTCCCCTCTCCATGACGATGATGATTATCAATATTCCGATTTTTAATATGAATAGGGTATTCTGGTGAAGGCAGCACAATCGTGATCGCCACTTGCATCTTTGTTTTCATTCCGTCGTCAACAACTGAAGATTTCTTCTCGTTGTCGAGTCGTGCCAATGATAATGATGATGATGCTGATGATGGTCGTCTGTGATTCCGCCGTGATAAGGGGTTCAGATTGGGTATCCTTTGTTGTAGAATGTTGTTGAATGAATGTTGTTGTTGCCGTGGTTTATCAGCAGCAGTAACGATGGGCGAATCCAACACTGTTTTGGCGGATAGAGGCTATCATATTACGACATGAAGATCCGCTTAAGCTTCGTCAATGATGCCAAGCATACCATCAAATTAATCCATCTTATATCAACTTCGGGCCCCTTCTTATCCCCACTTCTTTCACTTGTTAAATCCCATAAATTCGGCCGGGTGAGATAGACAATGGGCGATTCGACGTCGGAATGATTAGCAGTATTAGCATTCATATTATTCAAAGGCACCACAGTGATGAACGACCATCCCCGACGTAGTTGAATCCGCCGCCAACTGAAAACGAAGATCATAGCGCCGGAGAAGAGGCCGATCGCCAAGAACGCGAGAACGAGGGGTGGGGATTTTATTGGAGTAAAACTCGAGGGGGTGTCAGTACCGAGGTTTGGTTCGGCGGTGGCCGTTTGGGTTGCTGGTTGTTGAGCGCCAGGCAGTGATAGTGACATTGAAAATGTTGTGTGTGTGTTGTGGTTCTGTTGAAAGGCTGTTCCCTAAAGAACAAATCTAAATTTGTTCTTTCCCCCCCTGTTCTCATCACGCGGGTCAGATAAGACCCATGGCGGCTAAATAGTAAGCACAGTGACCGAGTCATTGCTCAGCGCTCACGCCGCTAGCCAACTATTTATAACTTTAGTCATGTGAGAACGGCACTTGCGTCCAATGGCGGATATCCGATATCGCACATAAGTGTGAGATTCTTACTCCATTACTGGTGGGTTCATAAAAAGATCTCGACAGAATGGCATTTTGTGAAAGGATATACATAGTACATACATTTTCAGCCCACCTAACAGATTCGAGCAACAAAAAAAAATACAACCATGGGATGTAGCAAATCAATAGAAAGGTTACCGGCCAACAGCAGATAACACATCGCGACGCTTAATACCAACTCTGCACGCGAGGGGTTTGCGAAGGAAGCCTTCTCGGGTCTCAAGCTAGAAAAAAAAACCTTATCAGCGGACAGTGGGAAATAGAACTGAAGGAAGGATATAAATAACCGTTTGGTCTGCTTTCTCAAGGACGAAATGATATCTTCGCAAGAGGGAAGCAATGATAATCTGAAGTTCCAGGAATGCCAGGTTACGACCAACACAAGCTCTAAGAATTGGTAAACGGGTTAATCAGGAATTTTTCGATTGTGGTCACACTTACCTTGGGCCAATAGAGAAAGGATTGAAGGTTTTTTGAATATCAGCTTGATTACGTTCAAACCACCGCTCAGGTCGAAAGGTTTCGATATCTTCACCCCAGATCGTCTTGTCGCGATGAATTGTGTAGCTTGGAACACTGACAATAGTGCCTGCAGGGAAATATTGATCGATGATAGTTAAACCTCCTTCGGGGACAACTCGTGGTAAGCCAAGTGCAGAAGTTGAATGTAAACGTAAAGCTTCGTTTATACATGCGTCGAGATATGGTAATCGTTTGACTTGTTGACCATTCGAAACAGTCTCGTCTTCCGTTCCAAGTTGTTCATCCAGTTCTTTTTGTAGTTTCAGTTGAGTTTGAGGGTTGGCAGCAAGATAGTATATGATAGCACACGTTGAGCTAGTGTTGCAAAGAGTTTAGATGATAATCAACTGCCAGTGCAGGGTTAAAATTATTCACTTACTTGGATGTAGTGTCGGAACCAGCAATTAATAACGTGAGGGCTTCTGCGGTTAATTCCGCTTTGCCCATGGGGTTCCCGTCACCGTCGCGACCCTCTTGCAGTTTACTCAAAAGATCAACCCTGTCCGTGGAGGTTGCAAGACGTTTTGCAACGGCCATTATAGCAATACCGGCCAAAGTTTTGACATCTTTCTGACCTTTGCTGTACCATGGAAGAAGGCGAACATAGGGACGCCACCAAGCCGGAAGAACACCCATAGACATGGAGTACTCTCCACGTCCATTGAGGATCTGAACCGCAGGAATTTCGACGACGTCGACAGATTTCCCGCTACCATAACTTTTCATTGCATTTTCTTGGTCCTTTGGAACCAAAGCCGAATCTTTCGCAGCTTTGATCATTCCAAAGGGCGCGCCGAAAGCAAGGTCGCCCACGATGTCAAAAGCAAGATAGTTTGCCCCTGCGACACGTGTTCAATTAGATTTTCCCTCCGGTCTTTAAAAGATAGCCTCACAAGGTAAGCAATCGAGCCACAGTCTGCCACCTTCACCTTTCCAGCCGCCTTCACCTTTCCAGCCGCCTTCACCCTCTGACCCTGATAACCCTTCAACTGCCAAAGCATATAGTCGATCCCATTGTTGAATTAACATGCCGACGTAAAGCCGAACATGAGGTTCAAATTCGACAACGCTCTTTTGAGAAAATATGTGTGAGACTATTTTGCGTTTCCGGGTATGTTCATTTCGGTCACGAGTATTGAACACTCCACGGCCAATGGACACGAAAGCATCGTAGAACTCTGATTTCAGCGCCCCATTTCCATGAGCATAGACGGTGGAGAGGGCATCAGGATCGGCAATAGAAATATGGTTGGGAGCAAGCCGGACGAATGGCCCTACACGTATTAGGAAAGAAAGTTGGGGGGGTGAACGTGTTAAACTTTCATGTGTTAGCCATCATGAACAGCTTCACACACCATGTTTCAAATGTATCTCATGGACGATTTCGGAGCGATGGCCATTCTTGCATACCAAGCCTAACCAAGCATCCGTGAACTTTGCAAAGAATGGGCCAGGATATTTGCGAATACGGTGGGGATCCCATAGGTAAGGTATAACATGGACAAGGACGACAGAAGCAAGTCCCAAGAGGATTACACTCTGTAGACTAAGGTGCTGGAGTATGAGGTTGATGACGCCTAGCATTTTGAACCCGATGCTGGGGGAACAAAAGGGAGTTAGGCAAAGAGTGGACATATAAGGCTGAAATATTTATAAGGATCGGAGTATTGAGCCAAAAGTAGCAGTTACACTATGATCGTATAGGAGAAGTTGATAAACCCATTGGGATCCGTCCCTGTGCCAGTGATACAACACACAAAGTTCTAGACCAATGCTCCGCCACCAAAGACTTGACTTGAACTTGTAACAATGATCTCAACCCGTTTGACTCGGATTCAAAGGGCACAAGACAAACAGAAGGCACACCGACGGCACCGTTGGACATGTGGTTTCGTGATTGTCAGGGAGCGGTTTATACACGAGCATCGGTAGATTGACGTACATTGTCTAGGAACATCTTACAACCGCGAAAACCATAGCAACCCTTGCTGAAAAAGTTCATTTGGTTGATTATTTTGATTTCACAAGCACTCTTGTACCTGTGTTAGCTTTACCCTTGTGTGATAATAAAGCGATTCAATTGATTATTGGGCATGTGGGCACGAGGGACAGTCACACCACCTTTTTTTTCGGTCTCCTATGAATTTGTGTCATTTGGCAGAAGAAAGCCGTTGAATCTGTCGTCAGTTGTGATGTGTCTGCATCCATGTAAAGCTCAAATCTCAGGTTTTGAGTTATCTGCCTGGAAAAGCCCGAAACCTTCGAATCCGTCTTCTACATCACCATAGCTATTGCAAAATTAGCGCTGAATGACGCGGAATCCCAAACTTCCCGCATGCACAGCCACAGCCGCATTTCAAGTATGTACAGATTTTTCCTTAAATTAATGAATATTGAAGACTTTCTCTCCTGCGGTGAAATTTGCCTCGAGGCGTGGTATCATATTTAAAAATTTCTCGCTGAAACTGCGGTAGAAAATTTCGGGTGCACAAGACGTGCAGCCGGAAGAAAAGACATGATGCCGGTGGCCCTGGTGGCCCCGTGTTTAGATTCTTAAGCTTTGCCCAATATTGGCTACAGATGTTAACCACCCACTTTAGGCCTTCTAGAAGTCACTTTCCAAGGTTGTATTGTGGTTCCTTGCTCAGACTCCTTTTCCCCTTATGGGTATCCAGCAGTTGTGAAAGTTCAACTCGCAGCGCACGTAAGGTTCAAGAACTCCAATCGTGTGATTTATATATCTCTCCCGTTTGGCTCCATTGTTTCATTACGCATACATTTGCCGTAGGTAGATACACTAGAGTATGAGTTCATCCTGCAGCGGTATTCCGGAATTCTCCGGCATCATCAGGGATCGTCGATCATGTGCCTTCCACCAGTATGGTCAGTTTCAATCCGCACGCTTGTCAAGTTGAATGCACCGCAATCTTCATTATAACCTCCAAGGTTTTCATTAATCCGGGGTGGCAATGGCACTTTCTCGTTTGACCCTCATTTTGTTCTCGTTTTTGGTAAGCAGGAGCATAAATGCACAATATAGTGCTACCTATCTTCCCTCCAACGTGCCGCCAACGACAGAAAACGGTCAAACAGGCACTAACCAGTGCGGGACAGCTGCGAACCAGACTTCCAATTGCCAAAACGCCTATAGTGAGTTAGTTCAAATTTGAATCTTCCACATATACACTGACGAATGTTTACCAAAAGTTAACTCTGTGACCGACTTTTGTGTCTTTGCACCTCCAGATCCAGGTCCTGGTTCGGTCATCGGAAACACCGAGGTCAATGATTGATCCTTTGTTTGAAGAATAGCTTCATATATTGACCATCGATTTTACTATTTAGCGAATCGAAGTTGCTTGGTGCACCCAAGTGAGCCCATATCCATATGTAAATGGGATACTCATCAATTCGTGCTAGAACGGCACCGGTGCCCGTCTGATTCCTGATGGTGCAATCACGGGCGCTCATTTTGTGCAAACACCTGACTTTGTCCAAGTTACTGGTATGATTGGCTGGGCCCTTTATATTCGATTCTTCTCACTTTGGTCTTTTTCAAGGCATCGGCAACCTCCAATTAATCAATATCCCAGCAGGAGACGGAGGAGTAAGTCCCAAACCTAGCCATAATAACGTCATGACTGATTCGACCTATTCAACAGGGAGAAGTAAGCTTTGCTTTTTTTGGTCTATAAAACCCCAATTTTTCTAATTCCTGTCCAGCTTGATCCTCATGGCGCTGACGGAAACGGTAACAATACCTCTTGATATGTTCACGTTTCCCCCTGACAGAAATATGCCGCCAGGAAACCCTATTGGCGGTTTAGTTTTCTCTTCTGCTTTTGGACAAGTTCAGCAGATTCATGAATGGACGGTAGGTCAATTAAGCAACTAAATCTATGTCGGATAACTCGATATTTTATTTTACCACTTCCCCAGAACTTTATCGGTGTTGACCAGTTCTGCTTCCGTGCGTGCAAACCTGGACCTCTCGCCCCAACGTTCTGCCAGCATATATACGATGTTATGGGTTGCGAATGGAACATGCCGGCGAGCTATGATCCTGGATTCGAATCGTGTCAAGGCGACAGTGGCGAGGTTCTCTCTCCTATTCTCACCCTTGTCAACCGAGAGCTAAACCAATTTTATTGAATAGCCGATGGGGGTGTATGGTGGTTCGACATTTTTCCAAGGCCAACCTGCGACGCCACCACCTCACCCGCGCCCTTCGTCTTCGTCATGCACTACGTTGTCCACGATTGGCAACGGCTTCTTCATCTCTGGCACAAGTTTTATGCCTCCAGCGGCAAGTAACACGGGTACTAGTTCTAAGACATCAACCGGCGTAAGTGAAAATATATCACTTTCACTTGCCACCGTCACCTCGACCTCCTTACAGAGCACGTCTGGCGTTACGCGCCCGCCAAGTTCAACGACTGGTGCGAATGGTTCAACTTCAACTTCAAGCTCGTCTGCGTCTCGTTCTACTTTTACGGACCAATGGGAACGTACCATTTTCACCATCGGTTCAGCCATCGTATGCTCCATGCTTGGAGCACTTTTTGTCCTTTGATCTAACTCAGGCAAGATGAGTCTGTTTATTCGTGGCAATAATACCCATATATCTGTCCATGAACTTTTTTTCTTCTTCTCTTCATTCCCTGAAAACTCATAAACTCATCTCTCTTTGATCTTTCTTATATTTACAATTCACGAACGGCTGGACTTGCTGATGGACACTTGATGACTTTTTGTATGGACAATTTTTGACCTTTTTAACTGACTCTTGGTTTTTTTTATATATACCAATGGCTTGTATCTTTCTGGGCACTTACTAGTATCATGTATCGGCTCAGCATTTGGACTCGATTATAGTATCTTTGTTCGGCGTCAGTTGCTTGCCGAGTCGCTGTTTGAAAGATACAAAGAGAAGATCAAATTTGTGACAGCAAACCCTTCTCATGCACTATCGCCTTCAGTCTGAGATTAGTCCTAAGAAAAGTGAGTATTTCCTTCTTGTCGGCTGGATAACTATTTGCCTTGTCACAGTTCTCGATGCAACATCGTTGGTAGAAGAGCAACAAACCAAAAATGTAGATGCCAATTGAGAAAGGTACAGCCAAGTCTACAATAGGCGCCCAATTTACGATCCTGATATTAATCACAATCCAGAAGCCATGAGAAGAAAGAAGACACATATCTTGAAGAAAAGAGAAAGAAAGAAACTGAAAAATTTTCATCGATGAAAACTTCAGATGTTGTGGACAACGAGAGAAGATCGATTCTAGTGATGGATATGCGGCTGGAAAAATACACTAGAAGAATTTGAACACAAGCGATCGGCGAGAGGGAGGGAGATCGATGAGTGGAAAGAATCTCGAAAAATTTCCATTCAGTGGGGGGGTTCGAGAACGAAGGTAGGGGTCCTCCTTTCAATAAAACTTTCACGCCGCCGATGGAGTTTGCGGCTTGCTGGAACTGGAGTCTTCAGCTTTGAAAGCATCTAGTTCACAATGTCGTCGTCACTGACGAGGTGGAGACTCGAAATCGGCATTTGCTGGCACGCACAGAGTCTGGTTTGGAATATTCTTCGTGTCATCATATCCGGTGCTCCACGCTTCACCTTTGACATCTGTTGTGCTGCATGACTCTTCTACTTTCCTCCCCTGCGAAAAAAAAATCAGTCAAAAAGCTTGTAAAAAGGCATATATGATAAAGAGGAGTGAACGATCCAAGCTTGGATTAATCAGATCCATTTCCGATCCCACAGGTAGCCTTCAGAACTGCGATGCCCAGGTGCAGACTGTATGACACGAGACTCCTTCCAATTTTCCCACTCATGTTCTGAGATTGGGGAAGGGATGGATGCCTCTGTCGTTGTCTGGCGGGTATCGTTATACAACTGCTGCAATTCCTGCTGGATTGATTGATCCATAGACAAGGATAGCTTGCTTGGTTCCTCCCCGAGGTCGTCGTTCGTCACCTTGAGTGAGATTGATTATATGATCCCCCGGAACGGTTGCAGGAGACTGAGAAGCCTCAGTGCCGTCCAGAAGCAGGATGCTGCTGCGAGGGGATCGACCGCAAAGTTAAAGGGTATATTTGGAATTGGGCGGATTGTTGGATGCATTCGCTCGGTTGGAACTGCTGTTGTTCGACTTCAATGCGGTTTACTAACAAGGCAACAGAACTAATAAATTTTGCATAAATGTTATCCACGGTAAGTATGATAATAGTCATTATTGTCGGCGATCTGACCAACATGTGAACAAAACGTCCGGTGCTCAAGCTGTGGCGATGTCCACATCGTTGGTAAAGAATAAACAGGGGGTTCTATCGTGGCTGCACCCAAGAACTTCAAGTTAAAGTCGTCGCCGGTCGAATCAAGATATGAGGCATTTTGTATGTCTTGTTGGTGGAAGTGGAATGCCTGTGCGTCGTTCATGTTATTGCCCGCGAATGTTGTATTTTAATATTGAGACAGAAGGTCATGCGGCCTGTTCTGGGGAGTGAAGCAGCGAGTACAAAAATATGAGGAACTGAGAAAGCCAATTGGATGGAGTCCAATACTGGGAAGGCATACTTACTACGCAGAAGAAATTGTAAGGGAAAAAAAAAAGCCATCCAACGTCTCCACCTCTTAAAAGTACATTTCAATGAATGACACTATCTTTTGTACACTGATTTTTCATCACTGATACTATTCGTATTGAGGACCAAATTTGCGAATACTCGCTCGTTTTTACAATGGCCTGACGTTGGGGACGGGCCCGAGAGGGACGACCCTCGTGGGGTTGATCTGTGGCAAGGTAAATAAAGCCATCGAGGTTCAGAGAAAGTGAAGGATTTAGCTTACGGCGGAATGCGACCAGTAATAATGTGTCTTGATGTGTTCAAAGTTCGTGGAGTCTTTGAATGCACTATCGTTCCAGTAAAGCTTCTGCATCCATCTACATATCAAATTCATATCATTGTCGGCTTTTTTCGGATGAAAAGAATATTAGTAAACGCACTTGTGGATGGCAGGATAACCGTCACGGATTGTGCGGAAATTGCACTTGAAGTGACCAACATAGACAGGATCGAATCGGATCTAACCAGGAGTTCAGAACGACTGTCCAAAACCCGTGTAGTTAAATTCAAACTTACAATCGTCACCCAGAGTCTCACGTCAGCTTCTGTGAGTTTGTCTCCCACCAGGTAGTCTTTTCCGGTCACTATCTTTTCAACCTTGTCAAGGGCATCGAAGACTTCCCCGACAGCCTTCTCGTACGCTGTTTGGGTGGTTGCAAAGCCGGATCTGTACACGCCATCTATATAGGCAAATTTGAATATGTTACTGAAAGGACGCCGAAGATAAAAGACCTGACGTACTGTTAATACCGGGGTAGATCCAGTCATTCAACTGGTCGATCTGAGGACGTAAATCCTTGGGGTACAGATCGATAGCGGCCTTCTCAGCAGGGATGAAATCATTAAAGGCGTGATTGAACATGCGGATAATTTCTGAGCTCTCATTGTTTACAATCGTGTGCAATTTCTTATCCCACAAGATAGGGACGGTAAACCTGAGCGTGGAAGGATTTTGTTTCAAAGATCAGGAATATATGTATATAGCGTGCAGGAACGAACCTGCCACCATAGTCAGGATTAGCTTTGATATAAAGATCCCTCACGTGTTCGGAATGGTACAGCGGGTCCTCATCTGCATCTGGGAAAGAGTCGACTTGGGCAAAAGGCCAACCCTGCGAGCCCATGCGAGGCGATACAACGGTGACAGCTGAAGTATGCGGTGTGAACTCGAGCTTTTAGGGAACGAAATTGCCTGAGACCACTTACGAATAATTGAATCCAGTCCTTTCAATTTCCTGACAATGAGAGTTCTCGTGGCCCAAGCTGTAAAATGGTTGGTTACAAATTCGCTGGATCCCCAAGGATATAAAGCGGAACGTACGACAGGCATAGGAAACGTAAAGGTGATAACGATCTAGGTAACAAAGATAGTATGTCAAGCAAGAAAGGAATCAGGAGAAACACTGAAAACATACCCTGTTCAGGTTCAAATCGACTACCTTTCGCAATCGTATCACGAAAGGAGGCATCTGCTCGTTTGAACGACCCGTCCGATTCGGTCTTCATCTTGGTGATGTCTGATTGTAAAGTCGTATCTTTTGTAGTAGTCATGGTGGATAAAAGTTTTGACCTGAACTGAGGATGGGAAGATTGTCTTATATGATATTGATATCCACGTGAAGTGACGTCAATGCGGAGAGTGCGGCTCAGTAAGCTGCTCATCACGATGATGCAGGCTTTCGGGCATGGTGTCCATTGTCAAAGCAAGCTTTATAATTTGTATTTAGTGATATGTAATCATAGTTAGTCAAACAAATTCGCTTGTGTGCATTCAGAGGCATTCGGAGCGCCGTCAGAGTTCTATCCAAGGATTTAAAATCACACGGGGGTTGGTAAAAATTTCTAGGATATTGTTGTGACATTTTATCTTACAGGTTGAGCCCTAGATGGATATTCATTCGCCATTGTAATACAATTCAGTGATATTGAGCTTTACTGTTGAGTAGTACTACAAAAACAAAAAATTTCCACTGCTACAGTGGCCTTCACATCTCATCGTTGCTACTGGGGACCCCGGTCAAATCCCGGGGCCTCTTCGGTTCTATCAACATCTCACAAAACACGATTACTACTTGAAGATGTTTTCTGATTTGTAAACCCATCGAACACCTGTCGTGTGGACTAACTTGTATCCCAAAGTACCTTCAATAAATGCAAGGACCAAGGTTGGGTTTGGAGTTTCTTTATCCATACGATAGCTCGAGTACGGCTCGATTGTTATGGCATCGATGAGTCCCTCACTGAAAAGAGATTCGATAAGAGTTATCTTGAGGTAATGTCGCTTCGAAATGTATTGGATTTAATCAGACACATCAGTCCTAACTTCAAGCAAGAACTCACTTTCAAGCCGTCATCTGGATTTGTTTTACCCCATTTTTTCAGATAGGATGCTAAAAGATCGAGGCTCGGCTGGTGGCTGCATTGAATGGTGAGAGGTTGGGCATGTGCGTCAACGATGAGGATAGATGGTGTGGTAGTTTTGAATAAGTCCACAGGGCGTGCCAACATATCCATCTTCGGAAGGCGTTCTACTATTGCCCTGGGGATTCCCTGAGGTGTATGGCGTGTGCTTCGTGTCTCAAGCTCAGTGACTTCTGCCCATTCATCATCATTCAAAGAATCGGATCCTGAGAGAAGGTTATCCAGATCTTGGTCGAATCCTGCTTCCAGTATTGCCCGCAACGCAGGCTCGCTATTAGGAACTTCAAGGTAAAATGATTTCAACTCTGCTTTCCAGCTGACACGAGGTCGAGGTCCGGCGTTAGTTGATGCCTTAAATGTTTACTTGTTCAGCTTAGCTACAACACTCCCGACATGATCTTGCATACCTCTATACGCAGAGGGTAGGTCGATCCAGGCGTACTTTTGGCTAAGACTCCAAGGAACTCTTCAGTCCATTCAGAGTTTGCTTCGTCCTCGAGCTTTGATATAAGCTTCAGATAAAAGGTGTTCACAATCTGAGAGATCGTTGGCACGAAGGTACTTTTGTCTGAGAACCGATCCTTCAAGCTATTGTAGAGCAATGGCCATTCGACTCGTGGCACAAGTCTGTGCCCGAGTGTCTTTGCCAGATCTTCGACGGACGCTTGTATTGGTGCCTTGGGCGAATCCCAATGATCACGTATGTCGGCGCGAATTTTCAAAGGTCTTGGTGCGTTCAGTATATTAGTCTCTTCATTGTGTTTAGCCTCAATGGATCGATCACTTACAAGCTTTCAACTGACATCTTTCTTCAACTCTTCAGGTGTTTGCTGTAGCGAGTCCGACTAGGTTTTTCCCCCCCCCTGGAAACGTAAACCCATCAGCACGTCATGTTCCTGACACATGCAATCGTGATGGTGATTTCAAACGTGCAAAGCGTTATCAAAGTACACTCAAGGGACCAAAAGGAACTGTGTCGCTCATGGATACTATGTACGTCAAAGTAATTTCTTGACACATCTCTGTCCAACTCCAAGAGGATACCAGGGGCAGATGCCACTTCAGTTTTACATAAAAGCAGAAAGCTGGCAGGTTCGCATATATTCAACTTATGTTCTGATTGTGAATCGCCTTGCAAGTCTTGACAAACCAGCGATAACCTCGTCGTCCGCTATGGACACTTTTAGAGCACGATCTCTAGATCTCAGCTTACCGATGCGTGACAGTCCATAACGAACAAATGGATACAAACACGAATTTCCAAAGCCAGTGTGCAACGGTTATGCATTGGTTATGCAAGGCACTAATAATTCAGCAAGGGTATTATGTTGACCCCTTTAATTCAGAATGGGCTGTAAATGTATTTCTATCGATTCCGGAGGCATCAACTCCGTTTGTCCGCGACTGTAGCCCCCACAGTAGGCATTGCATGGTGTTCAACGCCTTCATCTACGCTGTGTTCCGTCGACTACAGCCTGACAATAGCCACGGTCATACGACTCCTAATTATCAGGCTAACACATCTAAACTTGCGTCACGTCTATCGGATGTCTTCCTACGTACTTACGATCTAGGATTTACCGCTTTTGGTGGCCCACCCGTTCATTTCCAGATTTTACACAGAAGATTTGTAGACAGTGTCGGAAAACCTGCTTGGCTCGATGAACAAACGGTTATTTCTCCTTTCATACTTTTTTTTCCCTCTTGTTGAACTTGGTTTTTTTGTTGTTGTAAAGTATCAAGAATTATTTGCCATCACTCAGGCATTGCCTGGTCCGGCATCCACGAAGATGCTTTTCAACATTGCCCAGATCCATGCCGGGATGATACCAGCTCTGTTAGTTTTCTTTGTTTGGGCCCTTCCAGGCGCGATTGGCATGTACGGGCTGTCTCTGGGCGTGCAACGTATCGGTGAACACCTCCCCGACCCAGTCTACGCTCTTCTTTCTGGGGTCAATGCAGCGACAGTCGGGATAATAGCACTCGCTGCCGTGCAGCTTGCACGAAAGGCAATTACAGATCCTCTAACGAGGATTTTATTGGCCTTCGGTGGATGTGCGGGGTTGTGCTTCAGTGCTTTATGGTACTTCCCCGTCTTACTCGTATTTGGGGGTTTGGCGACACTCATATGGGACCGTTTCGGTCAATCATGGGTGAGAAGATGGTTGAGGAAGAGAAGTAGAAGACGGTCGAGCTTCCCACAACCAGGAGATGGTGACATCAAACGTGATATTCCAAGTACAGAAAGCCAAGGTCCTCATCAAAGACAGATCTCATCCGGTATGGCAGTTGACGCTACTTCTCGAACGAATGACGACTCAGACCAAATTTTCACACCTGTCGTCCAGTCCTCGCAGACTCTCGACCACTCAATCCCAGTCAAAGTTGGATTGGCTTTGATCATCGGGTTCTTAGCGGCACTCACTGTTTTCTTATCATTGCGTGGAGCACTACATCCTGCACCTCTACCACTCTCCCTATTCAACAACATGTTCCTTGCAGGCACCATTATTTTCGGTGGAGGACCCGTCGTTATCCCTCTCCTGCGTAATTACGTCGTTGACCCTGGGATGGGTTTCACCACGTGATTTTCTTCTGGGATTGGCAATCATTCAGGCCATGCCTGGGCCTAATTTCAATTTTGCAGTCTATCTCGGTGCTCTCAGCGTTGTTGGGCCAACCGCTTCCAAACCCATTCCCAGCGTTGTTGGCGCAATACTTGGTTTCTTGGGTATATTCACTCCTGGTCTTTGGTTATCTATCGCCTTTCAAAGTCTCTGGAATCAATCGAGGAAGCGAGGAGAAGTCGTCAGTATTTTGCGTGGTGTGAACGCGACCGCCGTGGGCTTCATTTTTACGGCGGTTTACAGAGTCTGGGAGATTGGATATCTTACTCCAAACAATAATCAGGGAGCGAGTTTGGGGCAAGAGCCTTGGTGGTTAGTAATTGCTGCTACAACTTTCACGGCTGTGGAATGGTTCTCTGTTCCTCCAGCCGTAGCTATCTTAATTGGAGGAGCAGCAGGTTTGGCTTGGTGGGGAGCCGTTGGATCCGGCTTATGATACTATCACTGACCGGGTGTTTACAAATAAAATCATAACTCCCTCAATTCCTTACCAAAAATTTAAATTTTTTTATCCTCAAAAACGTTGCTATCTCACCTTTACATCCTTTTTTTTTGTGGTCAAATTATGGTGTTGAGGTGGAGGAATTCGCGAGGTAAAATGGACCTAGTGTTTACACATCTTGTCAAGCGCAGGTCAATATTTGATCTCCGAATTAATTGTCCCTAGGCATATGCGCGTTTCGGAGTTTCAAATGTGTTGGCCGTGAATATATTATTATTAATATTATGTAAGTATCCAAAAACCGTGAGAGTCAATCACGGACATGTCACGTGCTTATTAAAAATGGAATGAGACGTGCTTGTGTCGCTATGCTGAGAGAACAACGCCTGGACCTGGTAACTAAGAAAACAGCAACATCGAATGAAAGTCAAGAAGGTAAAAACAACGGCACCCCTATCACAACACCGGTATTGACGGAGTCTCGCCATTTGTACCATAAGAATTTACCATTGCACAATGCATTCTTGATGCATTCCGACTCTCTTATTTTGCTCGGCTTCGGCATGCGAGAAAATTTCAGGCACAGAAATAGCATTTTCGAAGAGTAGCTGAAATCCGCAAAGCAGCAGACGAATTCGTGTGCTTGGCCCTTGTAGTCGTCGTAGAGGACGATGCTGGGGTCGAGTTTAGTAGCCAGCCCATGATTTCAACTTGAAATGTGCATTCAACATTGTGCGGATCTCGATCATGTCTATACATTCTTGGCAAATGCCGAAACATATCCCTGCACGCTCAGGAAACCTTGCCAATATTTGATACAGCAGTCGTTCAGAAACGACATTTGACTAGCAGCGTGAGCTCAGAACTCTGTAAAAAAACCCCACGCTCGTTTTGAACCAAGAACGTTTTAAATAAATTACAGGTCCTCTATCGGATTTCTGAACAAGTTTTTCACCTACATCAAAACCACCCTTCAAAAAAGATGCCCAAAGCTGCCCCTTTTGTACCAAAGCCTGCTATTGAGAAGCTTCCTCTCGCCCAGCGCAAGGACAGTGAGTAATTGTCTTCTTTTTTTTTATCGAGAGATAACTCTGACATTATGGGCGGCAGTTCGCGACAACTACGATTCCAAAAAGGCAGATTTCGAAAGCTCAATAAACGATTTGCTTGGATTCCCTGTTTCTATCAATATTAACCCTGGTGCCATCTTGGCATACGCAAAACCAGATAGCGGTGCTGCTGGTTCCCTTATTTCTGGGTAGGCCATTTTAAATCTTACGCCTTGCCTAGACCTCAGTGATTTCATGATCATCGCAGTTATGTCGAAGGTTTTCGCTATGCATTGAAACGTTATGTCGACACCTATGGTGACATCGGCAAAGAATACTTCAAAAAATCTGTAACGGCATCTGAAATTACGGTGGCCGTCAACGAATTGGGAGAGAATGTTGGTATTTCCTTTTTTTTCTTTCCGTGCACAAGATGAATTATAGTATCTCTAATTACATGCATTATTACCACTCAGGCATCTACCATTTCGGCGGACGTCAAAGACGGTGTTTTCCGTATTCTCTTCCACCAGGATAAGCTTGGTTACAACCAAGATTATCTTTCGGAACATTTCGCCAATGCGATTGATAGTGTTCCTCATGAAGGCTTCTCACTCATCGCAAAGCATTCTATAGACTCTGAGTACAGTGCTGAGGTTGAAGAACTTACCGAAGAAATTGGCAAGATCATCAATGTTCCTGATGTCATCCTCGATCCAAATTTTGAGGCGAACTATGCCAAACTGCTCAAGAAGGCAGATAATGATTGGCAAAGGACGTTCGGTAGAGCTACGCTAGAATACTTCCGGTAAGGTGCTCTCTTCCCGCTCCGTTTTGGTTTCTGTGTTTTAACACCGGATTTTAGGGATGGTTTAAAATATCAGCTCAAAACCCAAGGTTTTGAGGGCGATGATATGCTACAAGAAGGGCTTTTAGAAGTCCTGGACTCAAAAACCTTCAGGCTTAGTGTCGTCGATTCCATCCCAGATGGATACAGCCAAGTCGTCATTGAGGAAGGAGCCGTCTACATCAAGGTCAATAATCCCATCTATGAAGTTTTGCCCTTGACATTGATCCCAATTGTGTTTCATGATTATGTAGGTCCCTACCGATAGGTGGTATTCTAACACCTATGAGGCTGGAAAAGGCCTCCTCGACTTATTATAGCTCTAAGGTCCTGGCAAGTGTCAGGCTACCATTTAACTTGCCGTGACAAATTAAAGGCCCCATATTTAACTGTGCTACTTATTGAGAACGAATGTATATGTATGTGATCAATTGATGCGTTTGTAACCTTCAACTTGTACCAAATATCTGAGATAAAAAAAATTATGTTAATTTTTTCTTCAGTATCTTGGAAGTGCTGGGGATATCGGTTGGGGTCACCGTTGGACGTTGTCGAGCCAACTGCCAAGCCTTCATCATAGAATCGTAATTAAGAGATGGGGGAAGAGCCGCCGCTCCGTTAATTGACGCTCCACGTAAATCCAATAACCATCTCCCATGATCCTTCACTTCAAACGAGAGTTGTTGTTTGTTTTTCGACTCGCTCAGTTTACATCGTTCAAGGTAGATTTCGTATCCATGATTTAGAGGATGGCCTGCTGTTTCGAGGTAGAGCCGAGGACCCACCATTGGGCCTCCTATAGTAGTAGTAGAAAGTTTTGGGATGGTTATAGACCGTACGACGCGGGATCTGGCGGCCAGAATACTTCCTGCGACAACACAACCAGACATAAAGTGCAGGAGGCAAAATGCACCACGCCTCCAGACTGGTTGCAGAACGCGTTGTCCATCCGATTCAGATGATGGTACTGGATGATCATTTGGCGTTTCCGTTCCCTTCGCCGAGGTGTCTGGAGTTATTGACCAGTAATTCCATGTGAGTTCGATTGCTGAAGTACTGTGGAGACCATTTATTTTGAATCAGTAAAAATACATCAAAAAATTAGAGAGAGACAGACGCGACCATAACGTCAAGGGAGACTAGCACCAAAGCCCATCTTGCCCACCATGGAGGATTTTGCTTGAACAATACAGGGTGAGTTTGTTTTGGTATAGATACGACTGGAAAACTTGGACGTCGGCGAAATAGAGCTGCCAACATAGATATTAATTTGGAGCAGACATGTAAAGGCCGGGCAATCGAAGTTCGTGTTGAACACAAGAACAAATAAATTATTGATCAAAAGGTGAGTGAACCATTCTTACCACTAAGTCAACCGCAGTACTAAGTCAGAGGAGGGGCATGACGCTGACCCCGCAAGAATCATTTACTGGTTCCATGAACAGCTCTCCTGCGAGTAAGCAAGCTGCCAGGCCTCAATCATAGAATGGTCCATCTTCAAAGTTCAAACTGTACGCAGACTTGAAAAAACAACTAAGTACTAATGCAAGTCCTATATAATCGTATCATGCAAACACCCTCGGTTTAGGTATTAAAAAATCCTTTTCCAAACATTCATCTAATTCAACCAAAAAAAAAGTCCTACTCAAGTACCAGACATCCCAACGACACCAACTTGATCGCGAATCATGGCAATTTCACTGGGAGTAAGCGAGCCTTTGGTGGCACACAAAAAGTCTTCAAACGCCGAATGTACGTCTGCGGGAGTTTGAAATTCATTCCTGAAAAAAGGTCTCTGATCAGGCCCCCCGCCATCTAATTTGCGAAAAAAAAGGGGGATAAACGTACTTTAAAAATGTATGAAGCCGCTCCCAGAATTCGGGTTGAGCCACTGTACGGTGAAACGTAGACATAGCGTCAGATTGAACAACGGGACTGGGGAGATCAACAGCGTCGATGGTCAACATGATATCCTTTTCTGCTCCACCAGTTGCCTCGAGTGATGGTGAAGGGGATAACACAACACTTGGGATACGCTGATGTCTTCTGCCTCCCTGTCTCGAGCGGGCTTCTGGATCAAGAGTACCAGATCCAAATGGGTTGGAACCAGGAGTAAGTAAGGGTTCAGGCGAAGACGCAGGCATTGGTGATTCAGACACTTGTGGTGATGGTATTGTTACTGTAGGGTTCCAATCGTATCCAGGTTTTACCATCAAATTGACAGTGTCTCCGTCTTTGATGTTGTTGTACTCTTTAAGTAGTTTTCCGTCAGCGAGTGCTTTTCCTTTGAACAAAAGTCGTTGGGCGTCTGCTGGAGGTGCAGAAGGTTTAACAGCAAGTTGTGCCTTTATACTGGCAACTGTGTCCGTGGGTCGAACCGTAATTGTGAAGGCCGCAGGCGGCTTCAGGGACTTGAACACGAGGGAGATAGAAGCTATAGATCGATTGTGGCCATCAAAATGTTGCACACAAACACGTAGAAAATTTGTAACACGTATAGACAATGAAACTGACCAGATGAAGATCCAGGTGGCTCGGGTTGGAGTTCACGTTCTGGGGGTGGTGGGACCGCAATCTAGATTTATGAATTGGAGCGCAGAATAATGGAAGAGAAGACAATGAATCAGTCCTTGGACTCGATGACAGCGATGGTAGACAAAAAGGGGTTAAAGATCAGGCTAACCGGTAAAACTGGAACCCTCCTGAGTGACTGTTCAGGTGGCTGCTGATAATTGTCCGGATAAATGATGGGCTGTGTAGACAACGTGTTCAAAAATGTTCTAGCAAAAGTCCTTTCTGCGTTTTCCGACGAGTCTGTCATTGATCTGCTTGTTATGTTTTTAGACAGAATTCTAAACTCCTTCAATAGGCTGTGGCGTCTGGATGTGAAAAGAGATTGCTGTCCTTAGCTAGTTTTAGACGGGTCGACAGTAAACTCACCGAATAAAAGGGTTTGTCTGAGTAATACGCGTAGCTGCTAGAAACTTTGAGGAGCATCGGTAATTTAAATTTATGTAATCGTTACCGTCATCGTCATGTGCAATACTCATGCCAAGTCACGTCACGACTGTTAGTCCAGAGTTTGAATTTTAAATCCATCCTCCCTTACAATTTGATAATGGCGGTAGGCCTCTGAAAATTCTCTCTTTGTCATGGTACTGATTCTCATTACCAGTCGGGATTTAGTTGGGGTGGAGGTGCGCTTCAACCATTATAAACACTTATTCAATGACAACCATCACTAGGACGTTCAAGATGCTTTACTTACTGGCAAGAGTTCCAGAAAGTGAGAGGCCAATACTCAATACTCATATTCATTGTTATTAACTATTAACTCTAAGTGCTACGCGCAGTCGGAAAATCCCATTGAATGCCGGCCACAAAGCAATGATTATCTAGAATGTCTGCACCACCCGAAAGAGGTGCGTTCTATTTCATATCTAAGTATCCGCCTTCGTTGACGACCGTACATTCTCTCCGCCCAAATTACTTTACCCGGATTCTGCGGAATAGATCAAACGTGCCCAAACCATCCAAGCAGAGTACAACCGCAGGTTGGAGAAAGAGGCCAGAGAGGCCATCGAGGGCCACAAAGCCGCTAAAACCAGTTCTGGAGGGGCCGGTGTTGGAGTCGTAGATAAGGACAAGCCAGAGGCGGAGGACGCGAAATAGACCAAGGTCCCATGTATTGTTTGACCGAAAACGAATTTCTTGCGTATCTCCGAGATCGTCATTGTCTCCAACGCGCTGAGCTCTACACGCCATGATTGTTTTTCCTTCGGCCCAGAATACAGATGCCCTGCTTCTGGGGAGGTGGTGGCGCATAGGCCGTACCTCCCATTAGACATCTTTGTCCAACTGCAGGATATCGTTGAGCGGCTTATAAGTTTCACCTCGTCTGCTTATCACGAAGATGTATCTTCGTCCTAATTTACGTGGCTTCATGTGGGTCGGGGTCGGCGGAACGCAAGGTTCAAAATTCACTGGTCCCCTTCCAATAGTAAGTATACAATACCTGGGCCCCATTCTTTGCTCAAACCAATCAAATCACCGGGATTGCCCCCAGCCATCACATTGTGTGATTCCTGTGTAACAGGCGAATTTCGAAAGGTAAGTGTGGGTTACACACTGTTACACACTGTTACACATCGCACAAGCCAGGCAAATACATTTTGGTCGTGGTGTTATACAAATAAAAATAAAAATAAAAATAAAAATATACAACGATACCATGATAATTTTATACAATGCAACGTCCAGAAGTCGAGGTAAGAAATCCAGCGGCTATGAAACCAGACGTAGATCATGCTGCCGCCATGGAAGGCTGATATCGCCAATCTGAGACTCAGGTAAGTGGTCCAGTTTTTTTGGTGGCTGGTCGTGGTTTTGGGGTTTGTAGGGCATAACAATCATGATAGCGATTTGGATAGTTTCTGGCGGATCAGGATCGTGCCGAGTTTGAGGATTTTTGTGGTGGATGCAGGACCAATTGGGAAGAAAAAATGAAGGGAAGACATGGCAAGTTAGACAACGAGTACTGCGAGGCGCAGGCGGTAGTTCTTCCAAGTCGTGTGCAAATAAATCGCTTCCGTTTTCTTCGTTTTTACAAATGCTGGCTGATAACGGCTAGAAACCGCCCAACGGTAAGTAAACTTAATAAGACTTGACATTCAGGGAATTCTTACCATTAAATTGCTCCACTTGTCTTCGCCTATGACAAACGGGCATTCATAGAACTGCGGAGGTCCTTCTGATTTGTCATTGGAAATGCTTCGGAATGGCCTAAAATTTGTTACACCCTCCCTTCTCGATGCGACCCTCCATCTGGAACCGATACCGCACACGAATAATATCATGATTATACCGACGAAGGCAATAAGAAAACCAAAAAAGTAGTTTGCCCCGCGTTGTGTATCTAGGTCACCTTCGCCAGAACTGGCAGTCGGTGACGGTGACGCTGTTGAAGACATGAGTATCGAGAACGAGCCTGATGATTCAGTTCCGTCGGTAACCCATTGAGACTCCGACGGCAATCATTCAAGATTATCAATGCCGTCCATATTTATAGACTCCGATGCCGTCCGCAGCCAGCGAGCAAAACCATCGAATTAGCAAGTAACTGAGAGGCATGGAGATTAGAAGATGGTAAATTAGCATATCCAATCACGGAGAACGGAAATTACTATGACAATGAGACTACGGCCAGGGAATCACAACTGAAAGACAGTTTATAAAGCGTCGAAAATGGCTTGTAAGAAGTCAGTTGATCAAACACAATGTAGTAGTTGCATAGAAATAGCAGACCAGACATTTTATTGAACAAAAGAAAGCAAGGATTTATCATCATCACCACATCAAAGCAAGCGATAGACTGTATATAGAAGAAAACACTAAGCACAAGATTTTGCGGAAGAAAGAAATAAAACGATTTATAGTGACTTGCCCTTGGGCCTTTCCATGCGCACCTCCCTCGAGCTCTACTTGCTCCTCTTGCGCGATCTCATGACTTTGTTTCTCAAAGCCTTTTCCTTCAACTCATTCTCTCGTTTCTCAAGCTCCCTTTTATTCAGCTCCTAGAAACAAAAACAAATAATCAGTAAAAAAAGAGCCTCAGAATCGTCAGGGACAATTCGCACATCATCATCATCCTCGGCTTCCCACTTACTTTTCCTACGTTCAAACTCTGCTTGACCCTTTATCTTTAGTTCGCCAGGAGCACCTGCACCGCTTGAACTTGCCTTGTCGACATCCATCATGTCGGAACTGCGCCTATTTCGAGGAGAATAAGATCCTAAATTGCTGTCTCTGCTCCTGCTGATGCTTGGTCGTCTGACATGTTTTCCGGCTTTTTTCCTGTCAGGACTTGGACTTCTGCGTCGAGGTCGAGGCGATGGAGACCTTGACACTGAAGGACTCCTTCGACGTCGACGAGGGCTTGGGCTTCTTTTCCTTGTAAGAGGGCTTGCACTCCGCCTTCTATACTTGCGTGGGGGAGATCTAGATCTGCTGCGGGTTTCAGATGGGGGCCTTGGAGACTGTCGACGACGTCTGGCCGGAGGTGGGCTCCGACTTTCTCTAACGCCTTTGAAACGACGCTCTCTGTCACGAGGATGAGTCACGGATGGTGAACGTGGCCTCCGGCGGTTAGGTCGTGGAGAACGAGTAACAGAAGGCGAAGCACGCCGACGGGGTGGACTTGGCCTACGTACTGGCGACGGTCGCCTATTGGTTGGCGGTGAAGGAGAACGAGAACTACCGTCGCGAGATGAAGAAGAACGATGAGGGGACAATCTATGTCTACGCAATGGAAGGAGAGGAGAGTGAGAACTCCGAGGGGTGATTGATCGTGAACGACGGCGTTGTGGAGAGCGAGAACCTCGTCGACGAGGATTCTATTTTCATGAGGTCAGTGAATAAGCAAAGGTGAAAGTCAGATGAGATACTGACACCGCTCGGACCACCACCTCTGTTACCCCATCCTGAATCACGATTTCTGTTCCCTCCACGGTCATCGTCGAATCCGCCACGTCCTCGACCGCGTCCTCTACCACGGCCTCGCCCTCTGAAATCTCCGCCACCGCGTCCACCACGATCTCCATTTAGTTCATCGAGACGAGCACGACGATCACGTTCATCAATGGCACGAGTGTCATTTTCTCGTGCTTTTCGCATTTCTTCCTTTTTCTGCTCAACAAAAGTACGAGGCACACCAGTCATGTCCGACTGGGCTTCTAGAAGCAGGTTCCACAGCGCATTCATGAATGCTGGTGTATCCTTTGTCATGAATCCTGTCAAATTTATTTGCATTTTCCTGGGGTCAGGAGTCTGTAAAACACGCAGGTTAATGTTAATGAAAGAGTAGAAGGTAGAGGAGGTAAGTACTGGTTGCTGTTCGTCTTCTAGGAGACCCATGGCATATTCAACGACGACCTCATCTTCGAGACCAATAAGTTCTACGACCTTTTTGGCAATCCATGGCCTGATGACGGACAAGTTTACTTTCCTCATATCAACCTACAAAATTGATTTGCTTCATTAACGAGAACAAGTATAAGGGAACTCTAACAATACCTTTTTATCGAATTCAGGAGGGAATTTCATGCTTTTAAGAAGCTTGAGCTCCTTGTCAGAAAATCGTCTATCCTGGTCAGCTGAAGTGCCTTTGAAAAAACCTGTCAATAGTGAGCGAAACACAAACAGTGAGTACAACTGGAGGATATGGCGTTCGGGTGTGTCGTTTCTCACCAGCGTCTGCCATGCTCGTTCAGTTCCAAGTTTGAATATTGAAGTTGATCAGATGCAAGCTCCAAGTAGCTGGGCTTCAAAACCGTGCGAAATAAATAAATAACGCGCAGCGCGCCTGCCCAAGAATAGAATTCAGAGGCCGGTGCGTGATACAATAAATATTTGACAGATGGACTGGTACAAGACCGAATTGAATATCTCTCGTAGTCAAGGCTATCTTTCGACCAACACCATGAAGCTACAAATTCTTTCAACTTAACTCTCATTGAAACCGTTTTTAAGGCTTGGGGAAATAGTATGCGCCATTCATTATGGAAGGTCTCCACTCGTATATCACAATTCTTACAGGTGGATTCATCCAAGCTACACCCCAACGTTCGCGGGTCTGCTTGTTATATGGCAATTTTCATCCATGTGATAAGGCTCACATTCAGGTTTGACAGGCGAATGGTCATAAAGTTTTTGAGAAGGTTCGGATCGGAGGGGTGAAGCAATGCGAAGTTCACACCCTGGTGATTATGAGGGGTGAGAGTTTTGAGTAATCCGGTTCCGGACTCATCTGTCTGTTGGGACAGACTCGAAATAGCTGAATTGTCAAGTGGAAGGCGTAATGTGATGTAGGTACTAGGTGTAGTTATTGAAATTGTTGAAAAGCTCAACTAGGATTCCTTCGATCCGGCAGCGACGTCGAGGTCAATATGCAAAGTAGTGATAGAACACCTAGCGCCGTCAAATGCCTTTATCCACTACGGACAAATAGGATAACGGACAAGGGCCTGTGCGTATATAGCCGCCCTTCTCACTGCAAGCGAGAACGACAGGTCGACCAGGCGAGCCAAACAGGAGTATATGGCCCAAGGCAGTATCCTCTCGGCAGCATTGAACTTTTGCTTGATGATATCGACAAGGGAATAAAATTCTTCACCAAGGGATGAAAACCCATCGGTCGCCAGGTCCAACTTGCAGGATGGTGGCATAACAAGGCTCGCTAGCATATCAATCCGATGAGGGAGGGGTAATCAAAGATGCAGCCGTTAAGGAGTTGTACCACCCGACGAACTATGTTCGTTTCCCCCTTGAGTCATCCAATGCCTGGTAGCGGTGACGTTAACCAGTTCGAGCCTTTTGAGTTTTTATTAAAGGTAGACGATGTATCGTTAACCCTTCAAGGTGAGGAAGAGATGGGCCGAAAAAAAGTATGCTGTACTTCCTCAAGTTCAGTGAACGCAAATTCCAAAAGTCCACTTTGACTTTTGGGCGTCACTAACGAAAGGCTCTCAACTTTAGGATCACGACCAGACGCAGGAACGTCAACCAGCTGGATGATGATACGGATAATAGAATGCTGCGCGTTTCACGAAGACATTTCTGTAGCAGTTCCTCGTTGAAGCAAAATACGTCGATCATCTCAAACGAGAGGGTTTTCTGATGCCCAGCTTTTGTCATTAAGATCTTTGGTCGTAGAAGGATGGATGGATCAAGGGGGCGCGGAGCGAGCCCGATCAAGCACTTCTTCAACCCATCTCGAGCGATTTTCAAGGTCGATAATGTGAGCCCATAGCGTAGAGCGATTGCCGCCATCGTCGACAGGCCTACGATGTCCGACGGACTGTCTGAGCGGAGTTGTGGAGGTGTTGGAATGCATGAAGGCTATTAAAGAGGGGTACATGTTCCAGAAGGTCGTCGTTAAGAACGTAATATCAGGTATTGGGATGAGGTCAAAAGTGCCAAAGCTTATCCACTCTGATCGTCTGTAGCCATCCCACAACAGGTCAGTGAATGGCATGAATTAAGTGCTTAAACACGTACCAAGGCTCTACTTCAAGCAAAAATCTCCAGTTCATGCAATAGTTCAAGTTCCAATCCGCAGATAATGCCATAGGTTTGGTAAATCTGTTGGCCAATTTCGTTGAAGAACACCACTAGAGGATATTTGGTGCTCGGCAAAAAAGGGCCATAATCCTAGATGAAAGTGGAAAGGCCACAACGGAGTTCCTCAGACGTTGATTAGACGCCTCCTCTCGATGCCAAATGCTTGATGGCAATATTTTCAATCATCAAGGAGATCACCCTGCAGTAGGTGGTAAGCTGAGGAGCGTCAAGTTGGATAAATAGAAAGCGCCGTAGATCACCAGTTGTTAGTGATCCGGAAAACCTTGAACGGAATGGGACAATCGCAACAAGAGTCAGTGAGACTCAGGTCGATTACGACGGTAAGAGATGGGGAAAAAAACTGAATTACACAATAGATACAAGTGATACATAGAGAAACAGACGATATCCGAAGAAAAATTACTTGGCTCCCGCTGATGAGAACTCTGCCAAGGAAATTATTAGCATTCATCTTGACGTTACATATAACCATCGCAAAATACGCACTCGTTACCGATTTCGTCCCCTCTGAAATGGCATGCTTGGCAAGTTCTCCAGGCAGAATGAGTCGCACTGATGTTTGAATTTCTCGTGAAGAGATTGTTGACTTCTTGGAGTAAGCAGCAAGTTCTAGATGAGAAAAGGAGCGGTCAGATTGAGGGTTGAAAATGCAGTCGGAGAGAGTAACCCACTAGACGCCTCAGTGGCGATCCTTTCGAAGATGTCATTGACGAAACTGTTGAGAATAGCCATCGCCTTGTTGGAGATACCAGTATCAGGGTGGACCTGTTTGAGGACTGAAACCAAAGCGTCAATTTAAAGCGTTACAAGGCAGGTGAAGTCAACAACAAACCCTTGTAGATGTAGGAAGAGTATGTTTCCTTTCTGACTTTCTTTCTCTTCTTCTTTTCACCGTCAGCAGGTGCAGCGGCTTTAGAAGTCTTCTTTGCTGCCTTGGCACCCTCCGTTGATTTAGCGGGAGCTTTGGAGGCGGTGGAGGCAGGTGCTTTGCCGGCAGTAGAGGCTGGTTTGGGTGCCATTGTGACAGACGAAGCAGATACTAAGTGGTATGTGGTGGTGGTTGCAGAAAGGAGAACGGATAATAGAGAGTTCAAGGAGGGTCGTTGGTGTTATATAGACACGCAAGTTTGTTCTTATTTGATTCTACGCGTCTTTGTTGATCAACACAAGCGCGTTTGATAACTCACGTGATTGGCACGCGCTCACAAACCTTATTTCGTTTGTTGATGGTCTTGTGGCTCGTGCGTCTCTTTCCTTTCACTATAAATACAGGACGACGATGAGGTTCCCCAAATTATCCCTTCTGTTTTACCCCACCACCACACCACTAAACAACTCGCTTCACATTCGTCCATCACAATCCATCCATCTTACCCATCACTACCACATTCATAATGTCTGGTAAAGGAAAAGCTGGCAAATCCGGAGGCAAAGCAGCTGGAGGCGACTCTGTATCAAAATCTCAATCTAGATCCGCCAAAGCCGGTCTCCAGTTCCCTGTTGGTCGTGTTCATCGTCTGTTGAAGAAGGGCAACTACGCCCAACGTGTTGGAGCTGGTGCACCAGGTATATGTCGCTTGATCAGGAGTTTTAGCATATCTAATCTGTTTCCGATTTTCCTAGTATACCTGGCCGCAGTATTGGAGTATCTTGCCGCCGAGATTCTCGAGCTCGCTGGTAATGCTGCCCGCGATAACAAGAAGCAACGTATCGTCCCGCGTCACTTGCAGCTGGCCATCCGAAATGATGAAGAGTGAGTCATGAAAGAAGTTGGTTGAAGTTCTTTAACCTGAAGCTGGATGGCTCGATTTTAGATTGCAAAAACTTTTAGGCAACGTTGTTATATCGCAAGGAGGTGTTGTACCCCACATTGCTCCTGTAAGTTTATCATTCTCGTCTTATCGTGTTCAGCCCACTAACAGCTTTCTTAGGAACTCCTACCAACGAAATCCGGGAAGTCCAAGAAGGACGAGGCAATCAGCCAGGAACTTTAGATTTCTCCTCCCTCTTTGTTATTCTGTACTCTGTCAAGGTTGTATACTTGTACTGTATTATTCTTCTCAATTATTATTATTAGGCGCTTCTTTCTTTTCCACCTTGTTGGCCTCAGTGATCTACCTATCGTACACGATGCTTCGATTGGTCAGTCCGTAATTCATGCCTGGGTTCAAGAGACTAGCTTAGCTAGTTCCAACACCCCCGACAACAGATATTAGACTAGCTTGGGTACCAACGTACGAAGGACCAAATTCTAGCAGCGATGACTCCATCTCACCACTCTCTCAAACTGCCGTCCTCACCTCTCCAAACTGGATTCCTCCATGGAGGGAATTCATCAACGTACGCCTTAGATGTCTTCCTGACCAATTGTTCGTTAATCTCAATCCCAAGGCCCATGCCTGTCAAGGTGGATGGATGATTGTTATCATTCGAAACAAGGCGATCAAATAACGGTTAGAGAAACTGCTAGTATACGTACCTTTCAAAATATCAACATGTCCATCTTTCACATCGAAGATATTTGGGTTGAGCATGTAGGTATGTAGATCGGCTTTGTCCGCCTGGTTATAGTGGATCTGTAGGGATATATATATGTTGTATGAAGACTGAGGCAAGATAAAGTACATACCTCCCAGCTCATCTCCTGAATGAAAACTGGTAATATGGTCAGTTGTATGTTAAGATAAGAGTGGTGCTTCACAAACATACAATTGGGAACGGCAGCAGCGACTTGCATGCATGCTGCTAAGGCGACGGGCCCCAACGGACAATGAGGTGCCAATCCGACATCGTATGTCTCCGTCACTGAAGCTATCCGATGTAATTCACTAATACCGCCACAATGGGATACCTATGGACAGGAAACATGAGTCGAAACATGTTGTTTCACGAGTAGAGACCACGAAACGCACATCAGGTTGAGCGATGTCGATAGCTCTGCTCTCGAGATAGGGTCGGAAGTCTGAACGGGTGAAGAGCCTCTCGCCTAAAGCGATTGGGGTGCTGATGAGTTTTGACAGATCAGCTGTTTCTTGTGGGTGAGAGGGAAGGAGGGGCTCTAGACAAAAATGAAGTCAAAAGGACGAGCATGGGTTCTTCCAACGGACCTTCAATGAATAAAGGTTGATGGGGTTCAAGCAATTTTGCCAGCTGTCTTGCCATCCCTTTATGCAATCGCCCATGGAAGTCAACACCAACATCAAGTCCTAGAGCACGAACGTCTTTCACGCGTTGAACAGTTGCCTCGAGGAGAGTTGGAGAGTCAATCCATGCCAGGGATTCTGCAACACCGAACCAACTTGTTCAGCGGTGTAGCTACTGAGAGCTGTCTATGAAACGATTTGCCTGTAGCATTCATTTTAATAGCCGTGAAACCTTGATCCTTCCTTCGTTGAGCAGAAGCGACAAGATCTTTGAAAGTGTCTCCTCCAATCCAGCCATAAACGCGAATTTTGTTTCGAACAGTGCCTCCCAAAAGTTGGGAGATGGGGACACCCAATTTCTTTCCTTTGATGTCCCAAAGTGCGATGTCCAAGCCAGAAAGAGCGCTCTAATAAATGGGTGAGTGAAGAGCATTGATCGGACTGGAAGTTTAATAAAACCATAAGAACTGGACCACCGCGGTAAAATCTTCCACGGAAAGCTTCTTGCCATATGTCCTGGATATTGTCTGCATTTTTTCCAACGAAACGTTCAAAAAGGTCTTGGAAGGCACCCTCGATAGCTTCTGTGTGACCTTCAAGGGTAGCTTCACCCCAGCCGACAATACCATCGGTGGTTTGTACACGGACAAAGAGCCATCGCGGGGGGACACGGAAGGTCTGAAAAAATATTTAGTCCTAGTTCGAAGTGAAATAATTTAATTTTACTTCAATATTGAAAATAAAAGATGGAGGCATGGTTGTTGAAAGGCCGGAGGGTAACGGGCCGTGTGTAATATCCACGTTGACACCAAACGCTCACTCTGAAAATGGCATGGGCATCTCGCGCTCATGTCTTTATGCCTCTTCCTCTTCTACTTCTCTTTCTCTCAACAGTCCATTTAGTCGCAGCAATCAAATTCAGTCTTCCAGCTTTCCAATATCCTCCAACGAAGTGTATTTGGAACGCAGTACATACTAACACCCTTGTCATCGTCACTGCCAATGTCGGACCAGGGAACAATCAGCGTGTAGACGTCAGCATACTCGATTCGAGTGACAATAAGAATGTCTACCTCAATAAGAAGGACATCAAGGGTGAATCTAGGTTGGCTATTACGACACATGCCGATGGTGAAGTTGGTGTATGTTTCAAGAATTACATTGAGGGCGGTGGGTACTTCTTTTCGTCTTTAAAGTGTCATACAAAGTGTCATACATTGTCTGATTATCTGTAGATGTGAGCTTTAGTGAGCATGGGAAACTGAATCGTGTCGTCGACTTGGATATTGATATTGGTGCTGATGCCGTGGACTACAAGTACGTGTCTCTATCTCTTTTCAAGAACTCATTTTATTTGAAAATTTGTTCTAGTGCTATTGCGAATCAAGAATCACTATCCGCACTTGAGACCGAGATGCGCAAGCTTGAAGGTCTGGTGAAAGAAGTCGTGGACGAGATGGTTTACCTACAGAAACGTGAAGAGAGATTTACGGTCACAAATTGTGCGTTCCACTTTTCCTTCAGCTAGACATATCTATAACCCTCTCCTTACTTAGACTCAACAAACACCCGCGTCCAAAACTTCGCATGGTTCACAATGGTCTCTCTCGCAGGCCTTGGCGCATGGCAAATCTTCCACCTTCGAGCTTTCTTCAAGCGGAAATACCTCATCGACTAATTGGTTTGCTGAGGATAGAAGATCTCTCCAGTTGCAGATGTACTACCGTACCATGAGTATGTACCTCAATCGCGGTGTACTTTAATGTCATCATCCGAGCCTCGCCTTTATCATGACAATTTAATTCCCTTACGCAATGGATAGAAAGCTTACTTAGCAGCCAATTCATGGTCAGTATTCGTCGTCTCCCACTTTCTACTCTGCCTATGTAATCGCCTTTGAGGATGGCCTTGCACCTTGCATTTTCGTTGACGGAGATAACGACGGAATCCATGCGTGCGTCTTACGTACCGTTTATTGTGCGGGCCCGCGGATCTTATTATAATTAAAAGTTAATCCTGGCCACCTTCATGGGTGGCTATATGCCTCGTCTGACAGAACGTACTAATTATTCGTTGGTCGACATCCTCGGTGCTGGATTTGACCCCCGTCATCGCCATTCAAGATTCTCTGGTGAAGGCTCTTGATAGGTCACTAAGGCGGCGCGCTAAACACTTCTTCAGAGAGGGTATTTCTCCACGGTTCATCTAGTATAACAAGGAGTGTCTTCATTCTGCCTCCGGGGTATGGGCGTGCTAGTCTGTTTCCTTATTATCGTGCCACTAAATACTCTCTCGCCTGTCCTTATCAACCTCAGGAATCCTACAATGTCTTTTCTGAAGTATCTGTGGCACAGTGGCAGGAAAAATCGCTCCGTATGAATCGCGAAGAAATTATCTACCTGACGCTGAAGGAATCAGAAGGATGCCAAGGCTTGTGGCATCTATGTGTTTAGTTGCGTGGGCCGGGGAGAGAAACACAGGAATGGGTTACAGAGCTCGCTCCAAAATCAAAACGGTTGAAACACAAGATGATTTGCGATCGTATAACGTCGCTCGTGCAAAGTTCTGCTATCCTGCCAGTGTATTGCCGACTCTGTGGTTGAAGGTGTGTGTTTCATCCAAATTCTTAGTTGGCAATTATAAGAATCCCTCTACCAGCCGGCGCTCAACAAGCGTACAAAGCTGGTATAGTATTACACCGCGATCTGAGTGCCGCCAATATAATGATCGTTTAAAGATAGTAAAGAAACGAATGGAGAGGAGATCTTACCGGCTGGGATATGTGCCTACTGTGGGAGACGCATGGGGCCTTGAGGGCGGACCACTGGACGAAACTGTGGGTTACCAAATAGATATCTTTGTGGTTCTCGGCAGTTTATATGCAAGGCACTTGCTAGTGGGCATTCATTTCCGCCCCAATCCTACACGAGGGCCTTGTAACACATGCTATTGGGATCATATGGAGTCCGCCTAACCTTGTTACTTCGCCTTGAATTCGATGACGATTTTCAAAAAAAAATTAAAGAGCAGAAATGCTGTTTGTCCTTGCTACGAGTCATTCAACAGAGCGGCTTAATGCATTCCATGAAATTCATAGAAAATATCGCATTCTTACCTATCTTGCTAAGACCTTGTGGAATAATTTGCAGAAATTTTTGAAAAGGACAAGATGGCGCGCATTGGCGCGCAAGGATAGAATAAAATTAACTTCCAACCTGAAGTACGTTGTTACATAAGATGAAGTTAGCGCTGAGAGGGTTAACAGAACGTGATGCGTGCCAGCTTAGCGTCGTTCCATCTACATACACCATTCAAATCCTCCTCAGCGCTATATAAAACACTTCCTTAGCATGGATCGCTTGTTGTACGGCGAACCTGTGAACGATGAACCGCTCACCAATCCAAACCGTTTACTTGAAGGCTCCCAGTCACCATCATATGGCGCCTTCTTTCCTAATGCAAATCAGTTCAGCGTCAATCAAAGCACGTTAGCTATCGTTCATGGAATTATGAATGTTTATTCTAGTGAACGGCCATCTCACGTACGTAAGGCCGACCGCGAGAAGTTGATTACAGCATAAAAACTGACTACATTCAAGTGGAATAAGTACCGATGGGTCGACTTCGATCAGCAAACACTGCGACATCTGCGCACCAGTCCCACTGGCATTGTGACCATGGAGATGAAGCCGATGTTAATGACCTCCCGTGTTAAAATGTATCGCATCCATTGGTACGGGGATAAGGAAGATATTTTTGATAATCATCTAGAATTCGCCAAATCACCGTGGGTTTTGTTACCTTGCTGTACTATTTCAAGGATTCTGACACATAGAAGACTGGCTCGTCGGCCAGATATATCCCAGTTCCTCGGAACTTCTATTGATAATGAGGATGGCGACAGATTTATCGTCCTTTCCGGTGGTATGAGTGTAGCCTTATAAAAATTTACATGTCCCTCACATTGCGTTTCTGCAGGTGGTCTATCCTTATCAAATGTATTTATCGGAAGTTCTGCAGATGTAGAAATGATAAAGATAGCTGCTGTATGTTCTCATTGGTTGAGTTTATGTCATCCTTTCTTGATGTTAACTGACCATTGCTCAGTTCTTTCAACTAATGGTGAGCACTTATATTGAGATATATCTGGAAAAAATTAACTGGGAAATTGTAGGACATATTCAGCACAAGCCCCTTCACTGTGTTACACTGGAGTTGGTCAAGATTTTGGGACCTACCTGTGTTTTCTCGAAATCATGAACTTCTTCTGGATGTTATTCTCCTTGAATCATATGGCTTGCTAGCAAGTTCCAAAGGAGGTAGCAAGAGAGTAATATATAATCACTGAGCAACATAAAACCATGAAATATGTACTAACTTGTTCATTGTAGGCTCCCAATATTGTAAATTTCCATGCAAGGCTACAAAATCAGATATGTGAGTGATGTGGCCTGGCTGCCTTCATTGAAGAAGTAGAAATAAACTCACTATAGTCCATGATGTAGCACCTGGTGATATGGAAAGAATATTGCATTTCAGGACAGACATGGTCATCTTTCAAGAGACTGTTAGAAAAAGTGTCAAGGTGGCAAGAAAAATAGTCAGTAACTAAAATCAACCTTTGCTGTGATCCATAACTGACAACAATGACTTCTCTGTATTGCAGTTTGTGAGTGCTCTCTCACCTGGCTGTCATCCAACTCATCCCTAGCTGATAACAATGACCTCTCTCTGCATTGCAGCCTGTGAGTGCTCTCTCTCCTGGTTATCATCCCTAGCTAATAACAATGACCTCTCTCTGCATTGCAGTTGGTGAGCTCTCTCTCTTCTGGCTGTTCATTCCTAGCTGATAAAAATGGCCTCCCTCTGCATTGCAGTTTGTGAGTGCTCTCTCTCCTTATTGTCATCTCTCACTGAAGAAATGGCCTCTCTCTGCATTGCAGTGGGTGAGTGCTTTCTCCTAGGCTAACTGTCATCTCCAGCTAATAACAATGGCCTCTCTCTGTGTTGCAGTTTGTGAGTGCTCTCTCTTGGCTGTCATCCTTAGCTGACAACAACAACCTTTCTCTGCATTGCAGTTTGTAAGTGCTCTCTCTCTCCTGGCTGTTATTTCTAGCTGACAACAATGCCTTCCCTCTGCATTGCAGGCTGTGAGTGTTCTCTTTCCTAGCTCTCATCCCTAGCTGACAACAATGACCTCTCTTTGCATTGCAGTCTGTGAGTGATTTCTTCCTTGACTGTCATCTCTGGCTGATAACAATGACCTCTCTCTGCATTGCAGCCTGTAGGTGCTCTCTCTTCTAGCTGATATTCCTGGCTAACAACAACCTTCCTCTTTCATTGCAGTTGGTGAGTGCTCTCTCTCCTGGCTGCATCCCTAGATGATAATAATGGCCTCTCCTTGCATTGCAGGATGTGGGTGCTTTCTCTTCTGACTGTTGTCCCCAGCTGATAATAATAACCTCTCTGAATTGCAGTCTGTGAGTGCTCTCTCTCCTGGTTGTCATCCCTAGCTGTCAACAATGACCTCTTTCTGCATTGTAGGCTGTGAGTGATTCTTCCCCTGGCTGTTATCTCTAGCTGACAATAATGGCCTCTCTTTGTGTTGCAGTTTGTGTGTGCTCTCCCTCTTGGCTGTCATCCATAGCTGACAACAATGACATCTCTCTGCATTGCAGTTGGTGAGTGCTCTCTCTCCTGGCTGTCATTCTTGGCTGACAACAATGGCCTCTCTGCATTGCAGTCTGTGAGTGCTTTCTCTCCTGATTGTCATGTCTAGCTGACAAAAATAACCTCTCTCTGCATTGAAGGCTGTGAGTGCTCTCTTTTCTGGCTGTCATACCAAGCTGACAACAATGGCCTCTGCATTGGAGGCTGTGAGTGCTCTCTCTCCTGACTGTCATCCTTAGCTGACAAGAATGACTCCTCTCTGCATTGCAGTCTGTGAGTGCTCTCTCTCCTGGCTGTCATAGATGATGACAATCACCTCTCTCTGTTGCAGCCTGTGAGTGCTCTCTCTCCTGGCTGTCATCTCTAGCTGACAACAATGACCTCTCTCTGCATTACAGTTGGTGAGTACTCTCTCTCCTAGCTGTCATCCCTAGCTGATAAAAATGGCCTCTCTCTGCATTGCAGGATGTGAGTGCTCTCTTTGCTGGCTGTCATCCTTAGCTGTGAATGACCTGTCTCTCCATTGCAGTCTGTAAGTTCCCTCTCTCCTAGTTGTCATCCCTAGCTGACAATGACATCTCCCTGCATTGCAGACTGTGAGTACTCTCTCTGCTGGCTGTCATCTCTAGCTGACAACAATGGCCTCCCTGCCTTGGAGTTTGTGAGTGCTCTCTTCTGGTTGTCATCCCTAGCTGACAAAAATGACCTCTCTGCATTGCAGGCTGTGAGTCCTCCCTCTCCTGGTCATCCTTAGCTGACAAAAATTGCCTCTTTCTTCATTCTAGTTGGTGAGGGACTTATCTCTTGTTTATTTTCCCTACTATCATGGTAAATGCTTCCAACCAGGCTCTCAACAACTCAACATCTGGAATTGAAGAACTCAGTGATGGTCAGTTTGTCTGTCTACTTATCTTCCCATTTTGATTATGATATGGTCATTTAGATGCAATGCATGTGGATTCTGTGTGTGCTTTTTCCTAACTGTTATCCCTATCTACTAACTATAATAATCTCACAGGATGTATGTTTTCTCTGATCTGGCTCTCATCCTTAGCTGACAACAATATTCTCTTTCTATATTACAGTTTGTAAGTATTTCTTCCTATCATTATATTATATTTCTATGCCTGATATTAATATGAAAATTTTCTAATTAGTTTTCAAATAACTCAACATCTAGGATTGAGGAACTTAGTGATGGTGAGTCTGTCTATTCTGATATCTTCATGTCATGATTATAACATGATCACCTAGATGCAATGCATGTAGATTATGTGAGTGCTCCCTTCTGGCTGTCATCCATAGCTGACAATATCTCTCTCTATCACAGCTTGTGAGTGCACTGTTTCCTGAATGTCATTCCAAGGTAATAGCAATGACTTCTTCTGTAACATAGGATGTAAGTGTTCTCTGACCTGACTATCATCCTTAGCTTGCAACAATGTCCTCTTTCCACATTGCAGTCTGTGACTGCCTTTCTTTTCATTATACTACTATCTACTTTTATGCTTAATGCTATTAATCAGGCTCCAAACAACTCAATGCCTGGAATGCAAGAACTCAGTGATGGTGAGTGTGTCTATTCATGATATCTTTCTTCTGTGATTATGATACTGTTATCCAGATGAAATGCATGTGGATTCCTGCTCCAGCAAGGGACTTCAGTTGGGAGTTCAGAAAGAAGATGCCAGGATGTAGACAGGTGATTCAGAATCTTGCAGTACCTGTTATGAATTTCTCTTTTCTTTCTTTACATGTTTCATCCCTTGTTTTATCCATTTCCATTTTCATTTTCATTTTCATTCCTATTTTCATTGATACTTAATTGTTTCATCTATATGTTTCCTTTGATTTATCCATGTTTTCCTTTAATACATGTTTACATATGCTTTTAATATTCCATTTTTACTATATAAACCATAGCATAATTATTTGTATTCTTTAGTCTAAAGATCCCCTACATTCTCAAACTCTATAAGATGATACAAGTCTATCCATACTTGCACTCTTTAGAGCTCATCAAACTTGAACTTTACTTTTGTAACAACTGTCTCAAGTTAGATCTATATCTAGTGATTGACAGGGGTAACCCTTGGGTATCTTGATGCTGACCTGTATCTGTACCCCTGAGACCCTACCTGTTAAACCCGTGGGTTTACTTGTCAAAACAAGCCCAAAAACACCCAAAACAACCTAGAAATGAGCAAGATAGGTGCTAAATGATATGTTATATCATTTTGGCTATATCTCCACTAATTCTGATCTGTTTTGGATGTTCTAGGGCTCATTTTGTAGGTGGCAGGTACAGAAATCTGTACCCATACCCATACCTGTCTGTGCCTGGCCTGCTTACCCGCAGGATTTCAAAAACACATGGCAATCACTATCTATATCTGAACTGGTCAAAGTTGTAAAACTACCTGAGATTTCTACTGTACAATGATTATGAGTTCTACTTTCTCTTGTGGGCTGGTGCTTTGCATGGCAGTACTAGTCTTATTAATTTTTAATCTTTTGTAAAATTTCATTTGTGATATATTTGTGTGTAGTGCTTTAAAGTCCAGCTTTTGGAGAGAAAAACCATGAAATTTGTGCCATGAAAGTCCCAGGAATTCAGTGAATATATGTAATAACTAAGACTGGACACAGGTCCAGGTCCACAAAGGTAACCCACAGACAGGTATACCCATAAGAATACCTGCAGGTAGCATGACCTGCAGGTCCAGGTCACCTGCTAACACAGATCTCTGAGGGGTCCAGGTTTAGAATTTTGGATTGGCAGGTACCAGGTCAGGTACTTGGATATTTATTTTATTTCATGTTCTGGATGATGTTTATGTTTTTTAATACTGTGATTTGAAAATTATCTACAATTGGTGGCAATTCATCATTGTCACCTATCTCAACTGATACATGAATCTTTTTACTGGTAGCCAAATTGTGAGCCTAATTTTTTTTATGGAATCTGGAAGAGGTGTTTTACAGTGCATGTGGCTGTGCTATAGCCTATTGTCAACATACTTGGCACAGCAGTGTCAAGATGGTACAGGTCCTTGGCAGTGATCACTTTTTGTGTGAAATAGGGTGGCACCGTGGAGGATTCCAGTGTGGAGTAAAGACACCATAAATATGGAATTAAATTTTTTGTGCTATTCAATGGAGAACTGGTATTGTCTTTGATATAAAAACATTTGCCATAGAATTAAATCTAAACTTGTCTGTGAAGGCCGTCATGGCAGATGCTGATGTACCTGTGGTGGGGACAGACTGCAAGTAGTTACATAGTTTGTGGGGTTGATGTAGTTCTCTTCAATAGGTGAAAGTGAGCTTTTATGAGGTGCAAAGGGTCGCTTTAAAGTGCGAGATAATGTGCAGCAAAAGTGAAGTTTGCAGGATGATTTTAAAAGAGTGCAAGAGTAGCTTCGTACAACATTCCAAAGGTGGGATCAAAACTGTGGTAATTTTGTCCGTTCTCCTCTGTTTTACCTTACTTACTACTGCTAATAATATAGTAACTAGCAAATAGCTAAGTGCAGAAAGGTGAAACAGAAATGTAAAATGTGGGTTAAAGCAGAGTCACATGGATCTGGTAATTTGGTAATGAAATATAGGAGATAAGAGCCAAATAAAAAAATTTAAAAAAAGATTGTGAGAACAGCTGGCAACTGTGAATGATAATGCAAATGTTGGTGATGACTGCAAGTATCTGCAATGATCTGCAATGACCTGCAATGATCTGCAATGATCTGCAAGTATCTGCAATGATATGTGAGCATCTGCAAGTATACTGCAAAGGTTGTGAAACCATGAAAATGGTGCATTTACATCCCTAGATGTCACCTGGGTCCTATCAACACACACAGCATGTATGAGTTCATTTTTTTTTTGGCATTTGCTGTCCACATCTTATAATGGCGGCTTGTTTCAATGGTAGGCATTTGCAATAAGGAGCATAAAAGGTTGAGCTGTCAGCAAAATCCCAAGAAAATGCATCGTCTATGTAGGCAAACAAATCAAGAATGAACTTGACAAAAATGGCAATCCAGAGGACGAGGCTGAAGAAGGTAATCCAAAGACGGCCTGCTCCGCGGTCACCGAAATTGTTATTGTTGTCTACATGATGCAGATTGTCAATCATAATAACTTGACGCAACTGCCACAGAGGGTGGACAGGTAACCTCTGATAGGCTTGCAAGACGTCCATCTTGAAAAGAGTAAGCTTTCTGTCTCCATGCTCTTTCCTAGCTCGCAAAAGGGCAGCACCCAAGGCACGGAGGGTATCCAAATGGACTTTAGCATCGGCAGATGAAATGTACAAGTTCGGTGAGTAGTTCCCTGTGGAATGATCAACAACAAGTCGCAATTTATCTGAATGCGGTTTAGGCACAACCCATAAGGGTATAGTGGTCATTCCCAGTAACAAGGATGGAAACACTTCTGAGAAGCGCCCTAATGCTATTTCTTCATCCCGTTGTTCCTGCATAAAAGCTAAGTCTACCAGGTCCTTGATCCTTTGGAGAGTTGCGTTATCGACAATAGCAGGTGTATCTGAGGCATAAGTTACAGCCCAAGGCCAGAAGCCGTCAACTAAGCCTTCACAGATGGAGTTCACGAAAGGTCGATTAGGATGGGTGACTGATAAAGCATGTAAACACTCAACTTTGACAGGAGTTGTGATTTGAAAGAGGTGAGAGTAATCCCTGATGGTGCGCCATGCGACTTTGTTATGAATTTCATTAGGTGGAGGCTTTGGAACTGGAGCCGCATTCACACTGGTCAATGCTGTCGACAAATTGAGAGGTTCATCTTCATTCCATACATACTCTCGAACATATCTTGGTCTGCACTCCCAGTGGAGACTCGACTTCAAGGCTTTACTTTCTCGAGGCTGGCGCACACTCTCCGGCAACATGACCGCCGCTCGAGCACTTGGAACAGACATGTAGGTAGTTGCATGTGGAAGCTGAGTTTGGGCATCTGCGCTCATTCCATCTCCTGCAGGGGGCGCTACGTCGACGTGCAGACGGTTGCCTCGCTCTGGGCTCAGTCTGCTGACTGGATGAGAGGTTGCTGGGACTATGGATCCATTGGATCTGGAGGTTGTCAAACTGGGCAAAGTTTGTGAGCTCGAGGTCACGACATTGGGATATCCTAATCTGGACGGCGCGGTCGTAGTTGATAACTCGGGAGTGATACTGCGCAGGTAAGGAGGCGAAATATTGCTGGATGTGCTTACTATAGAGTTGCAGTTCTTGTTTACGGTGACTGAAGACAAAACAGGTTGCTTCTGCCAGGGCATCCCAAGCAATGACCCAGTCCCCATGTGTCTTGACTGTCCTCGCTGGTGTGGATGGACTGTGGAGTACTTCAATATTCTTCCCAAGCTCGATTGATTCTTTGTTGCTGTAGGAAATTGTATAGATGTTGGAGAAGATGTGGTCGAGGTCGATAATGTTTCCGCCGAGGAGATTGAGCCATTTGGTTTGAGGAAATTGGGGAATGGCTCGGTTACAGTTAAGGAGAGAGGATTGAGCTTGCTTGACGTCTTGAGAGAAATTCTTGAGGAGAGCGTGGGTTTTCTGAAGTGACGGAGAGAGGTTTTCGAGAGATTCAGCCTTGGTATCTTCAGCTCTGTGCCAGGGTAAGGCTCTGAAGTCGAGACGGGTCCTTTTAGCATATTCGTCCTCTTCTTCTTCCTCTGATAAAACGGAGATGGGTCGTTTAGGCGTGCCAGCAGCACAGGCTGCTGAATTTGGTTGCTCATCAGCATGTTGTCGCTCATCACTCCTTCCTCCTGCAAGGGTTTGGGAAGTTGCGTTGATGCGTTGGATGTTCCCTGTCCGATACCGCTCGAAGTTATCGAGCATGTCAAGATAGGACCCATACGCTGAGACAAATGATTCCTCTTCAATGGATTTGTGCTGTACTTTACACTCCCCTACCTACTCTGCGCGGAGTCCAAGCTGTCCAAGCTGTCCAAGCTGTCCGCGTTGATATGATTTAAATCTGCATAAGCATGGTTTTTGCAATTTTTATCTATTATTTCAGCATAAATATTAATTAATGCACCAATAACTGGCTAATACCACTGATAATAGACAAGGGAATCAGAGTTGTTTACCCTACAACTGCTGATTAGACCTATTACTGTGTGACTTAAATGCATATAGTTAATAAGTGTGGTCAATAGACTATCATTTGTTACACTACAAATTGCATGTCTGGATTAAAACCAATAAATCCATGAATATCCTTATAGACTTGGCACAGGAAAAGTTAAATAAACAATATTGGGTTAGCAAATGTCATGGGGTGTGATTTTGGAGCAACAGAATATTATTAATAAATATTCAGGGGAAGTTGGTGCCCTAGCAACAGTGGAAGCAGAATAACCAAGATAGTGGAACCATGTGATTGTGTGGGAATCATGATGATTAAGGATAGGGGGAGTGCTGAACAATCATAAAGATTGTTTCAAGGCACAATAGGCACAGTTCCCACCAAGAGGGGTGGAAACTACCTAAAATTAGGAACATGGGGCTAAAAATAGAACAACCCCTATGTTTCCAGGAACAATGAGTGCACATGGTGCCAGAACCAAAGTAAGGGTACCAGGAACCAGTATATCTATTTTTGGACATTATCTATTTTTAAGTATCTCAAATGTATAAAATACCTCCCAGGGTTTGTAAATAGTCAGAAAATTGGATTCTTTCTTTCCCCCCCTCATTTGCAACCTAGTACAGCTCACTGTCTTAGACATTGAGCAAGAACACTTGTCTTTGAGTAGTGGACTTGAAAATAAATCAGTTTCTCAGAGTTGTTTGATTTGTTGCAATAATTGTTGAATTGTTGTAAAAGTTGTTGTTGTGTTAAAGTCATAGCAGAAGTAAGAGGGCTTCTTGTGTATGCAATTGTGTTAAAGTCATAGCAGAAGTTTGAGCCTTCTTGTGTATGCAATTGTGTTGAAGTTGTAACAAAGTCTTGGACTTTTGTGTACACAAATTGTAAATCAATCAGTAAAGTCTTAGGAATTCTTTGACTGATTGTTGGTGCAAGCCATAAATTGCAAAACCACTTAAAAGTTTGATCATCCTTCAATTGATCCAAATTATTGTTGTTGTTGTGTGTATTAGTTGAAGTGAATTTCAAAGTCTTGGAAAGGTTATACTTTCTAGAAAACCCAACTTGCATTATTAAGATTGTATAAAGTATTGATTGAGTAATTGTTTTGAGTAGAGATTTTTATAATCTTGAAAATACACCTTTTCTCAACAACCTCTGTGCAGTTACATCAGCGTGGACTCTTAGCATTCTGCACAGATTTGTTAGGAATTGGTTAGGGTTGGGTTAAAGTTAGTGTTAAGGTTAGGGTTAGAATTAGGATAGGTATATATATATATTATAAAAGTTTTAAATTTTGTGTGGACAGCTCGGACTCCGTGCAGAGTCCGAGCTGTCCATATATATATATATTACAAAAGCTTTTAATTTTAAGGTTTAGGGTGTAAATTTTGTGTGGACAGCTCAGACTCCGCACGGACTCCGCGCAGATTAGGTGGGGGAGAGTAAAGACCTCGATTTGTGAGGGATTGCTTGTTGAAGGAGCAGCGACACTTTTGGTTTGGTGATTTTTCCAATTCTGAACTGCTGAACGATGTCAACACAGGCATTGACTGTCTCTGTTTGAGGTCCTGAGGACTTGGCTGTACTGGAAGGGGTGACGCTCGATAGTGTAGCGCTGTTCATCGATGCCTCACCATGTTGGGACATCCTTTAAATAGTGACACAAGGGTTTGTGGATGTGAAGAATAAATATTGTAAGCAGAAAAAGAACCGAGCGACTACTGCAAGAACAAAGAGAGTAAATCTTTATGAAAACAGGTACAACAGGGGAAAAAAAAACTAAGCTCACCCAAAGCACAAGAGAGTACGATAAAGAGAGCTCTTGTGCAATGAGCGGGTTTCTTATGAGACAAAGGTGAAACAAAAAGTAAATAGCATGTGAGACACCAGCACCAAGTGCCAAAACATGACTAAGGAGGGCCTGTAGCGAGGCGCGACCAGAAAGGAGTCAAGTATGACTAAGGAGGGCCTGAGCGAGGCACAGCTGGAGCGACTAGGCGATTTAACCCTCGCAGTGATTAGCCTGGTGTAAACGAGGTTTAAAGGACGAATCAAAGATGTGCGTTTTTTGAACATGTCAAAATTTTGACGCTTTTCACAACCTGACACAAAATTTCCCTGTTTTTCTCAACATGTCAAAATTTGATTTTTGCAGCATCCAATGACGACTGGGTGTGGGAGACATGGGTAGAATAGCGGGTCAGAACCGGTTGGCAGCTCTCTGGCCGGCCAACCGGCCAATTAGATTTGTTATCTCTCTACTAGGTACAGCATGTGTAATAAAAAAGTAGAAAGGAAGAGGGTGGGTGGGTGACTAAAAATTGGCTCTGGCACTACGAGTCACTCCTGGGAGAGACAATTAGCGAGGGGTAGACACGAGCAACAGTGGAAACAGTAATCATACCTGGGAGAGACAGTGAGCGAGGGATGAGTAGAGATCCGTTTGGATTATCTCTTTTATCCCTATCGCTGTGTCTCTCCTCGGAGCGTCATTGCTAGACTATTCGTCCTCAGGATGTCATGGCTAAACGGTTTGTGTTCATAGCAGTGTCAGCCGATCGGTGGACCTGCACTGTTACTCGTTTGTTGATGTCACAGCTTGAGTGCTCGTGATCGTGACTACGTGTACCAGAGGCCCTTGATGGTCGCTCATTGAACTTGCGTAAAGAATCAGATATAAAATAACTTTAAACTCGATATATCGCCCATATGTTTACGTTCTGCCTTCGTAAGCGCGAGTATCCAATGAAGGCGACCGTTATGGACGAGTAGTGAAAAGAGCAGCGAAGAGAAGAATCAACGCGAATTGAAGCGGGAAATGAGCGGACGCCCCGGGTCCGAACCAAAGATCACAAAGGCACACCGATTCTGATGCACCAAAACCAAGGACTTCGCAGTTGAATTCAAGTTTAAAATCGAGAACACAGTATTTGATCACAAAAACCATGTATAAATTATTAGAACCCATGAACTCCGAGTTTTCAAACTTTCAGAGGATTTGAATGCTTCCCTTTTGGTAAACTTACGAAAGTTATGCGATGCTTTCTTCGCTGGCATTTCGGCCAAATTGTATTCAAAGTATGCATATCCTCTGACAAAAAATTGTACAAGATGCATATATTCTGCATACAAAACTTCTATGGTTTACATAAACGAATATTGTGGGAAGTAAATTGGCCCAGGAGTCAACCTCGATCGTGTGAAGTTAGCTGAAGTCACATATCCTTTCGCATCGAGGGACCGAAGAACTATGGACACTTAGTCTGCCTGAAAAAAAAAATCACGGGCTGAATTTCTTTGATATAATCATTTGGATTTCCAAAATTCCAACTCTGATTCCATACCAGTGCTACCTACTAGTAGAATCCTCGTCTTCACCTATAGGTGACACCACAGGGTACCAAACTGCCTGGAATGCAAGGGCAGCAATAGCCACCAATTCAGATCCCATCTCAACGTCAAGTCCAAAACTGTGTATCGACCTTCCGACGATTGGCGGTGCAGCAGCCGCAACGGCGAAAAGGGATCCCAGCAAGTCCAATATCGCGCATATTTTGTACTTCCCAGCAAATTCGCACCCTCGAGAGTTCATAATGAGTTGGAGAACCCGGCCGAGGATTAATGCAGGAGTTACAGTGAGGGTGTGGAGCGTGAATATTCCATTAAGCACTGGGGCCTTTGGAATTGATGGGCCTCTTGTAACACGGTTAATAATGTAGAAGTGTTGGGAGTAACAGAACTGGAAAAAGGATGCGAGGATCACAAAAGCCTAAAACGGAAACGAGGGGTATTCCAGATCAAGAAGATATCACTGAGTTACTGAAATAAACTTGCCGGAATTTTAAATCTCCAAGTCGTCCGAAAATCTAGCCGTTGACTGGTCCGTTCTGCATGTGACGCTGGGGCGAAGTACACCGTCGGTATCCAGTGCTTTGACAAACGGAATTTGGCGCGCATGATACCTTTAAGGGTGGAATATGAAAGTATGTGAAAGGCGGCATGGACGGACAAGGCCCGAATAAATTGTTGGGCGGTATATCCTCTTCGACACGCTTCAAAAATCGCTCCGAAAAGACCGTCTAATATGCCTGCCACGGCTATAAGAGCATTTCCAGTAATCGATACCCCAACAGTTGACGCAAGGGAGAGCCAATAATGAAGCGCAAGAATGAACTGGAGAATTTCAATCAAACGCCTGCGATTCCACACATGAGTTATGCATATCCAACCAAAATACGAAGACGACAACTTGCCCGACACAAATAAAAAACGCAGCGCGCCGGGGATGGTAATCGTCATGAAATCGTTGTCCAACTATTCTGAGTTAAACAACAGCATAAGAACGGACTGCCTCGCACAGATCAAAAGGCTTGCTTAACTCACGCATAAGCTCAATGCCGTTGTGCTTCCACCCAAGATCGTGGCTCTCCATGTCGGTCATATCATATTTGACATTAGTTTTGGGCAGGAAATCCGCCAAGAGGAGCTTCTCAGGCGTCCTTCCCGAAAATGCGACGTTCCAAGTGATATCGACAAAATCTTCGTCGTGAACTTCGCGTTCAATTATGGGTTAGAAAATTCAGCAGATGAACTACAAAATAGAAGACTTACGGTTCCCATTCTCAGAGAAATCGTTGTTCAGACAGTCCTCGCGGTTGACGGGAACTGGTATGAGATCCTACAGGTGAAAATTTAAGTATTAGAAGTACTAAAATCCCGGTCAGAGCAAGGAAAGCTCACAAGTGGTGCAACAGGCGTATCAGCAACACTAAGGTACGGTGCATACGCCCATTTATCCGGGGCTTTCTCCTTCGGCTCGTTCTTCTTCCCTAGCAGAATTTTGAATTCTCCATGCCCATTGGTGAAAAACGACCTCGCACACAATCGCCAGTCTGCCTTAGCGGTCCTTTTAGAGCACTAATCAAATAGTCAATGTTGTTTGAGTCTCAAACCTCGAACCTCGAATAAGACTCACTGCATTAAATTTCAGCCTGCGCTGGGCCAACTCGAATGCAGCTTCGTTATACAGAGGCGTCATGTCAACCACACGCAAGAACGACCTGTCACGGACAAAAATTGAGTCAGACTTCTCGGTTAATAGACGTCAATTTCGACAAATTCAGAGTTACCTGGTGATAATGTATGGGTGGGACTGGAGAGGAGGCTGGCCTTTTTTCGGAAATGGATGTTTCAATTCAGATGGAGTAGGATTTGATGTAATTTCTTCTTTGTCTCCTTTCCTTTCGTCGGTATCCTTTTCATCTCCAGGCTTTTGGGGGGAACCACATCTCGATTTGACGTTATGGAAAGACAGAAGAGGCATGAAGGTGCCGTATGCATTGACTAATAACTCAGCTGCTGAGGGTTTGTGGCCGTCACTGTTCGAATGAAATAGGTCGGTACAATTAGCTGTACGCAATTAGAGGTCTCTAGAACAGAAAAAACGTACGGCCACGATATCGACGGAGGATATGTTATGTACGGTGGAATCCATGATGAGTAGTGTAAAACATCATCCAAAGGAGAAGGCGAATTGGGTATGAGCGTGAACGAGCAGCGGAGGTCATAGGTGTACAATTCTTTCTTTTTACTAAAACATTAATCAAATCCTTCAGCATGAAATGTGAGACACGGGATGAAAATCCACAACGTAAAGGGCTCACAAAATCTCCGTTGGCACCCGGAACTTTACAGCAGTCTTGACATTCTTATCCCGAAGTCGCAGCCCATGAAAGATGGTCTCCGTAAAGATCGCCGTCTCCACCAAAGCTGATGGATCGCGCCACACGGGTGTGCCATCCTTCGTGACATTCGCTGGTGGTTCTCGTGGATCAGCGCGCAGCCAGACAGTTGCGACAATATCAAAGGTCTGATTTGCATCGACCAGTGGGTGAACGACGTCCTTTTGCCCATATGTCGCAGTAAGATCTTGGTATAGGGATCGATGAGGGTCCTTTGCAAGGATGTAGTTCGTGTGTATGGTGTTGTAGACAAAGTAGCCTCCGGAAAACGAGGTTACGAGAAAGAGAAAGAGGGTCCAGAATGAGCGTGTGAAATTCCAGGCTACCCAGGGTTTACTCCGTTTAGGCGGTCCTCGGTCGACAACAGAATTAAAATTTGCGGAGGCGCCTAGTGCAGATTCATTATCGGTATTCATTCGTATCTCAGGCCTTTAATTCTGCTGGGATCGTTCAGTGGGAAGCTTTGTGGTATAGAAAGACAAGGGCGGTGTGGTTTGTCATGGCTGTGCAAAGTTCTGGCAGCCTGGTTGACAGGTATGTCCGACTGTGTGGCTGCCTAATTGGTAAACCACAGTAATTCTGGTACGCTACAATCTCGGCATTCAAAATCTAAATTAATTCGAAAAATTCCGTGGTTCATGAAGCCATTTCTTCCCTGTTTCGGCTAAAGAAGCGTGTACCTCCCCAATGTCGAACTTGAACAAGTGCACTATAATCCAACAAATTTACCGAGTTCAATTTTTTACAAGATCTAGGGATTTTCCCTTCGATAGATTCGCCATATATTGTTTATTTATTCCAGCTTTTCTGCGCCATTTACGCCAAATCATAACTTCAAGTTCGCACATTGTTCGCGCTATATCAAACTTGAACAGAACGGTGTGCAGCCACATATTTTGCAAATAAAACAAAGACTCAAATTTTCTAGTTTATGAAGACGCTGGAGATCAAATGGATTCAGACTTGTATGCTCTAACTGGGCGCTTATTTACTCAAAGTCGAAAAAGAATAAAAATGAAAATAGGGATGGGGTTAAATGTCGGTGTACGAGGCGTCTGTCGAAAAATAACCAGGGATAAAACCGAGAAAAGACACAGATGGACGACGCATTGCGGATGAAACTGACAAGAAAGTTAAAACAGGCATGATACTACCTATGTACACTTGGTTACTTCAAATGAACGAAAGGCAATAAGTTTTGTTTCATCTGCCCCACCCATCTAATTTTGCAATATATTTGTAATCTCCTTGTAAATACCTACCAAAACGTCTAATTTTTATTGGTAAAAGTTGGCGCTAAACACTAGAAATCCCTTTGAACAGTTGATGCTACTCCGAAGATGTTCTATGAATAGATTTCTTCGAATTACCCACCTTTTTTGGGTCGTTTTTTCTGTGCCCCCGTATTTCTATACATGACTGTAGTCTATAGGTCAATCTGAATTTGATGATAGTAGCGGCATAGATACATTATTCTATATATTTCTACGCTTATCAGTAAACTCGGGGCCGGCTTACCGGCACCGGACAGCACCATACATTTCCAGGCGAATTGGGTCACATCTCGGTCACGTCATCATACTTATGAATTCCTGGGTAGGGTTTCCTGGGTACAGGTGGCCTGGAAGACCCCAGGTTTATCCCTGATAATCCTAGTACTAAGTAAACCCCTGGTTTTCTGATGTACAAAACAATATTATGTCAAGGTTACGAGGGCCAGAGGAGCATTGGAACGAGGAGTGCGAGGACAGGAGAGGGCTCAACTTGAAGTATTTCCATCAAGGTTCATTACTTGTGCTGCTAACTTCATTATCTGCCAGATTCTGGAACTGTGCAGATATTTAATCAGGATTTCGAGATCCGTTTTGACTCGCCTGTACTATTGTTTGGAACCCTTATGCAGGACCAAAAAAATACGGTCCAGCCACTCCGAGAGATGAACATTGTTCAGAACAATGGTCATTTTTCAAGTTTATTGTTATTTTGACGTACATCCAGGAATAGAAACAGGGGCCAACTCCAATATCTTCTAATCCAACCTTGAAAGTTCAAAGCAGCTTGTTTCCCAACTTTCACCTGCACATCCACTATCGTCTTGAACACACTTTCCCCCTGTTGTTCTGATATATCCTCTTGTTCCCTTATCTTGCTCATATATCAACTATTGGAAGAACTACGTCTCGTTTGGGTTGATACAACCACTAGATCACAAGCGTCACACACCATTGATTTGAACGTATGTTTACTATAAATTACAGTTTGTTTACTCCCCCCTGATATCTCGTGTGTTATAGGCATTATGACAGTTGAAATATCACCATCTGCGTCCCAGAACGTCTCAATTGCGAAAAAGGCGCCGGAGGCTGTCACTGAGCCACCAACGACTATCTCTGATCTCCCAGTGGAGATTCTACTATCCATATTCATCCTTAACGCGCGACATAACTTTCACTATGTCCACAGTCCCAGTCGCACAACTCGGCACACATCCCAAGTCTGCAAACGATGGCGGCACATTACTCTTAACTCTCCTACTCTGTGGGCACAAAGCATCGACTTCAAAGACCCCTTGGTCTGGATAAAAAAGGTTACTACACGCTGTGGCACACTCCCAATCGACATGATGATTCCTTCTGTCACCAACAGTTTGATGAAGTCCTGTGCAGATGAATATCTTCACCGAACTTCTCCTCGGCCTGTTGACCTCGTCCGACGTTGGGACTTACCCATTTGTTATGATGCAAAAATATTATCTCCTTGGTTCTTCAATCTTCCAGGGTGCCGTAACGTCGTGCTCAAGATACCGGCTATGATTTGGACTTCTTTCGGCCTCGATAAGATGGATATGGCCCACCTTGAATCGTTGACGGTTGTCGACACTGGGTTAATAATACTAGAACCTATGCTGTTAATGCTTTGGAATTCAGAGGCGTTCGTCGGCAAAACCCCTTGGAATATGCGTTCGTTGACTCTTTCAGGCTGCTTCACAGCTTTCGACGCCCATGCCTTTAGTTACCTCTCGGAATTGACAGTTCACCACGTCCCTAGCGGTATATCGCTTTCTCCCTCTGAATGGCTTGATGTCCTGAGCAACATGCCCGCCCTCAAACATCTCGAGTTAGTCAATACCACTCTGACACCAGCTTATTATAATTTAGATGAACCGGAAGAGTTGTCCTATTCCAAACTATCTGTATCACTACCCCAACTCGAAGTACTTCATCTCGATGCGCCTCTCCGTCATTGCAGCCATATTTTCGAGCATCTAAAATTACCGCCGTCTTGTAACATCATTATCGCAGCTGGTGGCCTCTCGTCCATCGATACTTCGTTCCATCTTTTGGTCGCAGAGATTGAACAGCATTTCGAACGTAGTTCGAGCGAGGAGTCTATTTCGTTGACTGGCCGTCCGCGTTCGTTATTGGCGGCTGTCACACCTTCATCTTGTGTCATCAACCTGAAAGGCCCGAATAATCCGCAAGATAGCCAGAATTCCGTAGGATCATTGTCATTTTCTATCCGATGGAACAGCCCCAATTCTCATGCCGTGGCTCACATACCCATCGATCCCCTTGACGTTTTCTCTGCGCTGACATCCGCCATACGAAAACCGTGCGCGAACGTCACGGACCTCAACCTTGTCGTTGCTATTACCATCGACGACAAGGAAAGACATCACGCCGTACTTGATGCCTTTTTATCATCGTTTCACCGTCTGGAAAGCATCGAACAAATTTCATCTTCGACACTCCAGTTCCTTCTTCCCTTCTTCAACTCGCGCACGGATAGGACGAAAACCTTTGGAGAATTGTTGCCTCGTCTTCGAGCTATCTCATTCGTGGATGTAAATTTTGCGAATTACGAGCTTGGAGAACTTAGTCTGCTTGGCATATTGTTGTCTTTCGTGCGCTTTAGGCTACCTACCGCAGAGTACGAAGACAAGTCCTCTTCGGGGTTGGACGCTGGCAGCGTTGAGAAGACACCCATTACAGACATGAGATTCCACTTTTGTCGTGCGATAAGAGAAAAGGCCGTGAAGAACTTCGAAAGTTTTGGAGTGTTGATTCTTCGAGATGGTATGAGTTTCGGGTATCTCGACACTGGCATTGATGGGGGGAAGGAGGAGAAATGATGTTTACATTATGACTATGACTATTCACAATCTGTACTAAGTACTCTACCCCACAATTGTGAATTTCAAACAACAGTTACGGTATCGCATGAGGCCTCAGGCCCCACAACCTCACCAGTCTCGCGAAACTGCTTGCGGAGACCCCGCATCGTCCTGGGGCGAATTCTTGTGTCAATATTTAATTCTTTAATCATTAACATTCAGCAATTTCCGTGTAATTAGACCATGTTCTAGTGACATTCGAAGAGCCATCTCGTTCTCGGCATTGTGAAAGTAGCCTGTTATCTCCACTTACTGGCCTATCGAAACGGCTGTAAGAGACTCAGGTATAAGGAAAGTACCTGTCCAAATAATTGTTGGACCTTTTCTCAATCAACCCAATTGTGGCTTTGTGTGTGTCAAGTATGACGATACCTGTGCCTGCGGCATTGAGATGTATAATATCCGAATCGACGTATGGAAGGATGAAAAAAACAGAGCTTACTGAACTCTCGAGAGCATTTATGATATACCCACTCGGAAGATTTTGGGATGTCAAGTTCCCGATCAGTGGAAGCCCTACAGGACCAGGGGGTAAAGGCAGACTTTTTTTTTTGGCGCAACTTGTAGAAAATCCAAGTGGTTATTGAGGTTCGTCTACAACTTAGTACAAGCTCTCCGAGTCCTTAACTCAAGTAAAAGGGGGACTTTGACTGCATATTCTGGCACTTCTAAGACAACAAGCTTTAGACCATATGATATGTACAGAAATAATGGTCCTCTTCCCATACGATTTTAGAGGCATCGCTTATATGGCTTGAGCTAAGAAGGAACTAGTCCTGTTTCTACCGCGCCCCCAAACCCGTGCTAGAAAATCATTATGTAATCTTCGGACTTTGAATTATCGTCGCGTCGAGCTCACGCGACGACACAGGCCTTTTGCTACTTTTTAGTGTGAAAGTTGCTATATTTAGCTTAGACACCATATAAATTAAAATTTGGGGCTGAGAGGATGGGTGTTTATGTGACTTCCTCGTCAATAGGAAATGATAGGCTCAATTAAGCAACCCACCACGTGCAAACGTGAGTGGGGCTTATAACAAGGTAGGGGTTTCATCAGGGCAATGTAAATTTCCGGTTTGTTTATTTAATATCACCTTCCATACTGCTCTGGGTAATTTATTAAATAGACAATGTTTCTTCTGTGGTTAATTATATTCATGAATATGATTTTTATTTTATTTTATCGCAATGGACAGGGTATGATAATTACAGAACAAAATCAGGTCTCCCTTTTTGTAGTCTTTTGTGTTTGAGTTCCCGGAGTCACATACACGTCACACCGCACCGCCATAACCGTGCGAGCAGCAGCTACTGTCGTTATTGTCTCTCTTATGCATCCTGCCCGAAAAAATGGTCGAAAAACTAAACTCCAAGTTACTGTCAACAAGGTGAAAGCGTCTGGGTGGCGCTCTATTAATGAATTCATTGAAGCTTACTACGATGAACCGACATATGCCTCACTGCTGAATAGTGCCAGTGCTTGAGGGATAGTATTAAGAGAGTTTGAGGTAGATTTTGAAGGTGTTATACGAGCCTGAGATGCCAGTGTAGATATAATTAAAGGATTGTCATTAGCATTTTCACAGCATGAAATGCTCATTACTAGAGTATCCGAGTCAATCATTGGGCAATTTCGAATACTCATTCATGTCTGTCACGCAGACTCACCCCTTGTTTACCCCGGCAACTAAAATTTTGTATTGATTTTTTGTAAAGACTACAAACAATAATCTAATGGATGTGACTTTAAACACTGCCCTGCTACGTGACCTACTTTAGTACAAGACCGTCCACGAAGTGGACGTGTTTGGCACACGAGACTATAGGAAATGAAGCCAAAAGTGGTGCACGTGATTTGGAGCTCAACTTGACATGCACCTAATTTTCGCGAAAGCATCCACATCGCATCAGATACTCCTAAATTATATATATAATACATTTAAGGATCCAATAGAAATACTTTCTCTCTAAAAATAGGTGAAAAGACACTTCAATTATCGCGCTCAGAGGAGATGAAGATGATTTCGAAGTCCGAAGATTACATAAACATTTTCTAGCACGGGTTTGGGGCGCGGTAAACAACAGACTTCATATATCGTGATCTATAACTCTCAGGAAAAACGAATGTCAGGTCAAAGTCAGGTCAACGTCACACGGAGTCGTGCGAAGTCATGTTGCTTTACTAAACTCTGACTAAATTACAAAATTTTTGACTAGTACTTGACAATGTAAGTCAATCAATAGTCAATCACCACCTCATACAATTTGGAATGTATAGTCATGTAAATGTACACCAAACGTCATATAATAGTCACAAGTAGTCCAATGGTCAACGTCAGCATGTAGTCGTGCTCCATTGACTTGTA